>OY992897.1:68149169-68225742 GCA_963921405.1 Cepaea hortensis | reverse complement strand
AGAAGAAGAAGAAGAAGAAGAAGAATAATAATAATTTACACATTCACTTCCGTCCATCTATTGAACTAGAGAATTTATATGGATTCGGTTGGGTAATTTTAAAAGATACTGTACTCATTTTTTATTGTTTTTTTGCTTTTTTTTGTGTGTTTTGAATTGCAATTACCGTAAAAAAAAAAAAAAAAAACAATTTATCAATATGAATTGAAACATCGCTACATTTCCCGTTTTAGAATAATAATCAATGGTATGTAGTAATTACACAAACATTAAGAAAATCTTGCCGCATTTGACGTCTGGGTTCTTGTTGTATGTGCAATTGTAAAGGAAAACGCACAATGCACGTTGTAAATACACACTGTTTTGTATGAAATAAAACCACATTAAATGGAGGACATTAAATTAAAATAGTGAAAAGGGACATAATAACAAATCAGTTCTTTTTTTCTAAGGAACATTAATAAAAGTAGAATAACTTTATTATATGTTTTAAATAATTATGATATGTACCTAATGTGTTTTATAATTTTTGAACATAATAATAACAGATATTTGCAGCATAAATAAATGTTAAATTTTAGTCATCATTAAAGACACTTGTTTTAAAAATAAAGGCTTTATTTTATATATGTGATTATTTTACAACACATTTATTTAATTTTGCATCAATATTATTGCAAATGATTTTATATTTTTAATAGCAGGTTTACACTGATGTTTTATTGTATTTTTGTCAAGCCTGAAAAAGGCCAAATATCCTTAATATTCAGCACTGTGGATTGTTTCACGGCATTCTGGCTAATATCAAAGCGTAGAAAGGCACATAGTGGGGACTCATCACAAAAGTACCATACCGGTGGGCTGGCGGTTATAGTTGCTTTCTTGCCATCAAGCTTGCCAGTTGTCACCAAATGTTCAAGTTCATTTCTCCTCATCAAATGTCAAAACAATCTTGACTGTCTATGTCTAATTTCTCCAATCAATTCCCGTTTTTCATTTGTCTCTTGAAGGACTGTCTCATCTGAATTTCTGACCGTCAATGATACTCATTGCATTTTTCTCAAAAACCACATTTTCATAGGCATTGAATGTTTCCCAGCTTGTCCATTAATTGTCCATGTTTCACATGCACTAAATCTAATTTCTCTAATAAGGTAAAGATTTTCATTAGTTTCTTGTAGGAGTTGGTCATTGGTTTTTCTATCTGCCCATGGTATTCTTTGCATTTAATTACAGACTGCGTGTAGTTTATAAATATTACAAAAACTGTCGTTGCTGCCTATAATACCTTGTAGTGTAGGGCAGGGAGATCTTGAGGCTGAGGAGTTAAGGCAGCCTGGCTAGTGCAGACACCCCGATAGAAGTAAACATGGATCGAACCTTACCGAAGATTTGATCCCGCATCTACCGAATGGGAACTCTGAGCTGTAGCCAATCAGCAAGTTGACTCAGACTTCTCCTTCTAGGAACCACACTTTCTAAACTGTTGTGCCCTTTAATGTGGCCAACGTATTTCAGTTTCTGAGACACAGTCATGTCTATGAGCCAGCTGTCTTCGATGCTCAAATCTTGTAGTATATCTGTATTTGTCTTCTTCCTGGTTCACGGCATTCTAATACTGTTTCTGCAACTTTAACTGATTCAGTGTCCAGCAAAACGTCGGTTTGGACCAAACATGCGCACGATCAAATGAACAAGTATTATAATGTACATTTCCATTCACTGAACATTAAAATTGTGGAATATGCAACGAGACGAAACAAAAAAGGTGACCCTAGTATGGCGATATATCATCCTACTGTCTAAACGAGAAGTGACATGTGGCGATATATTATCCCTCAGCACTGAATCAGTTAAGCCTCGATTGTCTTCTTTGGTTTTTACAAAATGGTCCACAACAGGAAAGATGTGTCTTACGAGTAACCTGAATGTGGTTTCTTCATTTTGTTGTGCTGTTAGTTGTTAACAGATTCAGCGCCAAACAAAAAGTAGATTTCGACCAAATATAAATGGACGTTAGAAAATAGGAGTTAAGGGTGCGTAACAGTTATGACTCAAAAGTTGTTAATGTTGTAGCAAATATGTTTTCACGGATATGTAAGCCCATAGCAGTTAGGGAAGTCGATTAAGGCGATTAATCATCCCACGGCACTTAATCAGTTGCTGCTGTTTAACCTCTACTCTTACTGAGTAGTAATGCCATGACAACAATAAACATATATATGTGTGCATGCAATCATTCGTCGACGTATATAAACATAACTGAATCGGTTCACCTCAACCATTAGAAACAAATACCCAGGCATTGCATATGGATTGGGCTTCATCACCAACACAAGCACGCAACGGCTGTGAAACGTGGCTTCGAAGTATGCATGCATTGAGATTAACAAAACTGGAAGTTGTTGGTCGGGTAAATGATTGATTGGTTGGTTTGGTGGTGATTGCTTTGTTGATTTGTTTGTTGATTTGTTTGTTGATTTGTTTGTTGATTGATGTAATAGTTGGTTGATAGGTTGATTGGTTGAATGGTTGATTACTATGGTGATTAGTTTGGTGACTGTTTGGTTGACTAGTTCATTGTTTGATTAGTTGCTTGATTCATTGGGTGGTTGGTTGATTGGTGGCTATGTTAGTTGATTTGCTCAATGGTTGAATAATTGATTGATGGATTGGTTGGTTGGTTAATCGGCAGATTGGCGGATTAATTTTTGATAGATTTTGTTGTTGGTTGACTGGTTGCAATGTTTGTTGATTGGTTAGTTGAATGATTGATTGCGAGGTTAGTTGATTGGTTAGTTGATTGATTTGTTGGTTTATTGATTGACTGGAGGGACTTTAAAAGTCATGAAAGTTTGCAGAGAATATATGTATAGGGGGATATATGCCGGGGAAGAGAGAAAGAGGAAGGCCAAAGAGAAGATGGGTGCAGGATGTGGTGGATGACCTCCAGATTGGTGTATCGGACTCGGGACATCTTGCTATAACCGAGAGGTTTTCCGGAAGTTTGTTGTGGGATCAACGTTATACAATGGACATGCTACCGAATGAATAAATGAATGACGGGATGACCGCTGGAAGTTTTCAGTACCAAGATGTGAGCTCGATGAGTGGGCGTTGAGCTTCGTCTGGGCCCAGGTTAGAGCTAATGTAGAGACGCTTATTCTTTCGGTCCAATTACCATCTCAAGTGGACTGTGCTGTTGCACTGCTCCCCATCTCTTCTCCAAGTCCAGGAGCCACCAGTGTAAAACCGGTGCGTACCTGAGCTTCACATCTGCGGAGTGGTTTGGAGATTCTCAGAACGTTAAAAAGACTGAAAACCCAGTTTGTAAATCGCGGCACGTAGAGTTACGGCCAAATCTTGTCCAATGTTGGATCTGATTCTGATCTTGGGAATTTTATAACACAGTGGGATGTTTTGAGAAGGGGTGTTATTATAGGATCCAAGGATTGAGTTGGACACAGCAGAGATCATCATCATCATCATCATCATCATCATCATCATCATCATCATCATCATCATCATCATCATCATCATCAGCATCAGCATCAGCATCAGCATCAGCATCATCATCATCATCAATGAAGTCGATCATCTGGATTTGTAAGAGTTTAAGTTACATATTGTGTGCCCTATGTGGCGCAGGTATTATTCTATATAACGAGTCAAACTTCAGCCAGTCAAGCTTGCTAAAGTCCCGAAGGTCCTTGGAAGTATCTGATCCCAGGGACAGTGCACACAAGTGCGAGTCGAGTTTTTGGAGGACTCCAGTAGATCATGTATTCGCAATGTGAAAGGATCAGCTCGTGAGGGTGACATCCTGACTCTTCCGGAGTCTGACAGAGAACCTAGAAGGTTAAAATGAAGATATCATGGGTTCAAGAAATGAAGGCAATCTTGGACTCTGTTAAGTGATGCATCCAATTAAATTCGTGCATTGTGTGTTACTGAACACATTAAATATAGTTTATATTTTAAAAAAAACAACACACACACATATCGTTTCTCAGCACTCCGCAGCAGAGACCAGGAGAGGATTCGAGGAACCCAGAGGGAGATCCGGCACCCCAGAGTGAATGCCGTGAACGGGGCACGAAGAAGTAACATGGCAAAGGAGGCAACAGAGGCAGTGGCAAGGGAAGAAGCTGGCTTCCCACGGCTACAGGTGTAAGGAGGTGTATGAAGGTACGAAGCATCGGGTGCATAAAACTCTCCTCTCGGAGGAAGGGGAGGCTTGGTAGCAGGAATGGGACAAACGCATAACAACGCAAGGACAGCGCAATCGACCGAACGTCTCGCACGGCAGAGAAAAAAGCTCCTGGAGTCATGATCCGGGCGGGTCCTCCCCTAGAGAGAGAGTCAAGAAGGTAAAATGGCAGAAACATTCTGGGAAGGGGGCTACTGCTGACGATCAGAATTCCCCATGTCGTGCTTTCTCCGCATGTATTATGAGATTTAAATAATTGTAGTATTTATCTTAAGTATTTCGTAAAAAACCAACGCAAGGCGGTCTGCTGCCAAATCGCCCGCATCTGTGTTTCGTACGCTGGCATGCGGGATTACGAACTGCGTCCGTAACAACTTCGCCACGGAGCCCGGAAAGGTAAAATTACTCTAGACAATATTTTGTTCTTCCTGTTGAATGTGCATTATTAATGTTTTAAAGATGACGCTATCGCAGAGTTTGTGTTCATTCAGTGTTTAACAGTGTGCTAAATTTTAGTCAGACTCAGGGGAAATTCCTGCTAGAACATAAATCTAGGTCGCCGTTATTTAAAATCTGCCAATCGGTAGTCAGTGTGTACAGGCAATGCTTTTGTGGGCATTTAGTTTAAAGTGTTGGTTATGAAAGTCAAGTGAGTACTTGTGGTACTGAATCCAAAAGTACATAGCCCGGAATATAGTGTTGGGAGTCGAACACAAGTGTGGGCCGATCTTGCTCACATAGATAAATCAAGGAGCTATTTGAACTATAGAAAGAGATTCATTGATTCATTCAGTAGCATGTCCTATGTAGAACCTCGCTTCCATTACAACCATCCGGAAAAATATTCGGTCATTGGCAATATATCCCGCGTCCGATACACCCATCTGGAGTCATCCGCAACATCCTGCACCCATCTTCTGTTTGGCCCTCCTCTTTCTCTCTTCCCGGGCATATACCCGTCCATTTTTGTTCTCTCTAAACTTTCATGGCGTTTCTAGTGGCCACACTATTTCATATCTTTTTTTTTTTTTTTAAATCGTCTTTAGCAGCGAACCTTCCCTCAGTATTCAGCTCTTGTCGTATGGATGCATTTGCTCTTTTATGTATCCAAGATAATCTTAGAACCCGTATATAACATTTGTATTCAAAGGCATTTATGCGCTGTTCAGCTTGATAAGTAAGTGACCATGTCACGCAAATGTTGCAATGGGAAAAAAGCATGCTCTTAAAAATCTAATTTTTGTAGTTCTATTTGTGGCGCTCAACAATTTATTCAGTTGTTTTAGTGTTTGAAACGCAATAGATATTCGTCTTCTAATTTATTTGATTGTGTCACAATTGCTGGTAATTAAAATGATCCAAGATATTCGAAATCGTCCACCACCTTCAATATTTCCTAATTAACATATATTTCTTTCTCCATATTCGTTTTATCTGTATGCATTATCTCTGTTTTATATGTTAGAAAGAAAGTAGGTTAATCTCATATGCACCTGTTCGGCTTATATCATAAAGAAAAGTACGGAGAACAAGAAGTCATAAACAGTGGAAATAGGGAGAAAAAATGTGCCTGGCTTGTAAAAGGCCAAAAATAATTAAATTCATAACTTTGGATTGTTCTTGTATCTGACTGACTGGCACCTGGCCGTCTTGACAGACGATAGTTTGTGACATTGTGCTTCCAGAAGTCATGATATCTACAACCCATAGTGGTAGTGAATATGAATAATCAGACCAATTCGCGCTGTAAATGTTCGTCCACAATGGATGCATGTGAATACATGGAAACTTCACCCATCACGCACCATCTTACGTCTCACACGCTCAGTATGTGACCTATCTGCAATCATTTTCTCCTTTGTCTTAATTCCATTAATGATCTTTACCCTCAATGCAACATGATCAGCGGCTACTTGCTACGTAGGTGCAATATCAATGCCAGTTTCAATCATGTCTCGCTGACACAAATCTTTGTATTGACCGACCCCGAGATTCTTGTATCACGAGAGTAATTAAGGGTCTGCACTTGATCTGGCCAAGGCCACCAGTTCAGGACATTATCACAATGACATACATAGACATTGAACTTCATCGCGCATCTCTTGCTCCTGGGTAGCACATACAGGGACTTGGAACTTCATGGAGCGGCTCTTTCTCCTGGTGAACACAAACAGGGTCTTTGATCCTCACCACGCATCTCTTGCTCCTGGTGAACAAATACAGGGACTTGGAACCTCATGGGCGGTTTTTGCTCCTGGGGAACAGATACAAGGACTAGGAACCTCATGCGTAGCTCTTCCCCCGGGGATCCCTGAGCCCTAAAAATATGAAGCAAATTTTTAACAGTCAGAACACACAAACACACATTTTCACAGCTATGTTAAAAGACAATGCTTAATTAACACCCCCCCCCCCCTTTTCCACCCACCTTTTTAAACTTAACTAGCATATGATAAATATAATTATCGCTGTTTTTCAACATTGCTATTATAATTATTAATATTATTATTTCATCCAGAAAAACAAACATGTGATGGGCATGTGTCAAGCCGTATACCTTTATAAAAGAGTGGGTCTGGCTTCTCGGCCTTTCGGCTAAGGTCAAAGTGTAGTATCTGCACTTGATCTTGCCAGGGCCACCAGCAGAGGCGGTCATTCGAATAGCACACATGGAGTGGGACCCGATGGGATGGCTGTGACCCTGCAGAATCTCGAGCCTTATAAAAATAAATCAAAACTTATCCCCAAGTCATTACCCTATGTGGACAGCCATCACCTTCAAATTAATAAGATTTTGAGGGTAAAACCATGGACAGCTGCTATTTGTGGTCGGCTCAGTCACAGGATTATTAATCTGAGCCAGGGATTGACCCTAATATAACTTCTCCTTGAGTTTGAACGGGGTAGGGGTAATGGTATAATCGAAATCGTAAAAAAAATATCGATGCACATTGGACAAACACAAATAACAGCTTTTTTCATATACAACATTCAACAATTTTAAACATTCACTGAAGTCAATCTTTTTAACTGGAGAATTTATGAAGATTCGGCTGTGTAATTCTAGAAGATAGTGTACGTTTTTTTTTCTTTCTGGAATTGCAATTACCGAAAACAACAATTTATCAATATGAATTCAAACATCGCTACATTTGCCGTTTCAGAATAATAATAAGCAGTATGCAGCCATTACAGAAATATTTAGTGAATCTTGCTGCATTTGACGTATGGTTTCTGGTTGTATTTGCAAATGTAAAGGGCAACACACATTGTACTTTGTAAATACACACTGTTTTGCACGACATTAAACCACATGAAACGGAAGACAAGTAATTAAAACAGGGGAAAGGGACATAATAAAAATTTTATTTGTCCATAAGGTACATTACTGAAAGTAACATAAATGTATTTAATAACTGTAACATTTATCTCATATTTTAAATAAAATGTCTACAGAAATTACTAATTACTGACACTTATATACACCATAAATAAAGGGATAATAATTGTAAGTGATCTTTATCGATTTTGTAAAAGCAAAGGCTTTAGTTTACTTGCGTACGAATTTTGCAACACATTTTAAGTATTGCTTCACGATACTACATCAAATGATTTTATCTTTCTAATATAGTTCAAATGTCTCTTTTAAACTGTATTTTTGTCAGGCCTGAAAACGGCCACAAATCCTTAATATTCAGCACTTTGGGTTGTTTTGTGCATTTTGGTTAAAGTTTAAGTGTAGATAGGCACATAGTGGGAACTCATCATCATCAAGAGCCATGCCGTTGTGCGGGCAGTCATGGCTGTTCTCTTGTCATCAAGCTTGCCAGTTGTCCTCATAAAATGTCCAAACAATCTTGACTGTCTACGTCTAATTTCTCCAATCAATCCCCGTTTTTCATTTGTCTCTTGAAAGACTATCTCGTTTGATTTTCTGTCCGTCCATGGTATTCTTTGCGTTTTTCTCAAAAACCACATTTCCAGCGCCATTAGATGTTTCTCAGTGTGTCCATTAATTGTCCATGTTTCACACGCATACAAGAATATAGGTTCCATATAGCACTTCAGCACTCTTTTTCTCACTGCAGTTAACAACTTTTTGTTGGTAAGTATGTTTTCTATTTTGCAGAACGCCACCTTTGCCATGGCAATTCTTGATCTAATCTCTGCTAGTCATCCTCCATCAGATGTTACGACTATTCCGAGATAGTTATATTGATTCACATGTATAAGAATATTTCCATTCACTTGGATGTTACAATGTGGTATTTATTTCTTCTAGGAGAACGATCATGATCTCTGTTTTCCTACAATTCAATTCTAAACCTAGTTTCTCAATGTGTACAATAACCACATCCACCAAATGTTGTAGATTATGTTTGTTGTCAGCAATCAATACTGTATAGTCCGCATATCTTATATTATTGATGTTTTGTGGGAACTAAGGAGATCTTAAAAAAATGTACTATCTCTTCTTGTATCACGACAGTATTTAAAGACAGACTTATCTGTCCATGGTCATCAGCTTACTACTGTGACAACTATTACTATTATCATTAGTTTTATTTTTTTAAAGTCGCAAATTGAAAGGATCATTTCGTGAAGGTGACAACCTAACACTTCTGGAGTCTGAAAGAAAAGCTAGAAGATTAAGGTAAAGATATCATGGATTCAAGATATGAAGGCAATCGTCTGCTCTCTTAGATGATGCATCCAATTCATTTTGTGAATTGTGTGTTACTGAGCACATTAAACGTATTATATCATTAAAATAAATAAATAAATAAATAAGTAAATAAATAAATAAATAAATAAATAAATAAATAAATAAATAAATAAATACAAACACTTATGCTAATTTTTATGTTATGATCCCTACACATTTCAATGAGACTATTCATGTGATCTTGTAATTCACCTTCTGATAGTAGTTTATCAGTCCCCACACACTCCTGACTTCCTTCTTTGTTGTTGGGGCTTTAATATTTAAAATCTTGGTGACCAAACTGGGGTCTGTTTTCCGAAATCCATTTGCAATTCGATGACCTAGGAATTAGACTTCGCTGTAACCAATTTTGATTTATTTATCCGGCCTGTACAAGTTCCACAACAAACAAGGGACATGAGGCGGCTCTGGATGCTCGGAATAACCGCGAGCCCTTATTAAACATAAATAAATAAATAAATAAATAAATAAATAAATAAATAAATAAATAAATACTTAATTTTCAACACTTTCGGTTGTTTCTCGACAATTTGGCTCTGATCAAAGGCACATAGTGGGACTCATCTCATTCCATCTCATCTTGTTCCTCTTGTACCTCGCGGTGTCGAGGTGAAGTATAAACAGCGGGACAGTGCCCGTTCATGGGCTTCAAGTATCGATATTACTTCTTAGTTTTCCTACGAGCAGTATGAAAATCCTCGGATGGCTTGCTAGGCTCGACGCAGGTTTAGGACAAAAATCTGACCATAGTGAGTCCATCCCAGCTGGCGAGCGAGAGCCCCGTTGCCCCATGACCTCGCGGTCATGGTTTCCCGGTCTGCATCAAGAGCGGATGGGGTTGACATGTGTAGACTGCGGGTGATCGACAGGCTAATAACTTTCTCTGGTCACTCCTCCTGTGAGAGGCTAGCCGATCCTAACCCTGCCGGCTACAGGGCCAGGCGTAGTCCACACCTTGTAGACTCTAGTGGGACTAAGCGGCCTTAAATAAAAATGTAGTTTATGTTCTTATATCAGGACATTCAGTATATGCGGTTGCTGCACATAGTGAACAATTATGTTAAATTGTAAGGATTAAATTGTAAGAAGACACAGAATATGGTGGTCAGTAGGAAGAAGGAAATACCGCAATGTAATAATATACAAATAAATGAGAATGCTTTTGAGGAAGTGGATCGGTACAATTACCTCGGAACATTTATAACATCTGATGCGACATGCCTTGAATAGATTAGAACAAGAATCGCCATGGCTAATGTAGACTTTTGCAAGATGGAAAACATACTGACCAATAAAATGTTGTCATTTGCAATTTAGGTTAATCCCATGTGCACCTGTTTGGGTTACTATATCATGAAGAAAGATACGGAGAACAAGAAGCCATAAACAGTGGAAATAGGAAAAAACAGTGTGTCCGGATATTAAAAGTCCAAATATCCTTACATTAATCACTTTGCATGGTTTCACGGCAATTTGGCTAAGATTAAAGTGCAGCTTCTGTTCTTGTATCTCACTGACTGGCACCTGGCCGTCTTGACAGACGATAATTTGTTACATTGTCTTTCAAGAATGCATAATAACCACAACAAAGGGCGTTAGTGAATGTGACTGATCAGAACAATTCGCGCTGTACGTGTTCGTTCACAATGGATGTATGTGAACATATGGTAATTTCACAATTACACAACATCTGACGTCTCACACGCTCAGTATGTGATCTATCTGCGGTCATTTTCTCTTTTGTCTTTATACCATTGGAGATTTTGCCTTCCATGCAACGCGAACAGCGGCTACTTGCTCCCAAGTGCAATATGAATGTCTGTATCAATCATGTCCCGCTTACACACATCTGTGTATCGTAGTAGAGCCGATCCCGAGATTCTCGTATCACGACAATGATTAAGGGTAGAGTTATTTATCTGCACTTGATCTGGTCATGGCCACCAGCAGAGGCGTTCATCACAATGACAGACAGGGACTTGGAACCTCACGGGGCGGCTCTTGCTCCTGGGGAACACATACAGGAACTTGGAACCTCATGGGGCGGCTCTTGCTCCTGAGGAACACATACAGGAACTTGGAAACTCATGGGGCGGCTCTTGCTCCTGGGGAACACATACATAGACTAGGAACCTCATAAGGCGGCTCTTGCTCATGGGGAACACATACATAGACTAGGAACCTCATGGGGCGGCTCTTGCTCCTGGGAAACACATACAGGAACTTGGAACCTCATGGGGCGGCTCGTGCTCCTGGAGAACACACACAGGTACTTGGAAACTCATGGGGCGGCTCTTGCTCCTGGGGAACATATAGAAGGACTTGAAACCTCATGGGTGACTCTTCTCCTGGGGCGCCCAGAACCCTAATAAAATTAAGCAAATTTTTAATAATCAGGACACTCAAATATACTTTTTCATAGCAATGTTAACAAGCAATACGAATATACCCCCCGCCGTTTACTTAACATAAAAAAGTTAGTTGCATTTCCTTTACAGGTCGTTGCAGTCAACACCAGCATGTTTTGCTGTTGTTGATGTCTTGGCAAATTTACGTTCAGTAGTTTGTCATAGCTTTCTGAATGAACGGCACCCATATAATTTCATTTAAAAAATACCAACGCATCGCGGTCTGCTACAAAATTGCGTGCAGCTGTTTCGAACGCGGGGGATTCGGGATCACGGACCGCGTCCGTAACACCTTCGCCACGGAGTAGGCATTTATCATATGATGCATGGAATTATCGCTGTTTATCAACATTGTTATTGCTATTATTTGTATTATTTCATCCAGAAAAACACACAGGTGATGAACCTCTATCAGGCCATATACCTTTATAAAAGAATGACTCTGGCTTCTCGGCCTTTTGGCTAAGATCAAAGTGAAGTATATGCACTTAATCTTACCAGGGCCACCAGCAGAGGTGGTCATCCGAATGACACACAGGGACGTGGAACCTGGTGGGGCGGCTATGGCCCTGGGGAAACTCGAGCCCTTAATTAAAAAAACTAAACAAAATAAAACTTATCTATAAGCGGAAGACCTAGAAGCAAGTACATGGATGGTTTGGCCTTGTGGCATGGTCGAGACAGAAACACGGAACTGATCCACGACTCTGTTGATCGAGTGAGATGGCAGAACATGACCGCCCACGCTTACCGGCATGGCACATGATGGATGGATGGATAAGCCCTGACCATCTGTGGACAACAATCACCTTCAAACTAATCTCCTGTGAGGGTAAAACCTTGGTCAGTAGCTATTTGTGGCTGACTCGGTCACAGGATTATTAATCTGAGTCAGGGATTGACCCTAATATAACTTCTCCTTGAGGGTGAACGGGGTAAGGGTAATGGTATATCCAAATAGTAAACGGATGTTTAGAAAAGAATCATGCACTTTGGGCAAACCCATATGAAATCCTTATTTCATATACAACATTCAACATTTTTACACATTCGATTCTGTCCATCTTTTGAACTGGAGAATTTACGAGGATTCATTGGGTGATTCTAGAAGATACTGTTTTTTTTTTTTTATAAATTGCAATTACCAAAAACAACAATTTATCAACACGAATCGCTACATTTGCCGTTGAAGAATAATAAATAGTATGGAGTCATTACACAAACATTTAGAGAATCTTGATGCATTTGACGTCTGGGTTCTTGTTGTATTTGCAAATGTAAAGGAAAACACACATTGCATCTTGTAGATACGCACTGTTTTGTACGAGCTAAAGCCACATGTAACGGAAGACGTTTTAAATTAGAGGTAAGGGACATAACAACAAATCAGCTTTTTTTTCCACTAAGGAACATTACTAAAAGTAGCATAAATGTATTATATGATTTAAATAGTTGTGATATGTATCTAACTTTTTATAAAATTTTTATAAAAGTTAATGACAGTGATGTACGTCATAAATAAAAGGATAAAGGGATTTGTAACTTTCAAAGAATTTTAAAAAGTAAAGTCTTCATTTTGCATACATGAGAATTTTACAACACAATTACCTTTTTTCTCCTACATCTTACATTAAATGTTTTTATACATATATTAGCACATCTTCGAGAGTCGGTTTACCTGTATTTTTGTCAGACCTGTAAAAGGCCAATAATCCTTAATATTCAGCACTTTGGATTGTTTCACGACATTTTAGTTCAAATCAAAATGTAGATAGCGGGAAATCATCATCATCAAGCGCCATGCCGGTGATATTTCCAACCAATCTTGACTGTCTAACGTCTAATTTATCCAATCCGCGTTTTTCATTTGTCTCTTGAAGCACTATATCATTTGATTTTCTGTCCGTCAATGGTATTCTTTGCATTTATCGGGTTTATGTAGCACTTCAACACGCTTTTTCTCACTGGAATTGCCAACTTTTTATTTGGTATGTAAGTTTTCTATTTTGCAGAAGGCCACCTTTGCCATGGTAAATCTTGATCCAATCTCAGCAAGGCATCTTCCATCAGATTGTTCAGAGATAGGTATATTGATTCACCTGTTTAAGCATATTTCCATTCACTTGGATGTTACAATGCGGCATTTCTTTCTTCTTGGAGACGACCGCGATCTCTGTTCTCTCACAATTCAATTCCAAACCTAGCTTCTCATTGTGTACAAAAACCGTATCAACCAAATGTTGTCAGGAATCAATACTGTATCGTCCTCATATCTTATATTATTGAATTTTTGTGGGAACTTTAAAAAATGTGGTATTTGTTATTGCATCACAATAGTGATTAAGAGTAGACTTATCTGTACATGACCACCAACTGACTCACTGACTGATTGACTGTCTGACTGACTGACTGACTGAATGGCACCTTGCCGTCTTGACAGGCGATAGTTCCTAAAATGGAGTTATACTTCTCCATATTGCAAAGCCTTGGCTGAATTTAGTGTTGATGTGTTGCCCATGGAGCATTCCCCCCCCCCCCCCCCCGGCCTGCCTAGTTTACTCCAGAGAAAAGGTAACACCAATACGCCTTAAACAAGACAAACTGCAGAAGCTGCCGGATCAGCAAAGCAATACTCTAACTGTCCACGTGTCAGAGCTCCCATCATAGACCAGTTACCGATCAAGGCTTAGTGCCTGGTGTGCCTCCCTGCAATGTCATTTAGTATTTAGGTTGCATTTCCTCGCACTAGGGTAAGGCATATACCTTCCCAATTGCATTCGGCCGCCCAAAGCCGTTAGCACACTGTGGGGTGTCGGGTTTGGTGAGCGCCGCCCAACATTCGGTGCTAACAGAAAGCATGTAGTACCGTCTACTGTCATACGGTAGCTCAGTCATATCTAAGACCCAACATTCGGCGCTAACAGAAAGCAGGTAGTACCGTGTACTGTCATACGGTAGCTCAGTAATATCTGACTAAGACCTATCATTCGACGCTAACAGAAAGCAGATAGTACCGTCTACTGTCATACGGTAGCTCAGTCATATCTGACTAAGACATAATATTCGATGCTAACAGAAAGCAGGTAGTACCGTCTACTGTCATGCGGTAGCTCAGTCATATCTGACTAAAACCTGAGACCCAACCAGTTTATTATTATTATTATTATTATTATTAAAATATTATTATTATTATTTAAAGTTCGCAATGCGAAAGGACCAGTTTGTGAGGGTGACATCTTGAGACTTCTGGAGTCTGAAAGAGAAGCTAGAAGATTAAGATAAAGATATCAGGATTCAAGAAATGAAGGCAATCTTGGACTGTATTAGATGATGCGTCCGATTCTTGTTGTGCATTGTGTGTTACTGAACACATTAAACATGTTTTATCATTAAACAACATCTTGTCCTGCCTGCAGTCTCCGCCAATTGTGCAGGTTAGAGTTTTTGTTTCCGACAGAAAAAAATTCACACCACACCGAGGATTCGAACCCGGGTCTCCCTAAGGAGAATCCGTCATTCTAGCCACTCGGCCAGCCGCTCCCAAATGTCCTTAAATAAAAATGTAGTTTATGTTCTTGTATCACGACATTTAATATATGGGGTTATTGCACACAATGAACAACTGGGGCTGGAATTAAATTGTAAGAAGACACAGATTATGGTCGTCACTGTGACGAAGGACATACCACAATGCAATATACAACTAAATAGGAGTATTCTTAAACAAGTAAATCAATGCAGTTATCTCGGAACAGTCATAACATCTGATGGGAGATGTCTTGAAGAGATTAGAACAGTCATAACATCTGATGGGAGATGTCTTGAAGAGATTAGAACAAGAATCGTCATGGCGAAGGTAGCCTATTAGAAGATTGGTTAGATGGAAAACATACTAACCAATAAAAAGATGTCATTTGCGATGAGAAAAAGAGTGTTGAGGTGCTACATACAGCCTGCACTTTTGTATGGATGTGAAGCATGGACAATGAGTAGACAAACTGAAAAACATCTGATGACTGTTGCATTGTAGTTTCTGAGGAAGATGCAAAGAATACCATGGATGGAAGAAAAACCAATGACCAAGTCCTGCAAGACACAAATGAAAATCGTAAATTAGACGTAGACAGTCAAAAGATATTTTGTCACGTTATGAGAACAAATAAACTGGAGAACTTGGTGACAACTGGCAAGATTGAGGGGAGGAGAACAAGGTGAAGGCAAAGAAATAAATACCTGGATAGCTTGGCCACGTGGTATGGTCGAGACAAGAACACAGCTGAGTCGCGACTCTGGTGATTGTGTGAGATGGCGAAACACCCAGTTTGTAAACCGTGCACGTAGAGTTACGACAAAGTCTTGCCCAATGTAGGATCTGGTTCTGATCTTGGGAGTCCTATAGCCCGGTGGAATGTGTTGAGATGGGGTGATATTTCAGGATCCAAAGATTGAGCTAAACAGAACAGAGATCATCATCATCATCATCATCATCATCATCATCATCATCATCATCATCATCATCATCATCATCATCATCATCATCATCATCATCATCATCATCATCATCATCATCATCATCATCATCATCATCATCATCATCATCACCATCACGATCATCATCATCATCATCATCATCATCATCATCATCATCATCAAGTGCCCTGCCAGCTGGCGTAGGCGTTCATGTCTCTCCACAGATATCGGTCTTTTGGTGTACTGGGTCAAATCAGCTGATGATATTCCTCCTTGCTATCGTCTCAGTCTACCCAGCATAATATCTCTTGGTCTGTCCCTGCCTCTTTTTGTTTGATCTGTATAGTTGTCACAATGTTTTCCATTGCCTCTCTTCTCATGGCATGACTAAAGAAAACAGATTGTCTCTGTCAAATGAACACATTCTTAAAAACTGTGGGAAGAGATAAACAGCTATTCAAAGAAAATATAGCGGGCGCGTTAATAAAGTAGACAGCAATGGAGTCTATCACAACGACGTACTTTAATGATACGTGCGTGCGATGGTCGTTGTCTAGGTAACGATGCTCCTGGTGTGTCAATTGAGCTATCTAACTGTCTCTTAATCCAACTCACCCCTGCAGTGCACATTCACCAGTCATGAAACAAGATTGAGTTGGCGCACATAATCTTTTAATCCAGAAAGAACACGGACAAACAGAACATGTTTATACATCCAGAAACAATGTAATCCATAGAATATAAATATACTCCTCACAATTTAACCAGCGCACATCACTGTCTTCTCACGGCCTGCTGAATCTCAAATTCACAAGACATTTAGTCCAGCTACTATCCACGGCTGGATCTCCCACAATACGACCCACCCACTGGGTCAGAGCCTCTGCTCACTATGCAACCCACTCTGGGTTTTAGGCCTGCCTTCACAGCTCCGAGAATCACACAACCCAGTTCTCCGTGGACTACCGACTCGTTCGGTGTCTAAAACTCAACTCCCTAAGTCGACCCGACTCGCAGCCGGTTTTAGCTTCCTCTTTTTCCAGTCAATGTTTGTCCCTGTCTTTTAAACCATTCTATGCCCTCATAATCTTCCACACACCACACACAACTGTCTGCCCCTTCTTGCAGCCCCTCTATCTTACACCCTTCCCCGTTTATCTTCTTATATTTTCTTTCCGAGGTGAATGCGAGGTGAATACCCTTTCCTCTCGTGACCTGTTTATATTGTCCGGACACTCACCTTAATGTCTTCACCTTTCCTCTATTGTTTCTCATGCCCGGTCACTTGTTTATGTACTAGCACTGTCATTCTTCTTAATGTCAATGACCCAGGGATATGTCATTACCCCCCCCCCCCCCCTTAAAAGAAAACATCGTTTTCAAATGTTGGGAGACTAATACTAATCAAATATGTAACCCGGACATATTGCCTGGGTAGCCCTAATTATGGCTCCACCTTACTTTAGGTACCACACGAAATAATACATCAAATGCTCATAGTACACTCCCATATTCCCCACACATCAATACAAGCAACATTCTATCTTGTGTACCAATGCATGAACTAATACATCACATAATAATAATACATCATATCATAGGGAACATAATATCTGTGTAACTGCAAGTTTACTAACATCCTCAAGAAGACACAACCTATTTGTGTACCGATCCCGTATCAGGTGGTTCTTTTCTTGCATCAAACCTCCATCTATTTCTGTCGATGCTGTGTCTACCCTTCCTGTACCCATGACTCATGTTTCCTATATCTTTAAAACATCTCTTTGCTAACCCTGGTTCAGTGATGTCGTTAACACTCTTTGGAACTGCCTTAACTTTGCAATCTACACATTGTACCGTTACACTGGAGTCTCTGTTTAGTCTGACCTCTTTATTAAATCCTGGCCAATATACCTGGCATCCTGCTCTATGCTGCTTCCGCCTTACTCCTATGTGCCCTGCACATGCCCTATCCTGAGCTGTTCTTGTATATCGGTCTCTATGTGGTAACGGTAACACAACTTGCCCACATGCAGTTCCGCCATCTGAAAACCTGCGAGTGAGACCATTGTTCCTCCTTCCAAAGCACCATCTACCCTTCTTTGATTGCATATGTCTCACTTTACCCCGTCGTGGGAAACATTTGTCTGTTGTATCATCTTGTCTGTGGGAGTCACTCCCACTATGTTTGAGATCAATTCTCACCTGCTCAGCTGTACTATCCTTGCCCAGAGTTCCTGTGTCTACTTCACGTGCCTCTTCTTGCTCAGCTATACTGTCTAATTTAGGTTTCCTTTTAGTAACTACCCCGTTACTACTTAACCTATGTTTCTGGTCCCAATAAACTACTTCTTCTTCTGTACAATCTTTAACTTCTGGCACGTTTCCGATGATCAAATCTGCCACTGGTGAGTCTAGAACACACGCTACCACCCTTCCTGTGATATATGATGTTTTTACTGCTATCACGGCTAATGGGTAGAATTCTACTGTCCCATTAAATGTTATGCATCTAATCTTTTCCCCTGTGTACTCCGAGGGGTTCACTAAACTTTTTCTAACTCCAATAGACGTACACCCGGAATCCCTAATTGTTAACGCTGGCCTATCATTAACAAATCCATGGTGCATCTTCATGCTTCCACCTGCATGGACTGCTGATCCTGCTTTCACTGTATGACCACACACTAAGACTGGCTGACCGTCTTTTTCAAAAAGAGGTTTGCACCCACTACAATCTTCATTGTTGATAGTCTCAATAACTTGTGCTGCATTAGAATGCTCCGTTTCCCTCATCGTACAATGATAGCTGACATGCCCCTTCGTTCCACATTTGAAACAAGTGATCTCCCTTTTACTGTTGTTCGTTGGTCCATCTGATGTATGTGCATCACACTCTGCCATTTTGTGTCTCCAGCTCCCACAATTCTAGCATCCGGCATAACTATTTGGACGTCTCTGGAAGTTCCCCCTTTTGTATGGGTACCGTCCTGGTCTGCTAAAATGGTTGCCACGGAAACAATTATCTTGAGACTCTTGCTGCTCACATCTATGTGTTGAATCCACACTTTTCGATCTTGGTCTAATAACTGGATTCTGGTCCTGTTTAGTGTACGCTGCACATACTATTTCCTCATCGCTCTGTCTATAAATAGAAACGTTAGGATGTGCAGTCATGTAGTTTTGCCCTAACTGTGACATTGTGTCTATGTCCTTTGGCTTACGTTCCTCAAAGAAAGCCACTAAATTGGTATTACATGAAGCTAATACTTTGTCTCTTAACACTAAATCTACTAATTTATTAAAATCTTTCCCTACTTCTGCGAGCTCCATCCATTTGTTAAATGTGTTCTTTACTGTGTTAACAAAGTCTGTGAAATCTTGATTTGTCTCTGGCACTAACTGTCTAAACTTTGTTCTATATCCATGTTCAGTTAGTTGGAACTTTGTCAGCAAACGTTGACGTAAGATAGTGTAGTTGTTTCTTTCTTCTACAGGTAAATTGAACATGGTGTCTAGTGCCTTACCCGTAAGAAACCCGCCCAGCCGCATCGCATACTCCGCTTCTGGAATGCCTAATGTTTTTTACAGACGATTCGAATCTCCCAAGGTAGGATTCAAGCCAATCCCGGTCCGTAAAGTATGGCAGTTTCAATCGTTGTGATAACTGTGAAGGTCTTCTGTTTTCCTCACTTTGACCTTTTGATGATAGTTCTAATTTTCTGAGAGCAATTTCAGCTTCCATGTTAATCTTCTCTTTCTCAATTTCCATTTTCATTTGTGTCTCTTTCTCTTCCTGTAGACGCTTGTTTTCTATTTCAGCTAACTTTACTTCCTGTAGACGCTTGTTTACCATTTCAGCTAGTTTCACTTGTGTCTCTTTCTCTTCCTGTAGACGCTTGTTTTCCATTTCAGCTAATTTCACTTCCTGTAGACGCTTGTCTTCAGCTACCTTTTCTTCCTGTCTCTGTTCTCTTTCAGCTTGTCTTTGGTCTCTTTCAATCTGTTTTTGTACTTTTGCTTCGGCATGCTCCTGTAACTCTTTTCCCTTCAGGCCTAACCGTTCGCCTGCTTCAATATAGTCCATTAAATTAGGCATCTTGTACTTGTGGACACGTTGCTGTCTGGCAACCAATTATACATGTAACGACTCTGCTACTAGTCTATGTGTGCCCTCCCTAAGTACAACACCACTCCCTGTGTACGTAAATTCGTAGTGCTAAAATATCACTCTGTACTCACCCAGTCACTCTATAAGCACTAGGTGGTGAGGGGGGAGTATTACCTATACTCCCTCACATATATTTATAACAAATAGTTGTAAAACATTTCTGGAAATATTGTTAAACATACATATAAATACATATATAAAAATCGGATGAATGATCACACTAAGTGATTTCTATAAAACGTTAGACTCACAAGCCAAGTACACGGAGACGGTGATCACAAAGAAATAAACCACAGTAACAACCACAAACTTGTTTAGGGACACCCACAGTGCGCGTAATATATAAACTGACAAAGACCACTAGACAGCAGATATGACGAAAGATCACAATAATAACATATATCCGAACACAACAAATATCATATGTAAATATAACGAAAAGAAAGAGAGAAAGAAAAAGAATATATACTCAAAATATACACAGATCTGACGTTAGACCCAAAAGGCACGGTATATAATCTAAGACCACCCTGCTTCACTGCAGAATCAAACAAACCGACATTACGATTTACTTCCCAGAAAACACATGGTGCACAGTAAGAAAATAAATTTTTGACCTGTCTCCCAACCCTCGAGAAACAACCCAAAAATCCCCTACTCCTGACAAACACCGGACCACATACAAGTAATTGCTTAACACCCGAAAACAGTATATATAAGACAATGAGCAGCAAACAGATTGTCCAACTGGTTGGCCGACAAATATGTGCCTATTAATCCGTCGCCACAAGTTCGTTTTTTAAATAATTTTTCACTATATGCTGAGAATGTATATTGGTAAATGTTCCGAAATGTCTACGATATTCCAAATTTGTTGCGTGGTGACTTAATTTCACGTGGTGATCACAAGTTCAAACCGTCGAGAAAAAAAAAAATTGAAGATGATGATTGATTATCCACAATGTTCTGTCTCGACACAGTCCGTCACGTTATTGTACTTTCCTTGGACGTTGTGGCCCCAAAGTAATAATCCAAACGTCTTTCTACCTTCGTTGTGGAGATGGCGCTTTGCTGTATCATAAATGTTATGGATTTCCGTTACCCGCCAAGATTCACCAAAAAAAAAACAACCAAAATTGGCAGCAAATGTTCAGCGCTTTAAACTTGTATATATATAAATCCTTATTGGCAAAGAAATACGATCATGGTTGCGTTGACGACACGTTAAAATGTTTGCTCATAACAGGGTAATGATCACAAAGGGATTGAACAAAGACGAACAAAAAGTCTGGCTTTCTTTCAAAACAACCTTGTTTTGTTCATTCACAATGAGTCATCTTGACCACAATGGGCGGTGGAAAGTTCCTCAGTAACTGCTTACTGTTAACAACCTTGCCTCCCAAGGTCAACCTAATTTCTCTTTATCACTTTCAGTGGAAAATCCTTAGTAAACAATTTCCACCCAACCTTCTCAGCCCCAGCACCCGGCTGTGGTAGGGGTACCGTTACTATCCCCTTCAGTCACCTGTCCTCATAAACAGCGCTGACCCGATTTGTCCGTGGAAACTCACAATTTCTACCGACCTCCCCCGTCGTGTTAGCTGTGGTAAAATTTTTCACCTGTCGACTTGTGACCACACCGTGCGTCGCATCAGCACACGCACACCTGTCATTATCTTTGATTTTCAATCTTGTCTTTATCACCGACAGCGATATTGTCGCACTGTCCTCATCCGTTCTTGTCGCAAACACCGGTTTGCCCACGCGACATTCACCTGTGCTGTTTGTGACTACTACCCAACCCCGTCACCTGACACTCTCCGTTGACCTGTGCCACTGTTTTCTTAACGCGCGTTGACAGTTTTTCCCGATGTGCGGTCTTACACACACACGCAGGATGTTCTGACCACCTTCTGGATTAATCCTGGTTTTCCGTTAACTGTCTGCTAACTGAGCACTACTGCCTGTTATCAAATTTACCTGTCGTGAACTTCACTTGAACTGTTTGTTTTAATTACCTGGTGCACACACAAAAGAGTTCACATTCACCTTTTGAAGCCACAAAGTCCAAACTGTCTCGGGTTTGTTAGTCCGATGGGACAAAGTCACCAGATAACAACTCCTCTCTCAGCGAAGAGCCCACAGACATCTGAATATTGCATGGTGTTCCTTGGCCGAATATAGCTGTCCGAAAATCTTTACGAAGCGACGAGCTCTCAGTTAATACACTGGGTTTCTTGAAAGGACAAGCCATCCAGATACTCCTTACTAAGCGACGAGGCCCCAGATATCACAACGACGTACTTTAATGATACGTGTGTGCGATGGTCGTTGTCTAGGTAACGATGCTCCTGGTGTGTCAATTGAGCTATCTAACTGTCTCTTAATCCAACTCACCCCTGCAGTGCACATTCACCAGTCATGAAACAAGATTGAGTTAGCGCACATAATCTTTTAATCCAGAAAGAACACGGACAAACGGAACATGTTTATACATCCAGAAACAATGTAATCCATAGAATATAAATATCCTCCTCACAATTTAACCAGCAAA
Organism: Cepaea hortensis; assembly: GCA_963921405.1. Taxonomy (NCBI): domain Eukaryota; kingdom Metazoa; phylum Mollusca; class Gastropoda; order Stylommatophora; family Helicidae; genus Cepaea; species Cepaea hortensis. Next base: position 68,203,203 of record OY992897.1, on the reverse strand, counting down.
CATCACTGTCTTCTCACGGCCTGCTGAATCTCAAATTCACAAGACATTTAGTCCAGCTACTATCCACGGCTGGATCTCCCACAATACGACCCACCCACTGGGTCAGAGCCTCTGCTCACTATGCAACCCACTCTGGGTTCTAGGCCTGCCTTCACAGCTCGGAGAATCACACAACCCAGTTCTCCGTGGACTACCGACTCGTTCGGAGTCTAAAACTCAACTCCCTAAGTCGACCCGACTCGCAGCCGGTTTTAGCTTCCTCTTTTTCCAGTCAATGTTTGTCCCTGTCTTTTAAACCATTCTATGCCCTCATAATCTTCCACACACCACACACAACTGTCTGCCCCTTCTTGCAGCCCCTCTATCTTACACCCTTCCCCGTTTATCTTCTTATATTTTCTTTCCGAGGTGAATGCGAGGTGAATGCCCTTTCTTCTCGTGACCTGTTTATATTGTCCGGACACGCACCTTAATGTCTTCACCTTTCCTCTATTGTTTCTCATGCCCGGTCACTTGTTTATGTACTAGCACGGTCATTCTCCTTAATGTCAATGACCCAGGCATATGTCAGAGTCGATCCTCTGGACTTGTAAAACTTTAAGTTACAAATTGTGAGCTCTATGTGGCGCAGGTATTATTATATATAACAAGTCAATATGCACAAGCTTCAGCCAGTCAAGTTTGCTAAAGTCCCGAAGGTCCTTGGAAGTACCTGATCCCAGGGACAGTGCACACAAGTGCTAGTCGACTTCTTGGATGACCCCAATATATCAAGTATTCGCAATTTGAAAGGACCAGCTCGTGAAGGTGACATCCTGACTCTTCTGAATTCTGAAAGAGAAACTAGAAGATTAAGATGAAGATATCATCATGGATTCAAGAAATTATGGCAAAATTGGACTCTATTAGATGATGCATTCAATTATTTTTGTGCATTATGTGTTGCTGAACACATTAAACATATTTTATATTTTAAAACAAACAAAACAAACATAGCACTTCTCAGCACTCCACAGAAGAGACCAAGAGAGGACTCGAGGAACCCAGAGAAAGATCCGGCAACCCAGAGTGCAGCGCCGTGAACGGGGCACGAAGAAGGAACATGGCGACGGAGGCAACGGAGGCAGTGGACAGGGGAGAAGCTGGCTTCCCACGGCCACAGTTGCTAGGAGATGTGTGAGGGCACGAAGCACCGGGTGCACAAGGCTCTTCACACCAAGGGAGGGGAGCCTCGGGAGTAGATAAGTTGGCAGGTAATGGACAAACACATAACACACCCAAGGACCACGCACACGACCGAACGTCTGGCACGGCAGGGGAAAGACACCTGGAGTCATGACACGGTCGGGCCCTTCCCCAGAGAGATTCAAGAAAGTAAAATAGCCGAAACATTCTGGGAAGGGAGACATCCGCTGACGACCACAAGCCATCATGTCGTGCTTGCCCCACAATTGCTTTAAATAATTGTAGTACAGTAAAACCTCGATTAACTGTTACTCGTGTAATCGTCAGTTTCTGTTATCCGTCATAATCTAAAAATACGTGAGTATCAACAAAAGAACGCTATTTTCAATGTCGTCACTGCTTGAGCTGACATGACAGTGTCTAACCTAAAGAATTGGTGGAATAACCTCTTGCCTGAACCTACTGACGAAACTGATGGATCAGAGACTGTAAGTGTTGATATTTATCAATATGAATAATAAATAGTATGCAGTTATTACACAGATATTTAAGAGAATCTTGCTGCATTTAACGTCTGAGTTATTATTGTATTTACAAATGTAAAGGAAAACACACAATTCATCTTGCAAATACACACTATTTTGTACGAAATGAAACCACATTAAATGACAGACATGTAATTAAAATAGTGGTAAGGGCCATAACTACAAATCAACATTTTCTGCCTAAGGTACATTACTAAAAGTAGCATAAATGTTTCATACGATTTAAATAATTGTGATATGTGTCTAACGTTTTCTAAAATTTTTACTGACATTAATGACAAATATTTACAGCATAAATAACTGGATAATAAATTATTTAAGTGATTTTCAAAGATATTTTAAGAGTAAAGGTTTTATTTTACATACGTGAGAATGTTACAACACATTTATTTTTATTGTCCTCGATATTTCATAAAATGTTTTTATCCGTTTAATGGAATTACATTTAGAATAGCTACTTTGTACTTTTGTCAGGCCTGCAAAAGGCCAAATAACCCTAATATTCAGCACTTTGGATTGTTTCACGGCATTTTGGCTGAGATCAAAGTGTAGAAAGGCACATTGTGGGAACTCATCAACATCAAGTGCCATGCCGGTGGGCGGGCGGTAATGGCTGCTCTCTTCCCATCAATCTTGCCAGTTGTCACAAAATTTTCAAGTCAATTTCTCCTCATCAAATGTCCAAACAATGACTGTCTATGTCTAATTTCTCCAATCAATCCCCGGTTTTCATTTGTCGCTTGAAGGACTGTCTCATTTGATTTTCTGTCCGTCCATGGTATTCTTTACATTTTTCTCTAAAACCATATTTCCATCGCCATTAGATGTTTATCAGCATGTCTATTATATGAATATGTGTAACACAAATACGGGCTCTATTAACACTTCAACAATCTTTTTTTGAAGTTGTTATTTTTTTTTTGTTATGTATGTTTTCTTTTTTGCAGAAGGCCACCTTTGAGATGGCAATACTTGATCTAATCTATGCAAGGCATCTTCCGTCAGATGTTACGACTGTTCCGAGATAGTTATATTGATTCAACTATTTCAGAATATTTCCATTTATTTGGATGTTACAATGTGGTATTTCTTTCGTTTTGGAGGCGATCAAGATCTCTGCTTTCTTACTATTATCATTATTAATATTTAAAAGAAAAAGTCCGAATGTGAAAGGAGCAGTTCGTGAAGATGACATCCTGACACTTCTGGAGTCTGAAGGAGAAGCTAGAAGATTAAGATAACGATATTATTGGATGTAAGGAATGAAGGCAATCTTGGACTCTATTAGATGATGCATCTCATTAATTTTGTCCATCGTGTGGTACTGTACCCATGAAGCATGTTTTATCATTAAAAAATGTGTCGGCCTGTAAAATGTCCACAACAAAATCGACCACATGAGGCGGGTCTGGCCGCTGGGGATAAGCGCGAGCCCTTATTAAAAAAAATATATCCTTAATTTTCAGCTTTGGGTTGTTTTACGGCAGTTTGGCTAAGATCAAAGGCACATAGTGGGACTCATTTTATCCCATCTCATCTTGTTCCTCTTGTACCTTGCGGTGTCGAGGTGAAGTATAAACAGCGGGACAATGCCCGTTCATGGGCTTCCATATCGAGATTAATTCTTAGTTGTTTGTTCGAGCAGTATGAAAATCCCCTGCTGGCTTGTTAGGCCAGGGGCAGGTTGGGGTCAAAAATCTGACCAAGGGGCATCCGTCCCCCCTGGCGAGCCATTGCCCCGTTGGCTCACGACCTCGCCGTCATGGTTTCCCGGTCAACACCACGAAGAGGTTTGGTTGACTTGCGTAGACTGCGTGTCATCGGCAGGCTACTAATTATCACTTTTGACCCCTCCTGGGAGAGGTTAGCCGATCCTAACCCTGCTGGCTGCAGGGCCAGGCGCAGACCACGCCTGGTAGACCCTAGAGCAGTGGTTCTCAACCTTTTTTGGCCCATGTCCTCTTTTACCATATGTTCAGAACGTCAATCCTCTCCCCCCTTTTCCTCCCTATAAATCCCCTCCTTACACAGATACATAAAAATGGAAGATAAATTTAATAATACATACTAGAACAAGTCTACATATCTAAATAAAACGTGACTTTCGGGTGTACTTACGTTATAAAACGAACTTCATTAGGGCGAGAAGTACAGAACCGTAAGATATAGAGGGAAAAACAATATCAAGTAACTGGTTCTTGTATTAATGCGATCTTGGAATAATCTTCATTCCCCCCCCCCCCCTGGAAACCCTAAAATCCCCCTCCCAACCCTGGAAGGAGGGGGGGGGGGGGAATTCCCCACGGGTTGAGAACCACTTGTGCGCTTGTGGGACCATGTGGAGAAGGCGGAGGAACAGATTGAGAACCCATATGTGGAAAGAATGAGATTGCGGGGGATCGGCAGGGGTTCTGGGAATCTCAAAATGGACAGGGAAGACCAGGAAAACCTTTAATCAGATAGCGATGGGAACGATTAGCAGTATGACTCTTCGCTGGCTGTTGAACGAGGGGACTGAGCACGTATGGGAATGTCCTGAGTGCAGTGTTGTTTGTTCTTAACTCAACTCAACTCAACTGAGAACCAGTGCCCTAGTGGGACAAAGAGGCCTTAAATAAAGATGTAGTTTATGTTCTTATATCAGGACATTAAGTAGATGCGGTTGTTGCACATAGTGCAAACTAGGGTTGGAATTAAATTGTAAGAAGACATACATAATGGTCGTCAGTAGGAAAAAGAAAATACCTCAATGTAATATACAGGTAAATGGGAATATTCTTAAGCAAATTAATCGGTACAATTATCTCGGAACAGTCATAACATCTGATACGACATGCCGTGAATAGATTATAACTAGAATCGCCATGAAGAATGTAGCCTTTTGCAAGATGGTAAATATACTGACCAATAAAATGTAGTCATTTGCAATGTAGATTAACCTTATATGTACCTGTTTGGCTTATATCACGAAGAAAGGTACGGAGAACAAGACACTATAAACAGTGGAAATAGGGGGGGGGGGGGGAATTGGGATATGTCCGGCCTGTAAAATGCCAAAAATCCTCAAATCAATCACTTTGGATTGTTTCAAAGCAATTTGGCTAAGATCAAAGTGTAGCTTCTGTTCTTGTATCTGACTGACTAATACCTGGCCGTCTGACAGACGATAGTTTGTTACATTGTGCTTCAAGAACGCATAATAACTGCAACCCATGTCTGTAGCGAATGTGAATGATCAGACCAATTCGAGCTGTAAAATCTTCGTCCACATTGGATGCGTGTGAATACGTGGTTATTTCTACCATCAAGCACCATCTTACGTCTCACACGCTCAGTGTGTGACCTATCTGCAATCATTTTCTATGTTGTATTTATTCCATTTCTGATCGTTGCCCCCCATGCAACACGATCAGCGGCGATTTTCTCCCAAGGTGCAATATCAATGCCTGTATCAATTGATACCGTGATTCTTGCATCACGACAGTGATTAAGAGTAGACTTAATTATATGCACTTGATCTGGCCATGGTCACCTGCAGAAGAGGTCATCACAATGACAGACAGGGATTTGGAACCTCATGGGGCGGCTTTTCTCCTGGGAAACATATACACGGACTTGGAACCTGATGGGGTAGATATTGCTCCTAGGAAACAAAAATATGGACTTGGAACCTCATGGGGTAGATCTTGCTCCTGGGGAACACATATAGGAACTTGGAACCTCATGGGGTAGATGTTGCTCCTGGGGAACACATATAGGAACTTGGAACCTCATGGGGTAGATCTTGCTCCTGGGGAACACATATAGGAACTTTGAACCTCATGGGGTAGATCTTTCTCCCGGGGAACACATATAGGGACTTGGAACCTCACGGGGTAGATCTTTCTCCTGGGGAACACATACACGGACTTGGAACCTCTTGGGGTAGATCTTGCTCCTGGGGTACACAAATATGGACTTGGAACTTCATGCTGTAGATCTTGCTCCTGGGGAACACATATAGGAACTTGGAACCTCATGGGGTAGATCTTGCTCCTGGGGTACACAAATATGGACTTGGAACTTCATGGGGTAGATCTTGCTCCTGGGGAACACATATAGGAACTTGGAACCTCATGGCGGTAGATCTTGCTCCTGGGGAACACATATAGAAACTTGGAACCTCATGGGGTAGATCTTGCTCCTGGGGAACACAAATATGGACTTGGAACCTCATGGGGTAGATCTTGCTCCTGGGGAACACATATAGGAACTTGGAACCTCATGGGGTAGATCTTGCTCCTGGGGAACACATATAGGAACTTGGAACCTCATGGGGTAGATCTTGCTCCTGGGGAACACATATAGGGACTTGGAACCTCATGGGGTAGATCTTGCTCCTGCGGAACACATATAGGGACTTGGAACCTCATGGGGTAGACCTTGCTCCTGGGGAACACATATAAAGACTTGGAACCTCATGGGGTAGATCTTGCTCCTGGGGAACACATATAGGGACTTGGAACCTCATGGGGTAGATCTTGCTCCTGGGGAACACATATAGGAACTTGGGACCTGATGGGGCGGCTCTGACCTCTGGGGGAATCCTGAGCCTTACAATAATTAGGCACATTTTTAAATAATCAACACACTCAAACACAAATTTTCACAAATTTTGATCATAAGCAATGCTTAATTACCACCCCTCCCCCACCTTACTTAACATATAAAAACAAGTTAGTTGCATATCCTTTACAGGACGTTGCAGTCAACACAAGCATGATTTGATGTTGTGATCTCTTGGCAAGTTTACGTTCAGTAGTTTGCCATAGCTTTCTGAACGATCGGCACCCATACCACTTCGTAGAAAAACCCAATGCAAGGCGGTCTGCTACCAAATCGCCCACAACTGTGTTTCGATCGCGGGTATGCGGGATCACGAACCGCGTCCGTATCACCTTCAACAGCGAGCCGTAACATATGATAAATATAATTATCGCTGTTTTTCAACATTGTTATTGTTATTGTTATTGTTATTATTTCTATTATTTCATCCAGGAAAACAAGAATGTGATGGCTCGGTATTAGGCCATATACCTTTATGAAAAAATTGATCTGGCTTCTCGACCCTTTGGCTAAGATCAATGTGTAGTATCTGAACTTGACCTTGCCAAGGCCACCAGCAGAGGCGGTGTTCCGAAGGACACACAGGGACTTGGGACTTGGTAGGGCGGCTTTGGCCCTGGAGAATCTCGTGCCCTTATTAAAAGTAAAATTAAAACATATGCATTACCCTCTTTGGACAACAATCACCTTCAAATTAATAAGCTTGTGAGGGTAACACCGTGGGCAACTGCTATTTGTGGCTGGCTCGGTCACATGATTATTCATCTGAGCCAGGGATGGACCCTAATATAACTTCTCTTTGACGTTGAATGGGGTAGGGGTAATGGCGTTATCGAAATTGTAAAAGAAAAAAGTCGATGCACTTTGTGCAAACCAATATGAATACCTTATATCATATACAACATTCAACATGTTTACACTTTCATTCCTGCCCATCTATTGAACTGGAGAATTTACGAGGATTCGAATGGGAAATTCTAAAAGATACTGTACGTTTTTTTTTTTTTTAATTGCAATTACCGAAAACAACAATTTATCAATATGAATTCAAAGATCGCTACATTTGCCGTTTCAGAATAATAATAAATAGTATGCATTCATTACACAAAAATTTAGATAATCTTACTGCATGTGATGTCTGGGTTTTTGTTATATTTGCAAATGTAAAGGAAAACACACAAAGCACCTTGTAAATACATACTGTTTTGTACAACATAAAACCACATTGAACGGAAGGGATTTATTAAAATAGTGACAAGGGACATAATAACAAATCCTTTTTTTTCCAAAGGAACATTACTAATAGCGGCATAAATGTATTATATGATTTAAATAATTGTGATATGTATCTAATTTGTTATAACATTTTAAAAGATATTAATGACAATTATATGCAGCATAAACAACAGAAACATATTTGTAACTGATCTTTAGAGACTTTGTAAAAGTAAAGGTTTTATTTTGCATGCATGGTAATTTTACAACTTATTTATTTTATTTTTCCTTGATACTACATAATTTGATTTTATTCTGTTGATAGCACTTTTAATATAAACATTTTGGTGTATTTTTGTCAAGCCTGAAAAAGGCCAAATATCCTTAATATATAACACTGTGGATTGTTTCACGGCATTTTGGCTAAGATCAAATCAAAGCGTAGAAAGGCACATAGTGGGAACTCATCATCATCAAGTGCCATATTGGTGGACAGGCGGTCATGGTTGCTCTCTTGCCATCAAGCTTGCCAGTTGTCATCAAATGTTTTAAGTCCATTTCTCATAAAATGTCCAAACAATCTTGAATCTCTACCTCTAATTTCTCAAAGCAAACCCCCTTTTTCATTTGTCTCTTGAAGGACTGTCTAATTTGAATTTCTGTCCATCTATGGTATTCTTTACATTTTTCTCAAAAAAAACCATATGTCCACAGCCATTGGATATTTCTCAGCTTGTCAATTAATTGTGCATGTTTCACACGCATTACGTCTATTTTCTCTAATACGTTTACGATTTGTATTAGTTTCTTTAGGAGTTGGCCATTTTTTTCTGTTTGTCCATTGTATTATTTGCATTTAATTACAGAATGCGTGTAGTTTTTAAATATTCCAAAACCTGTCGTTGCTGCCTATAGTACGTTGTAGTGTAGGGCAGTTAGATCTTGAGGCTGAGGATTAAGTCCGCCTGACTAGTGCAGTTACCCCTATAGAAGAAAACATCCACCGCCTTACCGAAGATTCGATCCCGCATCTACCGAATGGGAACCCGAAGCTTTAGCCGATCAGCAAGTCGACTCAGACTTCTCCTTCTAGGAACCACACTTTCTAAACCGTTGTGCCCTTTAATGTAGCCAACATATTTCAGTTTCTGAGACACAGTCATGTCTATGAGCCAGCTGTCTTCGATGCTCAAATCTTGTAGTATATCAGTATTTGTCTTCTCCCTGGTTCATGGCATTCTAATACTGTTTCTGCAACTTTAAATGATTCAGTGCCCAGCAAAACGTCGGTTTGGACCAAACATGGTGCACAATCAAATGAATAAGTATTGTAATGTAAATTTCCATTCACTGAGCATTAAAATTGTGGAAGATACAACGAGACGAAACAAATAAAAAGGTGACCCTAGTATGGCGATATATCATCCTACTGTCTAAACGAGAAATGACATGTGGCGATATATTATCCCTCAGCACTGAATCAGTTAAGCCTCGATTGTCTTCTTTGGTATTTATGAATAACCTGAATGTGGTTTCTGCATTTTGTTGTGCTGTTAGTTGTTTACAGATTCAGCGCCAAACTAAAAGTAGGTTTCGACCAGATATAAATGGACGTTAGAAAATGAGAATTAAGGATGCGTAACAGTTATGACTCAAACGTTGTTTATGTTGTAGCAAATATGTTGAATAATGACGCAATGTTAGCTTTTCATGGATATATAAGGCCGTAGGAGTTAAGGAAGTCGTTTAAGGCGATTAATCATCCCACGGAACTTAATCAGTTAATGCTTTTTAATCTCCACTCTGACTGGGTAGTGATGCCACGACAACAATAAACATAAATATGTGTTCATGCAATCATTCGTCGACGTATTTAAACATAACTGAGTCGGTTCACCTCAACCGTTGGAAACAAATACCCAGGCATTGCATACGGATTGGGCTTCATTGCCAACACAAGCACGAAACGGCTGTGAAATGTGGTCTCGAAATATGCATGCATTAAGATTAACATAACTGGAAGTTGTTAGTCGGGTAAATGGTTGATTGGTCGGTTTAGTGGTGATTGGTTTGTTGATTTGTTTGTTGATTGGTGTAATAGTTGGTTGATAGGTTGGTTGCTAGGTTCATTAGTTTGGTGACTGTTTGGTTAACTAGTTCTTTGTTTGATTGGTTGCTTGATTTATTTCGTGGTTGGTTGATTGGTGGCTCTGTTAGTTGATTTGTTCAATGGTTGAATAATCGATTGATGGATTGGTTGGTTGGTTAATCGACATTTTGGCAGATTGATATTTATTGATTTTGTGGTTGGTTGACTGGTTGCATTAATTGTTGATTGGTTAGTCGATTGATTGATTGCTATGTTGATTGTTTGGTTAGTTGATTGATTTGTTGGTTTACTCATTGATTTGTCGAGGGGACTTTAAACATCATTAAAGTTTCAGACAACAATAATAGAAGGATATATAACGGGGAAGAGAGGAAGAGGAAGGCCAAAGAGAAGATGGGTGCAGGATGTGGTAGATAATCTCCAGATGGGTGTATCGGACACGGGACATCTTGCTAGAGAAGTTTTCCGGAAGGTTGTTATGGAAGCATTGCTACTGAATGAATACATGGCGGGAAGACCGCTATAAGTCTTCACTACCAAGATATGAGCTCGATGAGTGGGTGTTAAGCGTCGACTGAGACCAGGTTTGAGCTAATGTAGAGACGTTTCTTCTTTCGGTCCAATTACCATCTCAAGTGGACTGTGTTGTTGCATGGCTCCCCATCTCTTCTCCAAGCACAGGAACCACCAGTTTATTACCGGTGCGTGCCTGAGCTTCACATCTGCGGAGTAGTTTGGAGGTTCTCGGAACGTTAAAAAGACTGAACACCCAGTTTGTAAACTGCGCCACGTAGAGTTACGGCAAAGTCATGTCCAATGTAGGATCTGGTTCTGATCTTGAGATTTCTTAGGCCAAGTGGAATGTTTTGAGATGGGGTGTTATCGTAGGATCCAAGTATTGAACTGGACAGAGCAGAGAGCATCATCATCAAGTGCCAGCTGGCGCAGGCGTTCATGTCTCTCCACAGATCTCGGTCATCGGTGAACTGGATCAAATCTGCTAATGATATTCCTCCATGCCACCGTCTCAGTCTACCCAGCATAATTTCTCTTAGTCTGCCTCTGCCTCTTTTCCTTTGATCTGTCCAGTTGTCACGATGTTTTCCAATGCCTCTCTTCTCATCACATGACTACAGAAAACAGATTGTCTCTGTCAAATGAACACATTCTCAAATACCTTGGGAGGAGATAAAAAGCTATTCAAAGAAAATATAGCGGGTGCGTTAACAAAGTAGACAGCAATGAAGTCAATCCTCTAAGACTTTAAGTTACATATTGTGAGCCCTATGTGGCGCAGGTATTATTCTATATAACGAGTCATCATGGACAAGCTTCAGCCAGTCAAGCTTGCTAAAGTCCCAAAGGTCCTTGAACGTACCTGGTCCCAGCTCGAGTCGAGTTCTTGGACGACTCCAATAGATCAAGTATTCGCAATTTGAAAGGACCAGCTCGTGAAGGTAACATCCTGACTCTTCTGAATTCTGAAAGAGAAGCTAGAAGATTAAGATGAAGATATCATCATGGATTCAAGAAATGATGGCAACATTGGACTCTATTAGATGATGCATTCAAGTAGTTTTGTGCATTATGTGTTGCTGAACACATTAAACATATTTTATAATTTAAAACAAACAAAACAAAAATAGCACTTCTCAGCACTCCGCAGCAGAGACCAAGGGAGGATTCGGGGAACCCAGAGTAAGATCTGGCAATCCCAGAGTGCTGCGTCGTGAACGGGGCACGAAGAAGGAACATGGCAACGGAGGCAACGGAGGCAGTGGACAAGGAAGAAGCTGGCTTCCCACGGCCACAGTTGCTAGGAGGTGCGTGAGGGCACGAAGCACCGGGTGCACAAGGCTCTTCACACCAAGGGAGGGGAGGCTCGGGAGTAGATAAGTTCGCAAGTAATGGACAAACACATAACACACGCAAGGACCACGCACACGACCGAACGTCTCGCACGGCAGGGGAAAGACACCTGGAGTCATGACACGGTCGGGCCCTTCCCCAGAGAGATTTAAGAAGGTAAAATGGCCGAAACATTCTGGGAAGGGAGACTTCCGCTGACGACCAGAAACCCTCATGTCGTGCTTGCACCGCAATTGTTTTAAATAATTGTAGTACAGTAAAACGTCGATTAACTGTCACTCGTGTAATCGTCAGTTTCTGTTATCCGTCATGGTCTAAAAATGCGTGAGTATCAAGACAAGAACGCTATTTTCAATGTCGCCACTGCTTTAGCTGACATGACAGTGTCTAACCTAAAGAATTGGTGGAATAACCTCTTGCCTGAACCTACTGACGAAACTGAAGGATCAGAGACTGTAAGTGTTGATATTTGTCAATATGAATTCAAACATCGCTGCATTTCCCGTTCCAGAATAATAAATAGTATGCATTTATTGCACAGGTATTTAAAGAATCTTGCTGCATTTAACGTCTGAGTTATTGTTGTATTTACAAATGTAAAGGAAAACACACAATTCATCTCGCAAATACACACTGTTTTGTACGAAATAAAACCACGTTAAACGATAGGCATTCAATTAAAATAGTGGTAAGGGCCATAACTACAAATCAGCATTTTCTCCCTAAGGTACATTACTAAAAGTAGCATAAATCTATCATACGATTTAAATTGTTGCGATATGTATCTAACGTTTTCTAAAATTTTTACAGACATTAATGACAAATATTTACACCATAAATAAAGGGATAATAATTTTAAGTGATTTTCAAAGAATTTTTAAGAGTAAAGGTTTTATTTTACATACGTGAGAATTTTACAACACATTTTTTTCATTGCTCCTTGATATTTCATGTTGTGTTTTTATCATTTCAATGGCATTCAAATAAGTATGGCTACTTTGTATTTTTGTCAAGCCTGAAAAAGGCCAAATATCCCTAATATTCAGCACTGTGGATTGTTTTACGGCATTTTGGCTAAGATCAAAGTGTAGAAAGGCACATTGTGGGAACTCATCATCATCAAGTTCCATACCGGTGGGCGGGCGGTAATGGCTGCTCTCTTCCCATCAATCTTGCCACTGTTGTCACCAAATTTTAAAGTCAATTTCTCCTCATAAAATGTCCAAACAATCTTGACTGTCTACGTTTAATTTCTACAATCAATCCCCGTTTTTCATTTGTCTCTTGAAGGACTGTCTCATTTGATTTTCTGTCCGTCCATAGTATTCTTTACATATTTCTCTAAAACCATATTTCCATCGCCATTAGATGTTTATCAGCGTGTCTATTATATGAATATGTGTAACACAAATACAGGCTCTATTAGCACTTCAACAATCTTTTTCTCAATGTAATTGATAACATTTTGTTGGTATGTATGTTTTCTTTTTTGCAGAAGGCCACCTTTGCCATGGCAATACTTGATCTAATCTCTGCAAAGCATCTTCCATCAGATGTTAAGACTGTTCCGAGATAGTTATATTGATTCAACTATTTCAGAATATTTCCATTTATTTGGATGTTACAATGTAGTTTTTCTTTCTTCTTGGAGACGATCGAGATCTCTGTTTTCTTACAATTCATTTTCAAACCTAGTTTCTCACTGCGTACAATAATCACATCCACCAAATGCTGTAGATCCTGTTCGTTGTCAGCAATCAATACTGTAACGGGACGCAGAGGTGTTTCCAAGGCACCAGGGCCGGGTTATATACTGGCCAAGACCTATTGACGCGTCCTCGTCGAGCGTCCTGGGCAACAGGTCCCTTCGGGGTCCTGGCTATGGTCAGTAGGATCGCCGATTCCTCCGATGTCGGAGAGTGTCTGCCTGTACGGCGAGGAACCACCAGTCTGCACACCAATAAGCCAGAAATGGGACAACGGATACTCACGCAAAACTCAGGTCCTGTATGACATCACACTGATGTTGGACAACAGGATGCCTTCATCCGACATACAGGACTTCGCGTTGGAGCTCAAGCCAACGAACACAAGCAAGCAAGCAAGCAATACTGTAACGTCCGCATATCTTATATTATTGACGTTTTGTGGAACTAAGGGGCATTAAAAATGTAGTAATGGTTCTTGTATCACGACAGTGATTAAGGGTAGACTTATTTGTCCATGGCCACCAGATCACTACTATCATAATTATTACTATTATCAATATTATTATTCAAAAGAAAAAGTCCGAATGTGAAAGAATCAGTTCGTGAGGGTGATATTCTGACTCTTCTGGAGTCTGAAAGAAAAGCAAGAAGATTAAGATAAAGATATCATGGATATGAAAGCTGGCAAGGCCCCGGGTGCAGAAAACATCACAAAAGAAATGATTAAAGCTTTAGAAGAATTTGGACTAGAGCAAGTCACCACACGGCTGAACACATTATATGATACTGACAGCTATACCTTCTGACTTATGTAACTCTGTATTTATTGCAATCCAACGGAAATCAGGAGCCTTGGAATGTTATCAAAATAGAACAATTAGTATAATGAGCCACATCACAAAGATTTTGCTACGAATTATAATGCAAAGAGTGAGGAAGAAAATACAACCTGAAATAGGGGATGAACAATGTGGGTTTGTAGAAGGAAAGGGTACAGTAAATAGTGTGTATATGCTGCGAACAGTTATCAAACGTGTTATAGAAGTAAACAAGGATATACATCTTTGCTTTATTGACTATACAAAGGTTTTTCGTAGAGTTAGACATGTCAACATGGTGGATATGCTTGCAGATCTACAAATTGATGGGAAATACATTAGACTTATAAAAAAACATATATTGGAAACAACAAGCTGCCATAAGGATTGATAATGAAGTGGGACAATATCAGCCTATTAAGAGAGTTGTTAGGCAGGGATGTGTAATGTCTCTAGATATTTTTTTTCCTATACAATGAACATGTTTTCAGAAATGTCGAAGATATAAATGAAATCAGCGTTGGAGGAAGAAACATCAATAACATTAGATATGCAGATGATACAGTATTGATTGCAGACAATGCACAGGATCTACAACAATTAGTAGATGCGGTTGTTGTGCACAGTGAGCAACTGGGGCTAGAATTAAATTGTACAAAGACACAGGGTTGGTAGTCACTAGGAAGAACGAAGTACCTAAATGTAATGTACAAGTAAATGGGAATATTCTTCAACAAGTGAATCGGTACAATTATCTCGGAACATACATAATATCTGATGGGAGATGCCTTGAAGAGATTAGAACAAGAATCGCCATGGCGAAAGTAGCCTTTAGCAAGATGAAAAACATTCTCACCAATAAAAGTATGTCAACTGAAACGAGAAATAGAGTGTTGAGGGGATACATAGAGCCTGTTCTTTTGTATGGATGTGAAACATGGACAATGAGCAGCCAGCCTGAAAAAACATTTGATGACTGCAGAAATGTGGTTACTGAGGAAAATGCAAAGAATACCATGGACAGACAGAAAATCCAATGACCAAGTACTACAGGAGACAAATGAAAATCGTAAATTGATTAGAGAAACTAGACGTAGAGAGTCAAAATTTTTTGGACATATTATGAGAAGAAATGGATTGGAGAACTTAATGACAACTGGCAAGATCGAAGGGAACAGACCAAGAGGAAGACCGAGAGTATAAATACCTGGATGGCTTGGCCACATGGCATGGACGAGATAGGAACACTGAGCTGATCCACGACTCTGGTGATCCAGCGAAATGGCGAGTCATGACCGCCCACGCTTTCCGGCATGGCACATGTTTGATTTGATCATGGAGTCAAGAAATGAAGGCAATCTTGGAGTCTCTTTGATGATGCATACAATTAAGTTTGTTCATTGTGTGTTACTGAACACATTGAACGTATTTTATCATTAAAAAAACATTTGTCCGGCCTGTAAAAGGTCCACAACAAAAACAGACACATGGTGCTTCTCAGGCCGCTTGGGGTAACCGCGAGCCCGTATTAATAAAAAAAAAAAAAATCTTTCTTTTCAGCACTTTGGGTTGTTTCAAGACGATTTGGTTAAAACAAATCATAGTGGGACTCATCTCATCCCATCTCATCTTGTTCCTCTTGTACCATGCGGTGTCGAGGTGAAGTATAAACAGCGTGGCAGTTCCCGTTAATGGGCTTCATGTATGGAGATTACTTCTTAGTTTTCCTACGAGCAGAATGGAAATCCCGTGTTGGCTTGCTAGGCCAGACGCAGGTTTAGGACAAAAATCTGACCAGGGGTAGTCTGTCACCGCTAACGAGTCAGAGCCCCGTTGCCCCATGACTTCGCGGTCATGGTTTCCCGGTCTAGTTCACGAGAGGGTGGGTTTGACTTGTGTAGTCTGCGGGTTATCGGCAGGCTCCTAATTTTCTTTGTTTTCCTGTTTCTCCTGGAAGAGGCTAGCCGATCCTAACCCTGCTGGCTGCAGCAGGCGCAGTCCACACCTTGTAGACCCTAGTGGGACAAAAAGGCCTTAAATAAAAATGTAGTTCATGTTGTCGTGTCAGGACATTAAGCAGATGTGGTTGTTGCACATAGTAAACAACTAGGATTGGAATTAAATTGTAAGATGAGACAGATTTTGGTCGTCAGTATGAATAAGGAGATACCGCACTGTAATATTCAAGAAAATGGGAATATTCTTAAGCATGTCAATCGGCACAATTATCCCGGAACAGTCATAACATCTGATGCGAGAAGCCTTGAATAGAATAGAACAAGAATCGCCATGGCGAAAGTAGCCTTTTGCAAGATGGAAAACATACTGACCAATAAAATGTTGTCATTTGCATGTAGGTTAATCTCATATGCACCTATTTGGCTTATATCATGAAGAAAGGTACGAAGAACAAGACACCGTACAGAACAGTGGAAATACGAAAGCAAAAGTGTCCTGCCAGTAAAAAGTCAACAATCATTAAATTAATCACTTTGGATTGTTTCACGGCAATTTGGCTAAGATCGAAGTGTAGCTACTGTTCTTGTATCTGACTGACTGGCACCTGGCCGTCTTGACAGACGATAGTTTGTTACATTGTGCATCAAGAAGGCATAATAACTAGAACTCATGGTGGCAGCGAATGTGACTGATCAGAACAATTGACGCTGTAAATGTTCATCCACAATGGATGCATGTGAATACAATGCAATTTCCACCATCGTGCACAATCTTTCGTCTCATCGCTTAGTGTGTATCCTATCTGCAATCATTTTCTCCTTTGTCTTTATTCAATTTCTGACCGTTGCACTCCATATAACACAATCAACGGCGATTGTCTCCCAGGGTGCAAGGTGCCTGTATCAATCATGCCCCGCTCACATACATCCTTGCATCGTAGTCGAGGCCGACCCCTAGATTCGTGTATCACGACAGTGATTAAGCGTAGACTGGCTTATCCGCACTAGATCTGACCAAGACCACCAGCAGAAGTGGTCATCACAATGACAGACACGGACTTGGAACCTCATGGGGCGGCTCCGGCTTCTGGGGGTACCTTTTGACCTAAAATAATTCAGCAATTTTTGTTTTTTTATAATCAGCACACTCAAACTTACATTTTCACAGCTATGTTAACAAGCATTGCTTAATTACCCCCCCCCCCCCTTTTTTTTTCCCGCCATCCCATTTTGACTTCATTCATTCATTCAATAGCATGTCCTTTGCAGAACCTCAATTAACAACCTTCCTGAAAACTCTCGATCATAAACAAGATGTCCTGCGTCAGATACACCCATCTTGAGATCATACGCCACATCCTGCACCCATCTACTCTTTGGCCTTCATCTTCCTCTCTTCCCAGACATATACCCCTCCATTATTGTTCTCTCCAAACTTTCGTGACGTTTCAAGTGACCAAAATATTTCTATTTTCTTTGTTTTATCGTCTTTAATAGCCAACCTTCTTCAATATTCAGCTCTCGAAGTATGGATGCATTTGGTCTTTTCTTTACCAAAGATATTTTTAGAACTCGTCTATAACATTTATCTTCAAAGGCATTTACGTGCTGTTCAGCATGTTTAGTAAATTTCCAGGTCTCACAAGCGTATGTTGCAATGGGAAAGATGCATGCTCTTAAAAATCTAATTTTTGTAGTTCTGTCTGTCCCACTCCATAATTTATTCAGTTGTTTTAGTCTTTGAAGAGCAATTGATAGTCGTCGTTTAATTTCTTTCATTGTGTCACCGATGTTGGTAATCAATGACCCAAGATATTTTCTACCACCTCCAATTTTATCTTATCTTATATATAAATTAGGATGTGTGTGGATATGTATGTCTGTATGTCTGTATGTCCTTTATACGTTCGCGAACGGCCCATCCGATTGAGATGAAATTTTCTACACGCCTTCCTTTCATTCCAGCGCTACCAACTGTCGTATTTTTTTTCTTCTTCCTCCTCCTCCCTCCTCCCATTCCCAAAATACGTACGTAAATATATGATGATGATGATGAAAGAATCCCCGAACCAAAACGCTAGGGAAAGGGAAGAAAATGACGTGACTACACAGATTCGTCACACGGCAATCATCATCATCATCAAGTGCCGTGACGGCTGGCGTAGGTGTTCAACTCTGCTGCTGATATATATGCCTCCATGCCACGGCAATATCAATAACAAATAATCTTTTTATGTGTAAGGAAGTTATCTACAGTCGTGTAGAAGGGAAGAACAATCAATGGAAGGACCGAAATTACAGAACCTAGACGAGTATGAATTCGGAATGGCGAACTCCCTCCTCCTCTCTTCTCCTCCTGCCTCTACCTCCTCCCTCCACCCTCCTCCTCTTCCTCCTCCCTCTACCTCCTCCCCCTCCTCCCTCTCCCTCCTCCTTCTCCCCCTCCCTTCTCCCTCCTCCTCCCTCTCCTCCTCCCTTCTCCTCATCCCTCCTACTCCCTTCTCCTCCTCCCTGCTCCTCCTCCTCTCTCCTCCTCCCTCCTCCCTTTTCCTCCCTCTACCTCCTCCCTCTACCTCCTCCCTCCTCCTCCCTCCTCCTCCTTCCTCCACATCCCTCTTCCTCCTCCTCCCTCCTCATCATTCCTCCTCCTCCTCCCCCTCCTTCTTCTCCCTCCTCCTTCTACCTCTTCCTCCCTCCTCCTTCTTCCTCCACCTCCTCCCTCCTCCTCCTCTCTCCTCCTCCTCCCTCCTCCTCCCTCTCCCTTCTCCCTCCTCCTCCTCCCCCACCTGCGTTCTCCTCCTCCCTCCTCCCTCCTCCTCCTTCTCCCTCCTCCTCCCCCTCCCTCCTCCCCCTCCTCTCTCTTCCTCCTCCTCCTCCTCCTTGACCCTCCTCCTTCCTCCTCCTCCTTCACCCTCCTCCCTCCTCCTCCCTCCTCCTCCCCCTCCCTCCTCCTCCTTCCTCCTCCTTCCTCCTCCCTCCTCCTCCATCCTCATCCCTCTTCCTCCTCCACCTCCCTCCTCCTCCCTCCTCCTTCTCCCCTTTCCCCTCTCCTTCTCTTAATCCCTCCTCCTCCCTCCTCCTCCCTCCTCCTCCCTCCTATTCCTCCCTACTCCTCCTCCTCCCTCCTCCTCTCTCCGCCTATCTCTTCCTCCCTCCTCCTCCCTCCTCCACTCTCTTCCTCCTCCCTCCTCCTCCCTCTTCCTCCTCCTCCTCCCTTCTCCTACCTCCTCGCCCTCCTCTTCCTTCCTCCTTCGCCCTCCTCCTCCCTTCTCCTCCCTTCTCCTCCTCCCCCTCCTACCCCTCCCTCCTCCCCCTCATCCCTCCTCCTTTTTCCTCCCTCCTCCTCCCCCTCCTCCCCCGCCTCCTTCCTCCTCCTCCCTCTCCTCCTCATCCCTCCTCCTCCATTCTCCTCCTCCCTCCTCTTCCTCCCTCTACCTCCTCCCTCCTCCTCCCTTCACATTCCTCCTCCTCCCTCTTCCTCCTCCTCCCTCCTCCTCATCCCTCCTCCTCCCTCCTCCTCCTCTCTCCTCCTCCTCCTCTCTCCTCCTCCCTCCTCCTCCTCCCTCTACCTCCTCCCTCCTCCTCCCTTCACATTCCTCCTCCTCCCTCTTCCTCCTCCTCCCCCTCATCCTCTTCCCTCCTTCTCCTCCCTCCTCCTTCTCCCTCTTCCTCCTCCCTCTTCCTCCCTCTTCCTTCTCCCTCCGCCTCCTCCCTCCTCCCACTCTCTCCTCCTCCTCCCTTTCCCTCCTCCTCCCACTCCTCCCTCCTCCTGCGTTCTCCTCCTCCCTCCTTCTCCCTCCTCCTCCCTCTTCCTCCTCCCTCCTCCTTCTCCTCCCTCCTCCCTCCTCCTTCTCCCTCATCCTCCTCCCTCTTCCTCCCTCTTCCTGCTCCCTCCGCCTCCTCCCTCCTTCTACTCTCTCCTCCTCCTCCCTCCTCCTCCCTCTCCCTCCTCCTCCCTCTCCTCCTCCTCCTCCCTCCTCCTCCTGCGTTCTCCTCCTCCCTTCTTCTCCCTCTTCCTCCTCCCTCCTCCTCCCTCTCCTCCTCCACCCTACTCCTCCCTCCTCTTCCTAATCCCTCCTCCTCCCTCCTATTCCTCCCTATTCCTCCTGTCTCCTGTCTCCTCCTCCCTCCTCCTCCCTCCTCTTCCCTCCTCCACCTCCCTCTTCCTCCTCCCTCCTCCATTTACCCAAGACAGACAGACAGATAGTCGGGAACGGGATCTTATATGACTACTTATATGATTTAAATGAGATGCTCTCCACCATGGGCTGGGCCGGGTCAGACAGACACAGATAAATAGACAGACAGACAGACAGACAGACAGTCGGGAACGGGAACTTATATGACTACTTATATGAATTAAATGAGATGCTCCCCATCAGGGTCTGGGCGAAGCCGGGCCGGGTCAGACAGACAGACAGACAGACAGACAGACAGACAGACAGACAGACAGACAGACAGACAGATTGTCGGTAACGGGAACGAGAACTTATATGACTACTTATATGAATTAAATGAGATGCTCCCCATCAGGGTAAGGGCGAAGCCGGGCCGGGTCAGCTAGTTAACATATATTTCTTTCTCCATAATAGTTTTATCTGTATGCATTATCTTTGTTTTTGCTATGTTAAGATATAAATTGTGATTTTCACTATTCAATGTGGTTGAGGCTATTAGGTTTTCTATACCATTCTGTGTTTTGGATAGCAATACTGTATCATCAGCATACCGAATTTCTGGTATGTCATGATCACCGATATTTAGGGCATCATATAGCTCCCTGTTTATATCATCTCTTACATTTCTCATTATATTTTCGGTGTACAGGTTATATGGGGACAGCACACATCCCTGACGGACGCCTTGCTTGATGTCAAACCAATGTGATGTTCCGCCATCTATTCTAACCGTTGCTTGTTGGTCTAGATAGATCATTCTTATGAGTTGTACTACATGTAAAGGAAAGCCCATATTCCTCATGATTTCCCAAAGATGCTGATGTTGTACATAGTCAAATGCCTTTGAATAATCCACAAAACATGAGAATAGGTTTACATTAAATTCTCTGCACTTCTCTATTATTAAACGCATGTTGAGAATGAGATCTCTTGTTCCTCTTCCTTCTCTAAATCCGGTTAGTGGGGTAGGGGTATCCCCTATCAAAGGAGATGTAAGACGCCTCCTTTCCTCCGTTAGTCTACGGGACACCCTTGGGCAAGGTGGAGTACCCGTTTAGCCCCCAATCAGGGTTACGTGAAGCCATGGAAGCAGGTGGTGGATGGAGTGCGAGAGCAGCCGACAGATTGTTGTTGGTTATGGTCTTGCACTCTGCGGCGATAGGCAGATGATCTCATCAGTAGAGACAATGGCTACGGCCACTGACTAGAACAGTCACCGCCCAGAAGGAAAGCAATGGCAAACTACCTTCTGCAAAACTTGCCAAGAAACCATAACAACCATGAAAGAAAACATGATAAAATTCATTTTAACTTAACATATTAAAAAGTTAATTGCATATCCTTTTCAGGACGTTGCAGTCAACACCAGCATGTGTTGCTATTGTGATCTCTTGACATGTTTACGTTTAGTAGTTTGCCATTTGCTTTCTGAACGACCGGCATCATACCATTTCGTTAAAAACACCGCAACGCGGTCTGCTGCCAAATCGCGCGCAGCTGTTTTGAATGCGGGTATGCGGGATCACGAACCGCGTCCGTAATTTCTTCGCTACGGAGCTGGCATTTACAATATGATGAATGCAATTATCGCTGTTTTTCAACATTGTTATTGTTATTCTTTCTATTATTTCATCCAGGAAAACAAAAATGTGATGGGTCTGTATCAGGCCATATACCTTTATACAAGAATGGCTCTGGCTTCTCGGCCTTTTGGCTAAGATCAAAGTATAGTTTCTGCACTTGATCTTGCCAGGGCGACTAGCAGAGGCGGTCATTCGAAAGACAGACAGGAACGTGGGGACCTGATGGGGCGGCTATGGCCCTGGGGAAACTCGAGCCCTTATTTTAAAGAAAAATATATTAAAACTAATCCATAAACCATTACCCTCTTTGGGAAACAATCACCTTCAAATTAATATCCAGCTATGTGTGGCCGGCTCAGTCACATGATTATTAAGCTGACCCATGGGTGGACCTTAATATAACTTCTCTTTGACGTTGAAAGGGGTAGATGTAATGGTATAATAGAAATAGTAAAAGAAAAATAACATTGATAAATTGATGCACTTTGGACAAACCCATATGAAAACCTTATTTCATATACAATATTCAACATTTTTACACATTCGCTTCCGTCCATCTATTAAGCTGGAGAATTTACGAGGATTCGATTGCGTAATTCTAAACGATACTGTTTGTTTGTTTGTTTGTTGTGTGTTTGTTCGATTTTTGTTTTTGGAATTGCAATTACAGAAAGACATTAGACTTATCCAAAACATATATTGGAAACAACAAGCTGCCATAAGGATTGATAATGAAGTGGGACAATATCAACCTATTAAGAGAGGTGTTAGGCAGGGATGTGTAATGTCTCCAGATATTTTTTCCCTATACAGAGAAAATATTTTCAGAAATGTAGAAGATATAAATGGAATCAGCATTGGAGGAAGAAATATCAATAACATTAGATATTCAGATGATACATTATTGATTTCAGACAATGCACAGGATCTGCAACAACTAGTAGACACGGTTGTTGTACACAGTGAGCAGCTGGGGTTGGAATTAAATTGTAAGAAGACACAGGTTATGGTCGTCACTAGGAAGAACGAAGAACCACAATGTAATATACAAATAAATGGGAATATTCTTCAACAAGTGAATCGATACAATTATCTCGGAACAGTCATAACGTCTGATGGGAGATGCCTTGAAGAGATTAGAACAAGAATCGCCTTGGCGATTAGCAAGATGAAATACCTTCTGACCAATAAAATGATGGCAATTGAAACGAGAAAAAGAGTGTTGAGGGGGTACACAGAGCCTGTTCTTTTGTATGGATGTGAAACTTGGACAATGTGCAGTCAAGCTGAAAAGCAATTAATGACTACAGAAATGTGGTTTCTGAGGAACATGCAAAGAATACCATGGACAGATAGAAAAACCAATGACCACATACTACAGGAGACAAATGAAAATCGTAAATTGATTAGAGAAATTAGACGTAGACAGTCAACATTTTTTGGACATGTTATGAGAAGAAATGGATTGGAGAACTTATTGACAACTGGCAAGATCGAAGGGAACAGACCAAGAGGAAGACCGAGAGGAAAGCACCTGGATGATTTGGCCACATGGCATGGACGAGACAGGAACACTGAGCGGATCCACGAATCTGGTGATCGAGTGAAATGGCGAGTCATGACCGCCCACGCTTTCCGGCATGGCACATGATTGATTTATTGAATTACCGAAAACAACTATTTATCAGTATGAATTAAAACATCGCTACATTTTTCATTCCAGAATAATCAGTAGTACCCAGTCATTACACAAACATTTAGAGAATGTTGCTGTATTTGACATCTGGGGTCTTGTTGTATTTGTAAATGTAAAGGAAAACACACGATGAACCTTTTAAATACACACTGTTTTGTACGAAATAAAACCTCATTAAACGGAATACATGTACGAGGGGAAGTCAATAAGGAAGCCACAAATGGCTGTAGAAAAATAACTAAATATGATAACAACTTGAAATACGTTTATACATATAATGTCCCTTTATTTCTCATAATAATTTCTATCAATATTGATCCTCTTATCCCATAGTTTTATCAGTCCTCCCAAACCGACTGCATAGAACTGCGTGCTCTGTTGTTTAAACCACGTTTTCACTTCACGTTCAACTTCGGCGTCATTCGCGAAATGTGTCCCACTAAGGTGGGTTTTCAGTGTTTATGCTGACAAGTGTTTGTCAGGTAAATTGGTGCATAGCTGGGTAGAAAAAGTTACGAGGGAGAATCAATAAGTAAGTCAAACAGTTCTGTGGGATTTCAGGTAAATGAGACATGTGGCGATATATTATCCTTCAGCACTTAATCAGTTAAGTTAAAAACCTCACTTGTCTTCTTTGGTGTTTACAAAATGGTCCACAATAGGAAAGACGTGTCTTCTGAATAGCCTGAATGTGGTTGCTTCATTTTGTTGTGTGATTAGTTGTTAACAGATTCAGCGCAAACAAAATGTGGAAAAAACAAAACTGGATGGCAGAAAATGGGAAGTGTTACAGTTATAACTTAACATTTGTTAATATTGTAGCAGATGTATTGTATTATGACGCAATGTTAGCTTTTCATGGATATGTAAGCCCATGGCAGTTAGGGAAGTCGTGTAAGGCGATTAATCACCCCTATGCCACTGGATCAGTTAATGATGTTTAACCTCTACTCTGAATGGATAGTGATGCCATGACAACAACAAACATAAATATATGTGCATGCTATCATTCGTCGACGTATATTAACATAAATAAATCGGTTCACCTCAACCATTAGAAAAAAGAACCCAGGCATTGCATATGGACAGGGCTTCATCGCCAACACAAGCACGCAACTGCTGTGAAACGTGACCTCGAAACAAGCATGCATTAAGATCAACAAAACTGGAAGTTGTTGGTCGGGTTAATGGTTGATTGGTTGGTTTAGTGGTGATTGGTTTGTTGATTTGTTTGTTGATTGGTGTAATAGTTGGTTGATAGGTTGATTAGTTTGGTGACTGTTTGGTTGACTAGTTCATTGTTTGACTTGTTGCTTGATTTATTGAGTGGTTGGTTGATTGGTGGCTATGCTAGTTGATTTGTTCAATGGTTGAATAATTGATTGATGGATTGGTTGGTTAGTTAATCGACAGATTGGCAGATTGATTTTTGATTGATTGGGTTGTTGGTTGATTGATTGCAATGTTTGTTGATTGGTTAGTAATTGATTGATTGCTATGTTGGTTGATTGGTTAGTTGATTGATTTGTTTGTTTATTGATTGACTCATCTGGCTCCCGTCATGAAAGTTTGGAGAACAATAATGGAGAGCTATATGCCGGGGAAGAGAGGAAAAGGAAAGCCAAACATAAGATGGGTGCAGGATGTCGTGGATAATCTCCAGATGGGTTTATCAGACGCGGGACATCATGCTTATGACCAAGAAGTTTTCCGGAGGTTTGTTATGGGAGTAGAAGTCTAAAGATTTCAGACTACTTAATGAATGAATGGCGGAAAGACTGCTGGAAGTCTTCAGTACCAAGATTTGAACTCGATGAGTGGGCGTTCAGCTTCGTCTGAGCCCCAGATAGAGCTAATGAAGAGACTTTTCTTCTTTCGGTCCAATGACGTGGTGTGACCTGTCGTCCCGGGAGGAAAGTGGAATCAACAAGCACACCTTTAACTTATTATACTTTGGGGTTATTGACAGACTTTTGTCTACACTCCTCCCTTCTGTCTTCCATACACTATATCTTTCTCTCTCTCTCTCTCTCTATATATATATATATATCCTTCATAACATACCCTGACAACAGTTTCCTCCAACAATTAGTAACCTGTTTATTGTTGAAAACTATGTCAATTTTATGTATTGAAAGTGTATATGTAGTTGGTATTGTCTGCTAATGTGAATGCAAGAAATGACTCGGGTAATCGTATGTGCCGTAAGCTTTCTCCAGTCTTCATAAACGGCCATACGACAAGACGCCACACATATAATTAGAACGAAAGGAGACGAAGCCTTGTTACAAACCTTTGAGAACAAAATTTTAAGACGCATCTTTGGACCCATTAGGGATACACAAAGTGGAGAGTGGAAAAGAAGAAGTAACAAAGACATTTATGATCTGTTTAAGTCCCCGCTAAACACTGGTATCATGAAGGCTAATAGACTACAATGGCTGGGGCATATAGAAAGAATGGAAGATAATAGGGAAACAAAACTCGCTTACACTCAGGAAATAAATGACCGTAGACCCCGAGGTAGACCAAGAAGACGGTGGAGAGATAATACATGTACAGACCTACAAGCACTTGGAATCAACGACTGGCAAGAGAAGGTCCACCAGAGAGACGAATGGAGACGGATTGTATTTGCAGCAAAGAACCTCAATGGCTCGGAACGCTGAAGAAGAAGAAGAAGAAGAAGAAGTTCTCACCCTGGATGCTCCGTTAAGCTTGAGTCTGGAGGTAAATCCGTTATTGAAAAAAACTGATCACCACTGTATCACCGTAAAGTAATGTGATCACGGCAAGTCTCATGATTAGATCGGGTTTTCCTTGATTAATCGTTAATTAATAAATCCACCATGGAAAACACATAGCTAATGTCTAGCACTGTCTATTGGTCCTGAAAACGTTCTACACACGGTATTCCGTTCTTTTATGAACACCTTTTGTACGCATGGCAACTCTTCATGAATGATTCATTTGTGTCTTTATATTAATTTACAGTGTCATTATTTTCCGTTCTGGGTCATCCTGCCTTTTTATCATGATCGTTATTTCCATTATTTTCTAAACTTTCTCTGCCCCCGTGAAGTGCCTAATTAAAGTGAAAGTTCTTTCCTTTATTATCACACTGCTTTCTCTGTACAAGAGACGTACTGTTCTATCTTCTTTGATATGTCAGGAGGTGAATTGGAACCTGGGTAAAAAATATTAAATCAGGTGATTTAAGTCTGCTTCATATTACTGTTTATGTGAGTGTCTTTCTCCAGCCGTAATGAAAAGCTTCCGAAAGAATACTCTGACATACAACAGCAGAATTCACTAAAGTCTAAACTATTCACTCATAGAAAGCAATGGTAAACCTTAAGCACCCCCACATATTTCTCTATGTCAACTATTACTCTAAGGTTAGTTTTACCTTATATATAGAATTTATGTAAATCCCAGAATTGAAATCTATCAGCACATAAGCACTCTATCCCATTGCAAGGGATGATATTTCTTTTCAAATACAGGACACATAAATCCAGCTTTCCGTCCAGTTTGGTAGCACTCTAAATACAAAACCACTTTTCCACCAATTTATAGCGAGTGTCCAAGTCTCCCTTGACTTTTGATGTCACTACATCAACCATCGTATATTGCCGTATCCTTCACATCAAAAGCCTGTGAAGTCACGTATGCGGTAGTGGCGCCCCGTGTCGTGTCTCATTCGTCTCGTCCTCCGTTCATCCGCTAGTATCTCCAAGCGTCCGAACCCTTTGATCGCCGTCTTCTGCGTTTTCCCCGTTCAGATGTATTCGTGTCTCCGTCCTGTCGGCCGATAAGATCGGCAGTCATTGACCCTTTGTTACTCTGTATTATATACCTTTCGGTCACTGACCGGCACGTTGTCCTCGTTCCAGACAGAAAGCTCGATCGTTAACCCTCATTATACCTTGTAATTAATCTTACTAGTTTATCAGGGAATCATTAACTCACAGTATCCCGTGACACGTGGACTGTCTTGCATGTTTCCCCATCTCTTCTCCAAGCGCAGGAGCCACCAGTTTAATACCGGGGCGTACCTGAGCTTCACATGTGCGGAGTGGTTTGGAGATTCTGGGAACGTTAAAAAGACTGAACTATCAGCTTGTAAACCGTGCCACGTAGAGTCACGGCAAAGTCTTGTCCAATGTAGGATCTGGTTCTGATCTTGGGACTTCTAAGGTCTAGTGGAATGTTCTGAGGTGTGGCGATATTGTAGGATCCAAGGAATGAGCAGGATAGAGCAAGTATCATCATCATCGTCATCATCATCATCATCATCATCATCATCATCATCATCATCATCATCATCATCATCATCATCATCATCATCATCATCATCATCATCATCATCATCATCATCATCACCATCATCATTATCACCATCATCATCGTCATCAAGTGCCCTGCCAGCTGGCGTAGGCGTTCATGTCTCTAAACAGATCTCGGTCTTTGGTATACTAGGTCAAATCTGCTGATGATATTCCTCCTTGCTACCGTCTCAGTCCACCCAGCATAATTTCTCTTGGTCTATCCCTGCCTCTATTCCTTTTATCTGTCCAGTTGTCACGATGTTTTCCAATGTCTCTCTTCTCATCACATGACTAAAGAAAACAGATTGTCTCTGTCAAATGAACACATTCTTAAAAACTGTGGGAGGAGATACACAGGTATAGCGGACGCGTTAACAAAGTAGACAGCAATGAAGTCAATACTCTAAGACATTAAGTTACATATTGTGAGCCCTATGTGGCGCAGGTATTATTCTATATAACGAGTCGTCATGGACAAGCTACAGCCAATCAAGCTTGCTACTCCCAGAGGTCCCTGAACGTACCTGGTCCCAGGGACAATGCACGAGTCGAGTTCTTGGACGACTCCAATAGATCAAGTATTCGCAATTTGAAAGGACCAGCTCGTGGGGGTGACATCCTGACTCTTCTGAATTCTGAAAGAGAAGCTAGAAGATTAAGATGAAGATATCATCATGGATTCAAGAAATGAAGGCAACATTGGACTCTATTAGATGATGCATTCAATGAGTTTTGTGCATTATGTGTTGCTGAACACATTAAGCATATTTTATAATTTAAAACAAACAAAACAAAAATAGCACTTCTCAGCACTCCTCAGCAGAGACCAAGAGAGGATTCGAGGAACCCAGAGTAAGTCTGGCAATCCCATAGTGCAGCGTCGTGAACGGGGCACGAAGAAGGAACATGGCAACGGAGGCAATAGAGGCAGTGGACAGGGGAGAAGCTGGCTTCCCACGGCCACAGTTGCTAGGAGGTGCGTGAGGGCACGATTCACCGGGTGCACAAGGCTCTTCACACCAAGGGAGGGGAGCCTCGGGAGTAGATAAGTTCGCAGGTAATGGACAAACACATACACACGCAAGGACCACACAAACGACCGAACGTCTCGCACAGCAGGGGAAAGACACCTGGAGTCATGACACGGTCGGGCCCTCCCCCAGAGAGATTCAAGAAAGTAAAATGGCCGAAACATTCTGGGAAGGGAGACTTCCGCTGACGACCAGAAGCCCTCATGTCATGCTTGCACCGCAATTGTTTTAAATGACTGTAGTACAGTAAAACTTCGATTAACTGTCACTCGTGTAATCGTCAGTTTCTGTTATCCGTCATCGTCTAAAAATGCGTGAGTATCAACAAAAGAACGCTATTTACAATGTCGCCACTGCTTGAGCTGACATGACAGCGTCTAACCTAAAGAATTGGTGGAAAAACCTCTTGCCTGAACCTACTGACGAAACTGAAGGATCAGAGACTGTAAGTGTTGATATTTATCAATATGAATTCAAACATCGCTACATTTCCCGTTCCAGAATAATAAATAGTATGCATTTATTGCACAGATATTTAAGAGAATCTTGCTGCATATAATGTCTGAGTTATTGTTGTAATTACAAATGTTAAGGAAACCACACAATCCATCTTGCAAATACACACTGTTTTGTTCGAAATAAAACCACATTAAACGATAGGCATTCAATTAAAATAGTGGTAAGGGCCATAACTACAAATCAGCATTTTCTGCCTAAGGTACATTACTAAAAGTAGCATAAATGTTTCATACGATTTAAATTATTGCGATATGTATCTAACGTTTTCTAAAATTTTTACAGACATTAATGACACATATTTACACCATAAATAAGGTGATAATAATTTTAAGTGATTTTCAAAGACTGTTTAAGAGTAACGGTTTTATTTTACATACGTGAGAATTTTACAACACATTTATTTCATTCTATCTCGATATTTCATGTTGTGTTTTTATCCTTTCGATGGCATTCCAGTATGTAAAACAACTTTGTATTTTTGTCAGGCCTGAAAAAGGCCAAACATCCTTAATATTCAGCACTGAGGATTGTATCACGGCACTGTGGCTGAGATCAAAGTGTAGAAAGGCACATAGTGGGGACTCATCATCATCAAGTGCCATGCCGGTGGGCGGGCGGTCACGGTTGTTCTCTTTTCAGTTATCACCAAATGTTCAAGTTCATTTCTCCTCATAAAATGTCCAAACACTCGTGACTGTCTACGTCTAATTTCTCCAATCAATCCCTGTTTTTCATTTGTCGCTTGAAGGACTGTCTCATTTGAATTTCTGTCCGTCCATGATATTCTTTGCATTTTTCTCAAAAAGCCACATATCCACAGCCATTGGATGTTTCCCAGCTTTCCATCAATTATCCACGTTTTACATGCACTAAATCTAATTTCTCTAATAAGTTAACGATTTTCATTAGTTTCTTGTAGGACTTGATCATTGGTTTTTCTATCTGTCCTTTGTATTCTTTGCATTTTTCTCAACCACCACATTTTCACAGCCATTGAATGTTTATCAGCTTGTCCGTTAATTGACAATGTTTCACACGCACTACGTCTAATTTCTCTAATAAGTTTACGAGTTTTATTAGTTTCTTGTAGGAGTTGGTCATTGGATGTTTTGTCTGTCCATGGTATTCTTTGCATTTAATTACAGAATGCGTGTAGTCAATAAAAATATTCCAAAAAACTGTCTTTGCTGCCTATAGTACCTTGTAGTGTAGGGCAGGGAAATCTTGAGGCTGAGGATTAAGTCCGCCTGACTAGTGCAGTCACCCCGATAGAAGAAAACATCCACCGCCTTAACGAAGCTTCGATCCCGCGTCTACCGAATGGGAACCCGAAGCTGTAGCCAATCAGCAAGTCGACTGAGACTTCTCCTTCTAGGAACCACACTTTCTAAACCGTTGTGCCCTTTAATGTAGCCAACGTATTTCAGTTTCTGAGACACAGTCATGTCTATGAGTCAGTTGTCTTCGATGCTCAAATCTTTATTTCTTCCTGGTTCATGGCTTTCTAATACTGTTTCTGCAACTTTAACTGATTCAGTGCCAAGCAAAATGTATGGACCAAACATAGCGCACAATCAAATCAACAAGTATTATAATTGATTATGTGGTTGTTTCGGGATTTGAAATGTAAATATTGAGCACAACCCACAACTGGCAACGCGGATTGCACTCTGATATGAACCTAAGGCCTATCTACGTCAATATGGAAGCACTATACTCGAGTTTCGCCCTCATTTGAGCTCATCAGTAGTGCATATCCCTGACCGGATCCGGAAACAGTCCCGGATAACGCGTGCGAAGCGGGTGTGTAACCACGCGGCACACACTGGACACACCAAATTATCACAACAGAATACCACAACGCCACCCATCGTAGGCTATGCCCAAGATTGCCCAATCGCCGCGACCGACGTCCGTCAACCGATGGGACCCGAACGATCAGGACCCCCCATCGGCAAGGAACACCAGGCCTCCTAAATCCAGTGAGCAATAATCAATTGATTATGTGGCTGCCTCGGGATTTGAAATCCAAACACTGAGCACTGATTATTGCTCACTGGATTTAGGAGGCCTGGTGTTCCTTGCCGGTGGGGGGGGGGGGGGTCCTGATCGTTCGGGTCCCATCGGTTGACGGACGTCGGTCGCGGCGATTGGGCAATCTTGGGCATAGCCTACGATGGGTGGCGTTGTGGTATTCTGTTGTGATAATTTGGTGTGTCCAGTGTGTGCCGCGTGGTTACACACCCGCTTCGCACGCGTGATCCGGGACTGTTTCCGGATCCGGTCAGGGATATGCACTACTGATGAGCTCAAATGAGGGCGAAACTCGAGTATAGTGCTTCCATATTGACGTGGATAGGCCTTAGGTTCATATCAGAGTGCAATCGGCGTTGCCAGTTGTGGGTTGTGCTCAATATTTAAGTATTATAATGTAAATTTCCAATCCCATAGTATTAAAATCCCGGAAAATATTAAGAAACGAAACAAATAACACACTGACTCTGGTATGGCGATATATTATCCTTCTGTCTAAACGAGAAGTGACATGTGGCGATATATTATCCTTCAGCACATAATCAGTTAAGTTAAAAACCTCACTTGTCTTCCACAAGAAATCAAAGACACCACCAATTATTATACATACAGTCGCAACCTGTTTGAACACTATCTCAGGACAGACTACATGCCCCATAAACAACAACAACAACAACAACAACAACAACAACAACAACAACAACAACAACAACAACACCAACAACAACAACAACAACAACAACAACTAAGACAAAGACAATAATAATGATAAAGTATCTCGAACGACAACTAGCCAAAAAACATTCCAATATGTATGGCCCGTGACACCTTCCTTGGGTATTTATAATGCCCATGTTAAACATTGCCTCAGTGAGTCATGTATTATTGATTATTTTTTATGCGTTTTAATGCTTATTGTTCTTTTGTTGTCAAAGATTTGCCGCATTAGAGATGTTGAATGAAAGAATGTATGAGAAGAAATAGAGAAGAAGGCCAGAATGTCAGACGGGCCTGCGTGCCCAATTCTAAACCCTTTGAAAATAAAGATTTTCGTTCGTTCGTTCGTTCGTTCGTTCGTTCGTTCGTTCGTTCCTTCGTTCTTTGGTGTTAACAATATGGTCCACAACAGGAACAACGTGTCTTCCGAATAATCTCACAGTAGTTGCTTCATTTTATGCTCGATAAGTTGCCGTTCAGCTTCGTCTGAGCTCAGGTTAGAGCTAATGTAGAGACTTTTATTCTTTCGGTCCAATTACCATCTCAAGTGGACTGTGTTGTTGCACGGCTCCCCATCTCTTCTCTAAGCACATGAGCCACCAGTTTTAATACCGGTGCGTACCTGAGCTTCACATCTGCGGAGTGTGTCGGAAGTTCTCGAAACGTTAAAAAGACTGAACACCCAGTTTGTAAACCGCACCACGCATTCACCGCAAAGTCTTGTCCAATGGAGGATATGGTTCTGATCGTACGACTTCTAAGGCCCAGTGGAATGTTTTAAGATTGGGTGTTATTGTAGGTTCCAAGGATTGAGCTTGACAGAGCAGAGATCATCATCATCATCATCATCATCATCATCATCATCATCATCATCATCATCATCATCATCATCATCATCATCATCATCATCATCATCATCATCATCATCATCATCATCATCATCATCATCATCATCATCATCATCATCATCATCATCATCTTCCACTTCTGCCGTCAACCGTCGTGGGGTGGAATAATTTGCGCTCCAGCGCCCGGTGGGCAGCACTTGATAGTGTCATTCTGTGTGATTGTACAATGTCTTTGATGTCGTCCATCCATTTTATTTTTGGATGTCCTCTTGGTCTCGTCGCAGATGATGTCTGATGTAAGGCCAGTGATGGTAGTTGCTGGTGTTGCATTCTAACGACATGGCCAAACCACTTGATCTTCTGTCTTTCAATAAATGTGGCACAAGGTGTTGATCCCACTATCTGTCTGATAACAGCATTTCTTACTCGGTCTCGGTTTGTTAAGTTGGCAGCTCTCCTCGGGCATCTCATCTCGCAGGTGTTGATTTTGCGCGAGTGTGATTTGGATAAATTCCAAGTTTCAGATTGGTAGCATAAGGTTGGTGTGAATATGCTGTTTATTACCTGTCGTTTTGCGGACATGGGTATATTTTGATTTTTCAGTAAGGGTGATAGTTGATATGTAAGTGCACTAGCTTTTTTTACATCTGATTTCGATTTCTCTGTTCAATCTGCCATCTTCTGTGAACATACTTCCAAGATATTTGAATTCTTTAACTTGTTTCTCATTTGTGCTATTTATCTGTATACTTAGTGGATCCGGCGATCTGCTAACCTGCATAACTTCTGTTTTGGCTGTATTTATACTCATATTGTATCTGCTGAATGTTGAACTCAGATTATTAATATGATTTTGTAATCTGCCCTCATCGCTGTAAAACAGGCACTGATCGTCTGCAAATAGAAGTTCATTTATTTCCTGTGGATCAATTGTTTCATCTGGAGTAAAGAGTTCTATATTTTCTGAATCTGTTCTGTCAAGACTTGCTTCTTTGGATATTCTGTCTATGTACATATTAAATAGCAGAGGAGAGAATATACATCCCTGTCTCACTCCTGTATTGACTGAGAACATATCTGATATTCCTTTTTGTGTTTTTACTGCACTTCGGCTAGAGTGGTACATGGCTATGATGTTTTCCAGCAATTGCTCTCGTATCCCATATTCTTTAAGGATGGTCCATAATTTGTACCTACTCTATCGAAAGCCTTTTCCTGATCTATAAACACAATATTCTGCTGGTCACTATATTCTATAGTTTTTAAAAAAAAATATTTGTCTAAGTCTAAATATTGCATCAGTGCAACTTTTACCTTTCCGAAAACAAAATTGTACTTTGCTTAACTGTTGTTCAATTATGGGCCTAGCTATTTGTTCCAATAGTTTTGCGTACATTTTCCCTACATTGCTCAGGAGTAATATACCTCTGTATGTTTCGCACTCTCTCATATTGCATTTCTTTTTCCATGTTGGTACTATTATTGCCTGTCGCCAATCATGTTTTTCTTTCTTCCCATGCTAAATTTAAATAATTGTAATATTCATCTAATTTTATAAATAAAATTTCCATAGAAATTAATGGCAATTGTAGGCAGCATAAATAATGGGATAATAATTTTAAGTGATCTTCAAAGATTTTTATTAGTGAAGGCTTTATTTTACGTGTGTGAGAATTTTAAAACGGATGTTTTAAATTTCTCCACGATATACATAAAATTTTTTCGTCCTTATATATGAATTGCAAACAATTAGGTATATTTAGATCCCGAGAAAAGAAGAGACATACTAGACACAGACACAATGTACGTACCTTATAGAGAACTCCATCTTACACAGGTGAAAACAAAGTGAGACTTATTCAAAAACAAACAATTAATAAATATATAATACTGAAGTATTAAAATAAAACAATAAGTATAAGGACAACAAAACACAATCTACGTTTCGATTCAACAAACCTTTGTCAAGAACAGGACAACACAAACAGATAAAAAGATGAATAAAACACAAAATAAAATTAAACACAGCTTCTTATTGACATGAGAGAAACGAAAATGGTGTTTTGAACCGGTTTAAAAAGGTGCTCTTAGGCTACAAGAGTTTGTGTTGCCAAATGGTGAGTAAACAGTCCGATATGAATAACATACAAGGAATATAGCATAGTTATCCCGTGGGATCAACAACAGTATTGATTCCTGCTGGATGAATGCAACCCAGAGAGTTTATTAATTGGCTTTCAGTTTTAAGTCTAATGCAGTTCTTAGAGCAGCAAGATTGCAATGCAATGACCTGTACATCATCAACATTAAGGTTAGGAGAAGTAAAGTGGTTGGGGACAGGCGTGTCAGCGCCTTGATTAATGTCTCTAAGGTGTTCTCTAAAGCGGTCAGCAAGGCGCCTGCCAATTTGGCCAATATATTTCATGTCACACTGTGTGCAGATGATAACATATATAAGACTGCGGGATGTGCAAGTGAAAGAATCTTTCAAGGAGAAGGTGTCTCGGGGGAATGTAATTGCTGGTGTCTTAAAAACGTGTGGGCATGTCAGACAATTCTTATGGTGACATTTAAATGTAAGCACAGATGAAATATATGTGGGGAGGCGACTATGAACAAGGTGGTCCCTGAGACTCTTGTTCCGGCGGAAAATTACCAAAGGGCAGTTAGAGAACACCGCACGAGTGGTTGGATCAGATACCAGGATAGGCCAGTGTCGGAGAAAAATATGCTTCATGTCATGGGCATGTGGAAGAAAGGTGAGGATAAGTTTAGGTTCATTTTTAGGAGGTCGAGTTTTCTTGACAAGGGATATTTCACGCGAGACCTGAGTTATACGACAGAAATCTGTGGACAGAATGTTCTCTGGGTAGGGCCGTCTGCGGAAAAAGTCCAGCATTTCACATCCTTATATTATAGCGTGGCGTGTACATTTAAAAATTGTATTTATGTCAGGCCTGTAAAAGGCCACAAATCCTTAATATTCAGCACTGTGGATTGTTTCACGGCATTTTGGCTAAGATCAAAGTGTAGAAAGGCACATTCTGCGAACTCATCATCATCACGTGCCATGCCGGTGGGCGTGCGGTCATGGCTGCTCTCTTGCCACCAAGCTTACCAGTTGTTACAAAATTTTCATGTTCATTTCTCTTCATAAAATTTCCAAACAATCTTGACTGTCTGTGTCTAATTTCTCCAGTCAATCCCCGTTTTTCATTTGTCTCTTGAAAGACTGTCTCATTTGATGTTCTGTCCGTGCATGGTATTCTTTGCATTTTCCACATAAACCACATTTCCACCTCCATTTGATTTTTTTCCAGCTTGCCCATTAATTGTCCATGTTTCACACGCATATAACATTATGGGTTCCATATAGCACCTAAGCACTCTTTTTCTTTCGGCAGTTGACAACTCTTTGTTGGTATGTACGCTTTCTATATAGCTCTATATAGCACTTTAACAATCTTTTTCTCACTGTAATTGACAATTGTTTGTTGGTAAGTATGTTTTCTATTTTGCAGAAGACATCTTTGCCATGGCAATTCTTGATCTAATCTCTGCAAGGCATCTTCCATCAGATGTTACGACTGTTCCGAGATAGTTATATTGATTCACATATTTAATAATATTTTCATTCACATGGATGATATAATGTGGTATTTCTTTCTTCTAGGAGACGATCATGATCTCTGGTTTCATACAATACTATTCCACACCTAGTTTCTCACTGAGTACAATAACCGCATCCACCACACGTTGTAGATCCTGTTCGTTGTCAGCAATCAATACTGTACCGTCCGCATGTCTTATATTATTGATGTTTTGTAGGAGCTATGAGGCCTTAGAAATGCAATATCTGTTCTTGTATCCCGACAGTAATTAAGGGTAGACTTATCTGTCTATGGTCACCAGCTTACTACTATCATAATTGTTACGATTATCATTATTATTATTTTTGTTTATAAATTCCCAATGTGAAAGGACTAGTTCGTGAGGGTGACACCCTGACACTTCTGGAGTCTGAAAGAGAAGCTAGAAGATTCAGATAAAGATATCATGGATTCAAGAAATGAAGACAATCTTGGACTCTCTTAGATTGTGCATCCAATTTATTGTGTGCATTGTATTTTACTGAACACATTAAGCATGTACTATCATTTTAAAAGAAGGGAAAAACTTGTCAGGCCTGTAAAATGTCCACAACAAAAACAGGCACATAGGGCGGGTCTCGCCCTGGGGGGTAAGTCCGAGCCCTTTTTGGAAAAAAAATAAATCCATAACTTTCAGCACTTTTGGTTGTTTCACACCAATTTGGCTAAGATCAAAGGCACATAGTGGGACTCATCCCATCTCATCTTGTTCCTTTTGTACCTTGCAGTGTCGAGGTGAAGTATAAACAGCGGGACAGTGCCCGTTCATGGGCTTCATATATCGAGATTACATCTTAGTTTTTATACTATTTTTATGGAAATCCCCTGCTGGCCTTTTAGGACAAACTTCTGACCAAGGGGAGTCCGTGCCCTCTGGCGAGCCAGAGCCCCGTCGGCCCATGACCTCGAGGTCATGGTTTCCCTTCTACACCAAGAGGGAGATCGGGGGGGGGGGGTGACTTGTGTAGTCTGCGGGTCCTCGGCAGGCTACTAATTTTCTATTTTCACCCCTCCTGGGAGAGGCTAGCCGATCCTAACATTGCTGGCTGCAGGGCCAGGCTCAGTCCACACCTTGTAGACCCTAGTGAGACTAAGAGGCATTAAATAAACATGTAGGTTATGTTCTTGTATAAGTACATTAAGTAGATGTGGTTGTTGCACACAGTGAACAACTAGGGTTGGAATTAAACTGTAAGGGAACATTGTTAAGCAAGTGAATCGGTACAAATATCTTGGAACAGTCATAACATCTGATAGGAGATGCCTTACATAGATTAGAACAAGAATCACCATGGCGAATGTAGCCTTTTGTAAGATGGAAAACGTACTAACCAATACAATTTTGTCATTTGCAATGTAAGTTAATCTCATATGCACCTGGTTGGCTTATATCATGAAGTAAGGTACGGAGAACAAGACACCATGAACAGTGGAAATAGGAAAAAAAAAAGTGTCCAGCCTGTACAAGGCCCCAATTCCTTAAATTCCCCACTTTGGATTGTTTCACGGCAATTTGGCTAAGATCAAAGTGTAGCTTCTGTTCTTGTATCTGACTGACTGGCACCTGGCCGTCTAGGCACGCGATAGTTTGTTACATTGTGCTTCAGGAAGGCATAATAACTACAATGCATGTCGGTAGCAAATGTGGCTGATCAGATCAATGCGCGCTGTGAATGTTCGGCAACAATGGATACATGTGAACACATGGTTATTTCCACCAGCACGCACCATCTTACATCTCACACGCTTAGTTTGTGACCTATTTGCAATCATGTTCTCCTTTGTCTTTATTCCATTTCTGATCTTTGCTTTCCATGCAACACGATCAGCGGATACATGCTCCATAGTGCAATATCAACACCTGTATCAATCATGTCTCTCTTAAATACATCTTTGTATCGTAGAGGCCGACCTCAAAATTCTTGTATCACGACAGTGATTAAGAGTCTTTACTTGATCTGTCCATGGCCACCAGCAGAGGCAGTCATCACAATGACATGCAGGAACTTGCAACCTCATGGGGCGGCGCTTGCTCCTGAGTAAAACATACAGGGACTTGGAAGCTCATGGGGTGGCACTTGCTCCTGGGGAACACATACAGGAACTTGGAACCCTATTGGGCGGCTCTTGCTTCTAGGGAACACATACAGGGAATTGGTACTCATGGGGCGGTCCTTGCTCCAGGGGAACACATACAGGGGCATGGAACCTAATGGGGTGGCACTTGCTCCTGGGAAACACATACAGGAACTTGGAACCCTATGGGGCGGCTCTTACTTCTGGGGAACACATACAGGGAATTGGAACCTCATGGAGCGGCTCTTGCTCCTGGGGAACACATACAGGGACTTGGAACCTCATGGAGCGGTCCTTGCTCCTGGGGAACACATACAGGGACTTGGAACCTAATGGGGTGGCTCTTGCTTCTGGGGAACACATACAGGAACTTGGAACCCTATGGGGCGGCTCTTGCTTCTGGGGAACACATACAGGGAATTGGAACCTCTTGGGGGAGGGCACTTGCTCCTGGGGAACATATACAGGGACTTGGAATCTCATGGCGCGGCTCTTGCTCCTGGGGAACACATACAGGGACTTGGAACATCATGGGGCGGTCCTTGCTTCTGGGGAACACATACAGAGAATTGGAACCTCTTGGGGGAGGGCACTTGCTCCTGGGGAACACATACAGGGACTTGGAATCTCATGGCGTGGCTCTTGCTCCTGGAGAACACATACAGGGACTTGGAACCTCATGGGGCGGTCCTTGCTCCTGGGGAACACATACAGGGACTTGGAACCTCTTGGGGGGGGGGCACTTGCTCCTGGGGAACACATACAGGGACTTGGAACCTCTTGGGGGGGGGGCACTTGCTCCTGGGGAACACATACAGGAACTTGGAACCTCTTGGGGGGGGGGGCACTTGCTCCTGGGGAACACATACAGGAACTTGGAACCTCTTGGGGGGGGGGCACTTGCTCCTGGGGAACACATACAGGAACTTGGAACCTCATGGGGCGGCTCTGTCCCTACAATAATCAGCACACTCAAGCACAAATTTTCACAGCTATGATAATAAGCAATGAGTAATTATCACCACACCACCATCCCCCCCCCCCCCCCCTACTTAACATATAAAAAAGTTAGTTGCACATCCTTTACAGAACGTTGCAGTCAACACCAGCATGTTTTGCTGCTGTGATCTCTTGGCAAGTTTACGTTCAATAGTTTGCCATTTGCTTTCTGAAAGACCGGCATTCATACCATTTCGTTAAAAAAAACAACGCAACGCGGTCTGCTGCCAAATAGCGCGCAGCTGTTTCGAATGCGGGTAGGCGGGATCACGAACCTCGTCCGTAACAATTTCGCCACGGACCCGGCATTTTACACATGATGCATGTAATTATCGCTGTTGTTCAATACTGTTATTATTATGTCTATTATTTCATCCAGGAAAAGAAAAATATGATGGACATGCTTCAAGTCATATACCTTTATAAAAGAATGGATCTGGCTTCTGGTCCGTTTGGCTAAGATCAAAGTGTAGTATCTGCACTTGATTTTGCCAGGGCCACCAGCAGAGGCGGTCATTCGAATGACACACAGGGACATGGGACCTGGTGGAGGCGGCTACGGCCATGGGGAAACTCGAGCCCTTATTTAAAAAAAAAACAAAAAAACTTTAAAATGTATCCACAAACCATTATCCTCTTTTGACAACAATCACCCTCACATTAATATCATGTGTGGGTAAAACCGTGATTAGCCGCTATTTGTGACCGGCTCAGTCACAGGAGTATTAATCTCAGTCAGTAATTGACCCTAATATTTTTTGACCCTCTTTGACGATGAACGGGATGGGGGTAATGATATAATCGAAATAGTAAGAGAAAAAAAAAATGATGCACTTTGCGCAAAATCATATGAAAACCTTATTTCATATACAACATTCAACATTTGTACAGATTCACTTCCGTCCGTGTATTGAACTGGAGAATTTATGAGGATTCAATTGGCAAATTCTGAAAGATACTGTGCTTTTTTTTTCTTCTGGAATTGCAATTACCGAAAACAACAATTTATCAATATGAATTCAAACATCGCTACATTTGCCGTTTCAAAATAATAATAAATAGTATGCAGTCATTACACAAACATTTAGAGAATCTTGCTGCATTTGACGCATGGGTGTTTGGTGTATTTGCAAATGTAAAGGGCAACACACATTGCACCTTCTAAATACACAGTGTTGTGTACGAAATAAAACTACATGAATAAAGATATGTAATTAAAATAGTGGAAGGGACATAATAACATATAATTTATTTTTCATAAGGAACATACTGAAAGTAGCATCAATGTATTATGTGATTTAATAACTGTAATATTTATCCAATGTTGTTTTATAAAATTTCTATAGAAATTAATGGGAATAATATGCAGAATAAATACATTGATAACAATTTTAAGTGATCTTCAACAACTTTGTAAAAGCACAGGCTTTATTTTACATGTGTGAGAATTTTACAACACATTAAAATTTCTCCATGATATTACATCAAATGTTTTCATCTTGTCTGTAATAGCGTCAATGTGTGCCAAGTGATGTTGTATTTTTGTCAGGCCTGAAAACGGCCACAAATCCTTAATATTCAGCACTTTGGATTGTGTCACGTCATTTTGGCTAAGATCAAAGTGTAGAAAGAAACATAGTGGGAACTCATCATCATCAAGAGCCACGCCGTTGGGCGGGCAGTCATGGTTGCTCTCTTGCCATCAAGCTTGCCTGTTGTACTCATAAAATGTCCAAACCATCTTGACTGTCTTAAGACTAATTTCTCCAACCAATCCCCGATTTTCATTTGTCTCTTGAAAGACAGTCTCATTTAATTTTCTGCCCATCCATGGTATTCTTTGTATCTTTCTCAAAACCACATTTCCATCGCAATTAGATGTTTCCATTATTTGTCCATGTTTCACATGCATACAAGAATATGGGTTCCATATAGCACTTCAGCACCCTTTTTCTCACTACAATTAACAACGTTTTGTTGGTAATTTATGTTTTCTATTTTGCAGACGGCCACCTTTGTCATGGCAATTCTTGATCTAATTTCTGCAAGGCATCTTCCATCAGATGTTACAACTGTTCCGATATAGTTATATTGATTCACATGTTTAAGAATATTTCCATTCACTTGGATGTTACAATGTGGTATTTCTTTCTTCTCGGAGACGATCATGATCTCTGTTTTCTTAGAATTCAATTTCAAACCTACATTCTCTCAGTGTACAATAACCACATCCACCAAATCTTGTAGATCATGTTAGTTGTCAGCAATCAATAATATATCGTCCGCATATCTTATATTATTGATGTTTTGAGGGAACTA
Source organism: Cepaea hortensis (assembly GCA_963921405.1). Classification (NCBI taxonomy): domain Eukaryota; kingdom Metazoa; phylum Mollusca; class Gastropoda; order Stylommatophora; family Helicidae; genus Cepaea; species Cepaea hortensis. The sequence goes on along the minus strand of OY992897.1, from coordinate 68,161,208 downwards.
AGGGTTCTCAAAAATATAATATCTGTTATTGTATCACGACAGTGATTAAAGGTAGGCTTATCTGTACATGGCCATCAGCGTACTACAGTCATAATTATTACGATTATCATTATTTTTATTTATTTTGAAGTTGCATTTTGAAAGGATCAGTTCGTCAAGATGACATCCTGACACTTCTGGAGACTGAAAGAAAATCTAGAAGATTAAGATAAAGATATCATAGATTTAAGAAATGAAGGCAATCGTGGACTCTCTTAGATGATGCATCCAATGCATTTTGTGAATTGTGTGTTACTGAACACATTAAACGTGTTTTATCATTCAAAAAACAAAAAAACAAAACATTTGTCCGCCTGTAAAAAAACAAAAATAGGCACATGAGACGGCTACGGCTGCTGGGAATAACCGCGAACCCTTATTTAAAATAAAAAATAAATAAATCCACAGCACTTTGGGTTGTTTCAAGACAATGGGTTAAGATCAAAGGCACATAGTGGGACTCATATCATCCCTTCTCCTCTTGTATCTTGCGGCGTCGAGGTGAAGTATAAACAGCGGGACAGTGCCCGTTCATGGTTTTCATGTATCGAGATTACTTCTTAGTTTTCCTACGAGCAGAATGAAAATCCCCTGATGGTTTGCTAGGCCAGAAGCAGGTTTAGAACAATCTGACCAAGGGAAGTCCGTCCCTGCTCGCGAGCCAGAACCCCGTTGGCCCATGACCTCGCGGTCATGGTTTCCCGGTCTACACCACGAGGGGGTGGTTTTGACTTGTGTAGACTGCGGGTCATCGGCAGGTTAATAATTTTCTCTGTTCACCCCTCCAGGGAGAGGCTAGCCGATCCGAACCCTGCTGGCAGCAGGGCCAGGCGCAGTCCACACCTTATAGACCCTAGAGGGACTAAAAGGCCTTAAATAACAATGCAGTTTAGGTTCTTGTATCAGGACATAAGTAGATTCGGTTGGTGCACACAGTGAACAACAAAGGTTGGAATTAGATTGCAAGAAGACACAGATTATGGTCTTCAGTAGGAAGAAGAAATTACCGGAATGTAATATGCAGGTAAATGGGAATACTCTTAAGCAAGTGAATCGGTACAATTATCTCCGAACAGTCATAACATCTGATGGGGGATGCCTTGAATAGATTAGAACAAGAATCGCCATGGCGAATGTAGCCTTTTGCAAGATGGAAAACATGCTGAACAATAAAATGTTTTCATTTGCAATGTAGCTTAGTCTCATGTGCACCTGTTTGGATTACTATATCACGAAGAATGATACGGAGAACACGAAGCCATAAACAGTGGAAATAGGAAAACACAATGTGTCCTGACAGTAAAAGGCAAAATATCCTTAAATTAATCACTTTGGATTGTTTCACGGCAATTAGGCTAAGATCAAAGTGTAGCTTCTGTTCTTGTATCTGACTGACTGGCACCTGCCGTATTTACAAACGATAGTTTATTACATTGTGCTTCAAGAAGGCATAAAAACTACAACCCATGGCGGTGGCGAATATGACTGATCAGAACAATTCGCGCTGTAAATGTTCATCCACAACGGCTGCATGTGAACATATGGTAATTTCCATCCTTACAAACCATCTGACGTCTCAACCACCCAGTTTGTGACTATTTGCAACCATTTTCTTTCTTGTCTTTATACCATTTGTGATTTTTGACTTCCATGCAACACGATCAGCGGCTACTTGCTTCCAAGTGCAAAATGAATGCATGTATCAATCATGTCTGGCGTACACATATATTTGTATCGTAGTAGAGGCCGGCCCAGAGATTTCTTGTATCACGACAGTGATTAAGGTTAGACTGACTTATCTGCACTTGATATGGCCATGACCACCAGCAGAGGCGGTCATCACAATGACATACGGGGCTTGGAACCTCGTGGGCGGCTCTTGTTCCTGGGGAACACATACAGGAACTTGGAAACTCATGGGGCGGCCCTTGCTCATGGAGAACACATACAGGAACTTGGAAACTCATGGGGCGGCCCTTGCTCATGGAGAACACATACAGGAACTTGGAAACTCATGGGGCTGCTCTTGCTTCTAGGGAACAAATACAGGAACTTGGAAACTCATGGGGCGGTTCTTGAGAGTAGAGTAGCACTGCCTAAAGCCAACCTGTTGTGACACAAGAATGTTTTCACTTTCAATGTACCACTGCAGTCTGTGATTGATGATGCGCTCCAGTGTTTTGCAGAGACAGCTTGTGAGGCTAATTGGTCTGTAGCTGGAGGCAATGGAACTATCTTTCCCTGATTCTAGGAGAGGTATCATGATTGCTTCTCTCCAGGCTTGTGGAACACTGCCTAAGGTCCAATTGTTATTGAAGATCTGTAACAGCTTTACTTTTGCCTATGTTCCTAGGTTTCTGATCATTTCATTGAAGATACCATCAGCTCCTGGTGGCTTTCTCATTTTCAGTTTTGATATGGCTAGCTCCAGTTCGCTGATTGTGATAGGTGCCTCCAGAAACTCATGCACTATTTCCTTCTGTCCTGTATGTTGTCGTTTCTCTCGAATCTCTTGTTGTTTCTCTGGACTAATTTCGATATTGTTATCTTGTGCGAATGAGTCCGCAAATTGGTCAGCTGCTTGCTTTCCTGTTAAGTTGTTTCCGTCTTTATGTAGTGCAATTTTTAAGTTTTTCACTGAACCCTCATCGTTAAACTGTTTTATTAGCTTCCACAACTTCCTTGTGTCTCTTTCAAAGTGACTCTGTTTTCTCCAGTCAGCTTTTCCGTCTAGCCTGCAGCTGGGCCCTTTGAAATTTGGCTTTTGCTGCTGGTATTTATTGTGGTGCTCTTACAATTTATTTCTAACCGCAGTTGTTCACTGTGTGCAACAACCGCATCTACTAATCATTGTAGATTCTGCTCATTGTCTGCAATCAATACTGTATCATTTGCATATCTAATGTTATTGATGTTTTACTGACTCAGTCACATGATTATTAATCTGAGCCAGTGATTGATCCTAATATAACCCCTCTTTGACGTTGAACAGTGTAGGGGTAATGGTAAAATCGAAATCGTAGAAGAGTTTAAGAAAAGAATCTATACACATTGGGCAAACCCATATGGAAACCTTATTTCAAATACAACATTCAACATTTGTACACATTCGCTTCCGTCCATCGATTGAACTGGAGAATTTACGAGGATTCATTGGGTAATTCTAAAAGATACTGCAGGTTTTTTTTTTTTTTAATTGCAATTACCGGAAACATCCATCCATCCATCATGTGCCATGCCGGTAAGCGTGGTCGGTCATATTTTGGCATCTCACTCGATCACCAGAGTCGTGGATCAACTCTGTGTTTCTGTCTCGACCATGCCACGAGGCCAGGCCATCCAGGTACTTGCTTCTAGGTCTTCCTCTTGGTCTGTTCCATTCGATCTTACCGGTTGTCACTGTGGCATGATGTCTTCAGACGTTCGCATCCCCAGTCCATTTACATTTCTCAATACTCAGTAGTTAACCACGTAAGCCGTCGTGATACCCTAACTAAAAATAGAATCGTAGATTCTAGATCGAGAGAGGGTAGATGAATGGTGGGGTCTCAATTTCATTGGGTAAACCTTGGGCTGGTAACGCTCCTTAATACATAATTAGCCCGCCAGTGGAAGCCTTGATTCCATCCCGTAAGGACGTGTTCAAGATGCAGTGGTAGAATTTGCCCAAAAGCATTCTTTAGGATGTGGTCATCTGCACTCCAGAGAATGAGGAAGATGGGGGAGGCCTTTCAATCACCAGGACAACTCCAGGGAAGTCCTGAGCTCTAGCTTCAACTCCAGCTGAAAAGTCAGACTCCAAAAAGACCAAAATGAACAACAGGTTGCAAAGATTCAGCCTGAATCCACTAATTCTGGCCTATACAGATGGCACTGAAGAAAAGTCTTTCTTAGAAGCCTAAAACAGGGATACTCTCCAATTTTGTAAAAGCTCCAGGCTATATCTTCAAGATAAATTCAAGAAGAAACCTTAAGAGGAGAGATCACCTGGTCTTCAGCATGTCACTACTGGCTAAGAGTGGACATTAAAGGTGCACTTGGAGCTGACCCTATCACAGCTTAATATTAATAATGGCTGAAAGCTGAAGGAGCGGAAGTTAATACATAGAGCAAATTCCCAAAAAATGGATTAGTTAAGTCGGTGTGGTGATTCAGTTCCATCAGAAATCTTAGGAGTGATAGACTGTGAAGAAAGACAGCTGGGACATATTGTTTCTTTTTAGATCTTCCTCCACTGGAAAAGCAAAAGAACAGTCTTGGGTGTCAACTTCATGAACAGTCAAATTTAGGTGAGATAGACAGAAAGAAGAATGCTAGGACATATTGTTTCTTTTTAGATCTTCCTCTACTGGAAAAGTAAAATAACAGTCCTAAGTGTCAACTTCATGAACTCACCAGTGAAAAGATAGAGCTTTAAAATTTCTTTCAAGATTGTGACAGCAGGGAATAGCCTGAATTGGAAAACCATCATGGGGAGAACTGTAACCTGAGCTGTCCAACACCATCATAGGTGCTAAAAGGATGAAACAGACCAGTGGAGCAGAACGTCCCTATGCTTGCCCCAATTTATGGCTTATCTTGTGTTTCCCTCATTAACAGTCGAAGAAAGGATTTAAGTCTAAAGTGTGGTGTAGGATAACCTATGGTGTAGATATGTGAAGGAGGAGGGTTTATTTAGATTGATGTTTCTGTGGGGATATTGAGTGATGTGTTTGGGTTTTCATAGATAATGTCACTATAATTTGCATATAAACATATTTGAGATGTAAATTGTTGGCAGAATATGAAGCCTGAGTCTTCACTTGACCTCATCAGACATTAATAAAGTATTAGTAGTAAGAGAACAGTTTTTGAGATACATGTCTCTGTGATTGTCTTGTACATTGTTGAGAAAGAAATGTCCAACTGGTGTCAAGCATTTTCATGGTGACTGTTACTCTACTGTTGTGGTTGGTTACAGAGATTGTGAAAGTCTGTGTGGTTGTTGTCAAGTATCTTCCATGATGTATGACTTGTCTAACCTGTTGGTGTGATCATTCTTTGTGAATGTTTGTCCAACTGTTGTCAAGATCTTCTCATGTTGTCTTGTTCAACCAGTGTAAAATACAGTTGTTGTTGTTTAAGTTCACTACAATGGTACAATTGTCAATGTGACCATTTGTCCAAGTGTTTTGTGTCACTTGAAATAAGTAATGAGATCAAAAATGAGGTGGGCGATCATAGCACAGTCAGCTGGAAGATGAGAGAACTGCTTTCATTGGTTACTGTGGCTAACTGCCAAGATCTCTCTCTATATATATATATATGGCCTAGAAGAGAAATCATCTATAAATAATTCTGTGTAGAACTTAACTTAGGTCTAATTTCTCACAGTGGGGGTACTCGGTGAGCCAAAATTCTTAATGGTTTCTCTACAAGGGTTATGCGAGAATAAATATCAATACCTCTAGACAACACTTGCTGTTACTAACCTGTATCTTTTATAGAGAGATATACTTTATAGAACTTCACTCATTGGAACTTCTGTAATTCTCTATAAACCCACAAAAAACCTCACATGTTGGGGCCTCATATCCGCGATTGAACCCCGGGAACACCCCTAAAGGTGATCACATGTTGTGGACCCGTATCCGCGACTGGACCCCGGGAATAACCTGCAAAAGGGGATCACATATTGTGGACTAATATAGGCAATTAGAACTCTGGGAACACCCCTCAAAGTAATCACATATTGAGTGCTCTATGCACTAATTGAACCCTGGGAATACCTTTTATGGGATTCACATAACGAGGTCTGACGACTCGGGATGTAAACTATGGGTATACCTTGTCTGGGACTCCTGTGGGGAATATCTATGTTTGTATTAGAATCAGGGAGTAACCTCTCGCAAAATTAAACCTATTGCTTAGAGTTTTATGATGTGGTTAAAGGATCTCGTCACATAAATGTGGACAAAAGGTCCAGATGTTTAAACCCACAAGTAAATCTCGGGTGGTGGTTGTTTCATCAATGGTGGTAATATTGCATGTATCACTGTTCACAAATGTCACATTGTACAATGTAGTTGAACAAAAATGTTAATTATCTTATGGGTCAACATGTTTGATATACCCATGATAATGTTGTGGTTCAAGATGGGCTGATGTAATGGACTGTCAATAATGTTGTGTAATTTTGTGCATACTGTGTTCACTATGAGTATCAAAGGTACCTGAGAACCAGAAGACACAAATTATTTTTAAATAACATAGACAGCTAATTTCAGGATAAATTTGATTTTTCTTGAGATAAATTAAGACACTTTATCCAGGGAATTAATAGGGGGCCTACTCCATTTTCTAACTTATTGGCTAACATGGGAGAAAGGGGAATTAGTGTATTTACATTTTAATATCACTGCATCACATCATATAATGGGTACTTAATTCCTCAGTCCCCATAACATGTTGGCAACACTGAGAGCAGAGAGTGTGAACCCTGATGGAAAACTTGGGCAACCATTAAGACACCTCACTAACCATCTCTCTCAGTATAGTCAGTATTCGTACCGGCTATTGTCCAGTGTCGATTCGACGTTGGGTTTATTCTTCAGTTGTGTAATCTTGTCGGTAGCCCTGATCAAGCTGCTGAGAAAGTAAGCACGATTGAATCTCCAGGAGAAACATCCTTATCAACTCAGTCACTTGCCATTCCTGATTTAGTGGTATTCTTAAGCGTACTTGATACGTAATGGACGAGATGAAGGGAAGATTCTACTTGATGTCATGGTCAGTCACGCATGACCCGACCACAGTCTGGTGTCTATAAGACATTAGTCTATTGTTCGATGGTGTGATCTCTGGTGTACTAGGATCCAAGTCACTAGGAGTGAACTCATTGAATCTCCAGGAAGGCCATCAAAATAACTGGACCCCTAGCCATTCATATGGAAGTGGAGAGCATACAAGAATATGTGTCCAGGAAACGATGGATAACCAACCTGATGTCATTGGCGTATCATACGACTAGGAGCATAACGTGGACAACCTGAAAAATTTCATGAAGAGATAAAACAGGATCCGTCTCCGACGTCGGCCGTCAATTCATCCTCAGTTGAGAAAGCATTTCTGCCTGCAAAATGGTGGAGATTAAAGGACGGACAAAGTTGAGTACAGCTGATGTCATTCTCCTTTTTCATTCTCAATGGGAAGATATTTCTGCCTGGGAAAATGGTAGGAATGTAGCTCAGTTCTAGACAAGAGCAAAGTCTGTGATGGAATGGACTAATAAGGATTACTGTTCTTAAACAGTTAACTCTTATATGGTAGAGCTCACTGCAACTCCAGCAGTGACACTCTATACACAATGTCTGCGAAAGTGGACTAACGAAAGATCACTGTTCTTAAACAGCTGACTCCTTTCAAGATAAAGATCCCTGCAATTCAGCAGTCGACTCTTTATATAATAAGAACCATGCATTCCGCAGTGGAATCTTATATTATTACTGATCTGCGAGATTTCTTCACAAGACCTGGCCAGTCCTATCCTCAAAGTCAGTAAAATTGCTTCAAAAAATAATTCCAGTCAATAGTGGGATCTATGAAGCTATACCCACATAATCACACCCCTTCAAAGGTGGCTGTGATAATGACGGACTTCTCTATGGCTGAGAAGAAACGCCCAATTCGCCAATAGTAAACGTTTTGCTCATGTGGGAGAGAAAGAACGGATACTTTCCAGTCACTCAAAAGCATTTAGCTCAAGCATGGCTGAAGACAACTGGTTGGAATTCTATATTGGTTGTAGTAGATGTCACAGTCTGGCTGCATCTACAAATTCAGTTGCTACGTTAGAAAATAGAGCAACTAAGGAGAGAAAATGCTGTCACTTCTCACAACAAAACAAACTAGAGGCCTAACGGAATGAGGAAATCTCAACCAATAAGTGCACCTCTAAATCTATGGTAAGACTACAGAAATAAGTCAAGGAAATATAATGGGAAATTGCTACTATCTACAAACACAAGAGGCTTATTGGAAAGGTAGACCCTGTGTCCAACGCTAACCAAATCTGCACTTAGTAGATTTTAGTCTTAAGTTCTGCAGCGGCTGCTATACAGTTCACCCGGAAGTGATTGTTTTTGCTCCGGTGATTATCAAAAATTTTAACCCAGTTCCAAATACCAAGATTACTGTTGGAGAAAGTGTTCAGTTAAATACACTCTCACAGGATTATCATTCTCCAGAGGCGAAGGGAAGAATGAAGTTCTGATAAAGACAAATGAGTGAGAGACATATGGAATTATACCACTCTCATCAGACATATAGAAGTTGACTTAATTGCAAAGCATTAACTTCTCATAATGAATCTCAATGGTCTACTCATGCTTTGAAAGTGTGGGACTCTGAGAGATCATTCATCATGGACAGGAAAAATAGCATGGAGATTGACTGTGGAGCATTGTCAGAAATGAGTTGGAGAGCAGTTCACTAAGTGTGGTCATAACTCTTCATACTTCCAGTGACTAAATGGAACTTCATGCAGGACTAACTTCATGGTCTTTGCAGATGCCACCAAATTCATGACTGATGGATGAATATTGGAGCAGATTTTTCAGGGAAAGAATCAATTGGTTCCATATGCACAGCTCTTGTTGGAGTAATGGGAGATGAGTAAATGATGACACCACTTAAAGGATCTGGGAACTGTGAACGCCTGACCTATCAGTCATGGTATCCATGACAGTTTTAATGGGGAGGCTATGTGGCATGATGTCTTCAGAAGTTCGCATCCCCAGTCCATTTACATTTCTTAATACTCAGTAGTTAACCACGTAAGCCGTCGTGATACCCTAACTAAAAATAGAATCGTAGATTCTAGATCGAGAGAGGGTAGATGAATGGTGGGGTCTCAATTTCATTGGGTAAACCTTGGGCTGGTAACGCTCCTTAATACATAATTAGCCCGCCAGTGGAAGCCTTGATTCCATCCCGTAAGGACGTGTCCAAGATGCAGTGGTAGAATTTGCCCAAAAGCATTCTTTAGGATGTGGTCATCTGCACTCCAGAGAATGAGGAAGATGGGGGAGGCCTTTCAATCACCAGGACAACTCCAGGGAAGTCCTGAGCTCTAGCTTCAACTCCAGCTGAAAAGTCAGACTCCAAAAAGACCAAAATGAACAACAGGTTGCAAAGATTCAGCCTGAATCCACTAATTCTGGCCTATACAGATGGCACTGAAGAAAAGTCTTTCTTAGAAGCCTAAAACAGGGATACTCTCCAATTTTGTAAAAGCTCCAAGCTATATCTTCAAGATAAATTCAAGAAGAAACCTTAAGAGGAGAGATCACCTGGTCTTCAGCATGTCACTACTGGCTAAGAGTGGACATTAAAGGTGCACTTGGAGCTGACCCTATCACAGCTTAATATTAATAATGGCTGAAAGCTGAAGGAGCGGAAGTTAATACATAGAGCAAATTCCCAAAAATGGATTAGTTAAGTCGGTGTGGTGATTCAGTTCCATCAGAAATCTTAGGAGTGATAGACTGTGAAGAAAGACAGCTGGGACATATTGTTTCTTTTTAGATCTTTCTCCACTGGAAAAGCAAAAGAACAGTCTTGGGTGTCAACTTCATGAACAGTCAAATTTAGGTGAGATAGACAGAAAGAAGAATGCTAGGACATATCGTTTCTTTTTAGATCTTCCTCTACTGGAAAAGTAAAATAACAGTCCTAAGTGTCAACTTCATGAACTCACCAGTGAAAAGATAGAGCTTTAAAATTTCTTTCAAAATTGTGACAGCAGGGAATAGCCTGAATTGGAAAACCATCATGGGGAGAACTGTAACCTGAGCTGTCCAACACCATCATAGGTGCTAAAAGGATGAAACAGACCAGTGGAGCAGAACGTCCCTATGCTTGCCCCAATTTATGGCTTATCTTGTGTTTCCCTCATTAACAGTCGAAGAAAGGATTTAAGTCTAAAGTGTGGTGTAGGATAACCTATGGTGTAGATATGTGAAGGAGGAGGGTTTATTTAGATTGATGTTTCTGTGGGGATATTGAGTGATGTGTTTGGGTTTTCATAGATAATGTCACTATAATTTGCATATAAACATATTTGAGATGTAAATTGTTGGCAGAATATGAAGCCTGAGTCTTCACTTGACCTCATCAGACATTAATAAAGTATTAGTAGTAAGAGAACAGTTTTTGAGATACATGTCTCTGTGATTGTCTTGTACATTGTTGAGAAAGAAATGTCCAACTGGTGTCAAGCATTTTCATGGTGACTGTTACTCTACTGTTGTGGTTGGTTACAGAGATTGTGAAAGTCTGTGTGGTTGTTGTCAAGTATCTTCCATGATGTATGACTTGTCTAACCTGTTGGTGTGATCATTCTTTGTGAATGTTTGTCCAACTGTTGTCAAGATCTTCTCATGTTGTCTTGTTCAACCAGTGTAAAATACAGTTGTTGTTGTTTAAGTTCACTACAATGGTACAATTGTCAATGTGATCATTTGTCCAAGTGTTTTGTGTCACTTGAAATAAGTAATGAGATCAAAAATGAGGTGGGCGATCAGAGCACAGTCAGCTGGAAGATGAGAGAACTGCTTTCATTGGTTACTGTGGCTAACTGCCAAGATCTCTCTCTCTCTATATATATATGGCCTAGAAGAGAAATCATCTATAAATAATTCTGTGTAGAACTTAACTTAGGTCTAATTTCTCACAGTGGGGGTACTCGGTGAGCCAAAATTCTGAATGGTTTCTCTACAAGGGTTATGCGAGAATAAATATCAATACCTCTAGACAACACTTGCTGTTACTAACCTGTATCTTTTATAGAGAGATATACTTTATAGAACTTCACTCATTGGAACTTCTGTAATTCTCTATAAACCCACAAAAAACCTCACAGTCACCAAGTTCTCCAGATCATTTCTTCTCATAACATGCCCAAAAATTTTTGACTGTCTGCGTCTAATGTCTCTAATCAGTTTACGATCTTCATTTGTTTCTTGAAGGACTTGTTCATTGGTCTTTCTGGCTTTCCATGGTATTCTTTGCATTTTCCCCAGAAACTACACTTCTACAGCCATCAGATGTTTTTAAGCTTGACTGCTCATTTTCCAAGCTTCACATCCATATAAAAGTACAGGTTCTATGTTGCACTTTAACACTCTTCTCGTTTTAATTGACATCTTTTATTGGTCAGTATGTTTCTCCTCTTGCTAAAGGCTACTTTTGCTATGGCGATTCTTGTTCTAATCTCTTCAAGGCATCTCCCATCAGATGTTATTACTGTTCCAAGATAATTGCACCTATTCACTTGTTGAGGAATATCCCATTTACTTGTATATTACATTGTGGTATTTCGTTCTTCCTAGTGACGACCACAATCTGTGTCTTTTTACAATTTAATTCTAATCCTAGTTGTTCACTGTGTGTAACAACCGCATCTACTAAATGTTGCAGGTCCTGTTCCTTGTCTGCAATCAAGACTATCATCTGTATATCTAATGTTATTGACCAAAAACAACAATTTATCAAAATACATTCAAACATCGCTGCATTTGCCGTTTAAGAATAATAAATAGTATGTAGTCATTACACAAACATTTAGAGAATGTTGCTGAATTTGACGTCTGGGTTCTTGTTGTATTTGCAAATGTAAAGAAAAACACACATTACATTTTGTAGATGCACACTGTTTTGTACAATCTAAAACTATACGAAACAGAAGACGTATTGAAATTAAAGGGAAGGGACATAACACATCAGCTTTTCCTTCCTAAGGAACATTACTAAAAGTAGCATAAATGTTTTATATGATTTAAATAATTGTGATATGTATCTAATATGTTTATACAATTTTAATAGAAATTAGTGACAGTGACTTGCGTAATAAATAATGGGATAATAATTTTAAGTGACCTTCAATGATTTTTTTTAAAGTAAAGGCTTCATTTTACATGCGTGAGAATTTTACAACACAATTGATTTATTTTTCCCAGATAT
>OY992897.1:67879169-68144169 GCA_963921405.1 Cepaea hortensis | reverse complement strand
GCTGAGTGAACTAAAAAAGACTGTTAGATTCATACAAGAGACAACATTGCAGCTATAGACATACTTCAAGCGAGCGAAAGAAGAAGGAGAAGAATAAATTGTAAAAAGACACAGATTATGGTCGTCACTAGGAATAACGAAATACCACAATGTAATATACAAGTAAATGGGAATATTCTTCAACAAGTGAATCGGTACAATTATCTCGGAACAGTCATAACATCTGATGGGAGATGCCTTGAAGAGATTAGAACAAGAATCGCCATGGCGAAAGTAGCCTTTAGCAAGATGAAAAACATTTTTTGTTGTTGCGTATCCCTTACGGGACGTTGCAGTCAACACCAGCATTTTTCAGCTGTTGTTGTACTAGGCAAGTGTTCATTCAGTAGTTTGCCATTGATTTCTGAACGACCGGCTCCCATACCAGTACGTTATAATATAACGCGACACGATCTGCTGCACAAATCGGTCGCAGCTGAGCTTCGAACGCCTGGTACCCGGCTCACGAACCGCGTTCGCAAGCCTTTGGCCACGAAGACCGGTATGAAAAACATACTGACCAATAAAAAGATGTCAATTTAAACGAGAAAAAGAGTGTTGAAGGGCTACATAGAGCCTGTTTTTTTGTATGGATGTGAAACTTGGAAAATGAGCAGTCAAGCTGAAAAACCTCTGATGGCTGCAGAAATGTGGTTTCTGAGGAAAATGCAAAGAATACCACGGAAAGACAGAAAAGCCAATGAACAAGTACTAAAGGAGACAAATGAAAATCGTAAATTGATTAGAGAAATTAGACGCAGACCGTTAACATATTTTGGACATGTTATGAGAAGAAATGGATTGGAGAACTTAGTGACAACTGGCAACATCGAAGGTAACAGATCAAGGGGAAGACCGAGAAGAAAATACCTGGATGGCTTGGCCACATGGCATGGACGAGACAGGAACACTGAGCTGATCCACGACTCTGGTGATCGAGTGAAATGGCGAGTTATGACCGCCCACGCTTTCCGGCATGGTACATGATTGTTTGATTTGACGGAGTCAGCCACAAATAGCGACTGACCAGGGTGTTACCCTAACAGGATTTTAATTTAAAGGTGATCTTGTCCAAAGAGGGTAATGGCTTATAGATAAGTTTTAATTATTTTTTTGTTTATTAAGGGCTTGAGGCCCCTCTCCCCTGTTTTCCAGGGTCATAGCAGCCCCACTATGCCCCACGTCTCTCTGTGTCATTCGAATGACCGCCTCTGCAGATACTTCACTTTGATCTTAGTCAAAAGGCCGAGAGGCCAGAGCCATTTTTTTTTATAAAGGTATGTGGCCTGATAGAGATCCATTACCTTTTTGTTATTCTGGATGAAATAGTACAAATAACAACAATAACAATGTTGAAAAAAAGCGATAATTACATGTATCACTTGTTTAATGCCTGCTCCGTGGCAAGGGTGTTACGGACGCTGTTCGTGATCGCGATTACCCGCGTTTGAAACCGCTGCGCGCAATTTTGCAGCAGTCCGCAATGCGTTGGAATTTTTTTTTTTTTTTACGAAATGGTATGGGTGCTGGTCGTTCAGAAAGCTATGGCAAACTACAGAACGTAAACTTGCCAAGACATCAACAACAGCAAAACATGCTGGTGTTGACTGCAACGACTTGTAAAGGATATGCAACTAACATTTTATGTTAAGTAAAGGGCTATATTTGTATTGCTTGTTAACATAGCTGTGAAAATGTGTGTTTGAGTGTCTTGATTATTAAACATTTGCTTAATTTTATCAGGGTTCTGGGTACCCCGGGAGAAGAGAAACCCGTGAGGTTGTAAGTCCTTCTATGTGTTCCCCAGGAGCAAGAACCGCCCCATGAGTTTCCAAATTCATGTATGTGTTCGCTAGGAGCAAGAACCGCCCCATGAGTTTTCAAGTTCATGTATGTGTTCCCCACGAGCAAGAGCCGCCCCATGAGTTTCCAAGTTTCTGTATGTGTTCTCCAGGAGCAAGAGCCGCCCCATGAGTTTCCAAGTTCATGTATATGTTCCCCACGAGCAAGAGCCGCCCCATGAGTTTCCAAGTTTCTGTATGTGTTCTCCAGGAGCAAGAGCCGCCCCATGAGTTTCCAAGTTCATGTATATGTTAGTAGTATAGATGTACAAAAGCCGCTCCTTTTGTGGTGCACATTGCTTTTGCACCACAAAGGGCGATAACTCCGGGTTTTAAATTTCCACCTCAAAGGGCGATAACTCCGGCTTTTTTAAAAAAAAGTCAAGGGCGATAACTCTTTTAATAGGCGTGTGTCCGAGTAGGTGTGGTCTAGTGACGTTAGGTATGTGTCCAACATAAAAAATACAAAATAACAAACGAGTCAAGTAAGTTATATGTTTTTTATTAAATCATATATATAGACAATACAATCCATATTAAATAAGTAATGGCATAGTCGAGATATTATCACTGTCAACCTTTCTTTTTATATACAGATAGGACAGAGATGTACGATGTTGGTGATATGTATATACAGAAGAGTCTTGTGTTTTGAACCCTATATTGGTCCCCCCACTTGGTGTTTGAGTGTTGAGTACTTCCAAAAAAGTGTCCTTGTTTAAATGCATGTTGTGGTTTTTGGTCAGACCTTTGGTACTGATTTTATCATAATCTCCAACACAAATATATGTCTTACTACATAACGAGACCATCCCCTCCCCTTCGTATTCTAGTTTGAAAAGCCCGGGGGTTCTCTTTTCATAGGCTTTGATAGCCACACAGTCCTGACAGGCAGTACTAGGGGTAATTCTATGAACAGGGCAGGTTTCAGACGGGAACCACTGATTATAGACTCTGTCATATTCTTCTCGTAGGTGTGGTCTAACTACTTCAGAGAGTGAGTCGGCGCTAAGGGCCAAGTATAGAGAGTCAGTGTCCATTTCACAAAGCTGAAAGTCGTCTTTAGAGATAAATTTGTCTAGAAAGTCATAATAAAAAGCTAACATGCACAGCTTGGCATACTGATAAACGAAGAAACCTATTTGTAGAGGTAGATCCCAGACTGTTTTCTTCTTTAGTGTTTCAACTTCGAATAGATCAGGTGTAATACCAGTCATGCTTTTAAACCTAGGGTTATTGAGTGCTTTGGTCGTGTCTTTTCCGTGCCAGTAGGAGACATCGGTATGTTTGGCTTTATTTGTTAATGTTTTACCGTAAGCGGCATTACCTAACAATTTCATCGTGTCTGCTGTAATACTCTCAGCTGGATCTTTGTCCCCTTGGCGACGGGCATTAGAAACTGTTTCCCCAAATTGTTTAAAACAACTAACCGGTCGACATTCTATTGTCTGGTAGATGTGTGTAACTACCAACCCATGGGCTAGATACCACTTTACAAGAGGGGTGGCTAATAATATTTTCTTCCCGAAATGACTACTAAGCAAAGTCCGTCATGGGGTACTCAGTAGTTTATTTTTTATGGCGTAGTCTTTCATAAACTCCCCAGTATCGTCCCTCGACACTTCTGTGTTCTTAAAAATAGGGGGCATTTCGGCAAAGGACTCTTGTAAAGCAGTCGGGGTCTCTATATCACACTCCACCAACCCGAAAAAAGTATCACTTTTTACAGACTCAATTATCTGGTTTTCACTCAACCCCAAGGAAGGTGTGAGGGTTCCCGTAAGAAACGAGTTAATCAATACAATTATTGACAGATTTGTCTGTTGTATTCTGTTTTATTAAACTTATCAACAGGGTAAAATGTACCACGTTTGGTCACGCCCACCGACATGGCACACGATGACTGAAGAATTACTGCCCTACACAAAAACCCCATCTAATTTATTTAAAATTAATAACTAAGCTGGTAGTGTTTTGTTATGTCTTTTCGTTACAAACTTGAGTGAGAAGTCTTATCAACATCGTTAAATTTATACAAGAGACAATATCACAATCATAGACACATTTCAAGCGAACGAAAGAAGAAGCGACACATGATAATGATAGACCCAGAGCGGTTACCGACATGAAACATAATGTATTCTTTTTTTCGGCGTTACAAAGTGTCTATCTTCTTATCTGTGGGCGTAAGCGAAAGAGATACCAAAAAGAAAAAAAATAGTAGACAACGGTATATTGATGAACAGCGGTTTAACGCTTGCGAACGAATTTAAAAAAAAAAAAAAAAAATTTACACTTTGAGGATCGAACCACTTCCAACCGAACACGAGCCAAGTGCGCTATCAACTAAGCTATTACTTCGGGTAACATTGATCTTACAAAGCAAAGATACAACAGCAACCTTGCAACTGTGACTGTCGGAGATGATAAAAAATAAGAATTACAGCGATAGACAAAACATATTTCTAGAACAGACATTTATAAAAATATTAGACAAAAAAAATTACTCTCTCACTTATGTTTAAGCACCAATAAAGTATGGTTTTCAGTTGTATAAAAAGTAACATAATTTATATGTAAAAACTGTGCTATGCCCGCTTCCGAAAAAGTCAGATTTAGATACAATTATTCAAATATCAGAAAAAGGAACCTTGTAATATTAACCAATATTAAGTTTTAAGTATTTTAAAAGGCAATATAGCATAATAAACCATTCTTATATATTTTAAAAAATTATTTATGTACGCAAACTCGGAACAGGTACGCGTCGTATGACGCCTTAAATGTGTAATAAAATAACTTTTTGATAGGTCAAAGTATTAAAACTTATAATCAAATGAAAGATTATGATGTCGTTTATTTCAAAAAAACAATATTGATGTTGATTTGCGCAATATATCAAGAGATATTGATATTATAAACTCAGCGTGTTGCACATTTGTGGTTAATTTAGTTCCGTTGCGAATTTTGTCCAGGGGGTGTGTTGGCAAGCTTTCTCGGATGACCGCGCTTGTTAACAAAACACCGGTCACACTGCGGTGTGTTTATTCACCAGCCCAGACAAACACTGAGGCTCGCCTTGTAAGTGTTTTACTAACACGATAATTAGATTTAATTTTGATATCATCAGAATAAATCTAAATTTCGCCATGTTCTGGGTGAACGAATGGTTATATTTTTTTCTTTTCGATCTGTACAAAACTCACACTTGTTTATTTCTTTCGCACCACACAACACATAGCTGTCTTTGGTGTTCTGAAACCAACTTGGCTGACACTATCATCATCAAATGATGTAGGCATTAATGACGCTGTCTTTGGTGTTCTGAAAGCGACTTTGCTGACATACCACTACCATAATTTCTAATCTCTGTATGTTACTGAGATAACAGTTGTCACGATGTTCATGCGTCTCTTATATGACTAAAGAAAGTTGTTTATTTTCTAGTTGTTAGACAGGAAATTCACCTTACAAACCAGCTGCTTCTAATTTTTTTTTTTTTGTTACAACATTCACTCCCACACACCAAAACTATTTACCACTCTCTTATATTTTCATTTTCTAAAATTTATCTTGTTCTGTTCATTAATCTCTTGTACATCATCCGGCTGATAATTACCCCTAGGTAATTTATCTACTTGATTAAGAATGTTTCTATGTCACATTTGGTATCACCACTGTTGGTATCCCTGGTTACACTTTTTTCTTCGTAAGTAACGTGACCACTGTGAGAATCAGCACTGGTTCATACTTATGATGTGAGCCGATCGTTCAGAAACCAAACTACTGAGTGTAAGCTTTGTCTAGAAATCAGCTGAAAGCTGTTGACAGCGATGTCCTGTAAAACAAAACATTTACTTTCTTTTGATACCATTATTAATATTTTCTTGATAGAGCACTCCATATTACTACAATGTCCAACAATTATAGATCTGTTGCATTATCTATCCCCCAAAACTGTGTCTTTATATCTTCCAAATAGTATTTTTGTGAGTTCTTTCTGGTGTC
Source organism: Cepaea hortensis (assembly GCA_963921405.1). Taxonomy (NCBI): domain Eukaryota; kingdom Metazoa; phylum Mollusca; class Gastropoda; order Stylommatophora; family Helicidae; genus Cepaea; species Cepaea hortensis. Next base: position 68,138,281 of record OY992897.1, on the reverse strand, counting down.
TCATATAAATTCGCCCACGGGGCGCGCCCACGCGAGCAGGAGGGAAAGGCGGGCTCGCGGGACAAGGTCTGTTTTCACTTGCTCTCTTTTCGTTTTTTTTACTTGGACTTGGTGGTACTTGCTTTCGGTACTCCTTTTCAAAGGAATGTAAAATAACACATGAAGCAATCCACATTGCTTTTAACACAAAAAAATCAGTTGTGAATGTTACACGTTGATAAGGTTGTGTACGGCAAATTAGATATGTTTGAAAATCTACAAATTGGTGGGGGAAGAAAAACATATTGGATCTGTCATGTGGATTGATAATGAAATAGGTAAATATCACCCTAATAAAAGAGGTGTGAGACAGTGATGTTTTTTCCCCTTGTACACCAGAAATATATGAAAAGATTATTGCGGGACATCAATACATATGCAGTCTTGATTGTAGACAAGGAACAGGACCTGCAACAATTAATAGACGTGAACAACTAGGATTAGCATTAAAAAGACACAGATTATTAGGAAAAAGGAAACATCACAAGTAAATAGGAAAACAAGTACAATTATCTCGGAACAGTTCTGTTGGGCAATGGTTTGAAGAGATTACAAGAATCGCTACGGCGAATATAGGCTTTAGCAAGATGAAACTGACCAAAAAGATAGCAAGTAGAAAAAGAAAAAGTGTTGAAGTGCTTCATACTTTTGTATCGATGTGTGGACCAGGCTGAAAAACATCTGATGGCAAGGTGGAGAAAAGATACCACGGGCAGAAAATAATCTACAAGAAACAAAATGAAAATCGTAAATAGATTATAGAAATAAAAGGTAGACAAAATTTGTTGGGTATTTTATGAGAAATAAACATGGTAACAACTGGCAAGATCGAGAGGAACAGACCGAGAAGTAAATACCTGGATGGGTTGGTATGGTCGAGACCAGATCCACGACTCTAGTGATCGAGTGAAATGGTAGAACATGACCGCTTAGCGACATGATGGGTGAATAGATGTGTAACCCATGATAATCAAAATGATGTCATCAGAATAAAGCTAAAATTCACCATATTCTGAGCACAAAGATTGAAAAGTCCTAGCAACATGCTGTATGGATAGATGTGTAACCACATGATAATCAGATTGATGTCATCAGAATAAATCTAAAATTCACCATATTATGAGCACAAGGATTGAAAAGTAAGAAGGTAATGTGATGGGCACACTTCGGGCCGTGTTTTCATGTTTGCCGTATCTATTTCTGTGAGAGTTTTCGCCTATGACTAAAAACGTTTCTGTCTGTATGTCTGACTGTCTGTGTGTATCTGGTTATTTGTCGTCGGGTTTCTCTATATGGGTATACTGGTGTCTATGACTGCGTGGCCATCTATCTGTCTGTGTGTCTATCTATATGTCTGGCTGTCTTTTTTATCTGTCTATATGTCTGCCTGTGTGTATCTGCTTATTTGTCGTCGGGTTTTTGTTTCTCTATGTGGGTATACTGGTGTCTATGACTGCGTGTCCATCTATCTGTCTGTGTGTCTATCTATATGTCTGACTGTCTTTTTATCTGTGTGTATGTCTGGTTGTCTGTATCTGGTTATTTGTCGGTGGGTTTCTCTATATGGATATACTGGTGTCTATGACTCCGTGTCCATCTATCTGTCTGTGAGTCTATCTATATGTCTGGCTGTCTTTTTTATCTGTCTATATGTCTGCCTGTGTGTATCTGCTTATTTGTCGTCGGGTTTTTGTTTCTCTATGTGGGTATACTGGTGTCTATGACTGCGTGTCCATCTATCTGTCTGTGTGTCTATCTATATGTCTGGCTGTCTTTTTTATCTGTCTATATGTCTGCCTGTGTGTATCTGCTTATTTGTCGTCGGGTTTTTTGTTTCTCTATGTGGGTATACTGGTATATATGACTGCGTGTCCGCCTGTGTTGTTGTTGTTGTTGTTGTTGTTGTTGTTGTTGTTGTTGGTCACTCTAAGACCTCTAATGTTAGCACAATGATCAGACAGCCTATAAAGAACTCACAATGAGAGTGTGTATGACTGATTGTGCGTGTGATATTCTGAGAGATTGGCCTAAAATTTACTTGTGTATGGTAGTCCGGATTACAGGGTATCCTTCTTTCTTCTATGGAGCACTTTTTGGGTGGCGTACCTGAATCATGGTTATGTGAAGCCATGGAAGCAGGTGGATGAAGTGTAACAACATATTGTTGTTGGTTATGGTCACAGATTAAAATAGTCACTGTCCAGAAGGAAAGTAATGTGCTTTCGGCAAAGCTTGCCAAGAAACCCATAACAATCAGGTGGTGAAAACTTTCGAATATATTGATTACCAACAGTGACACAAAGAAATTAAAACGACTGGCAGTTGCTCTTCAAAGACAACTTAATAGAGTGGGACAGATAGAACTACAGAAAATTATGTTTTTAAGAGTATTCAACTTACGCCTGTGAGACACTAAACACGTCATAAAGACACTTGAATATAAATGTAATAGGGGGGTTCTAAGAATATCTTGGGTAAAGAAAAGAACAAACTCATCCATACTTCAAGACTATTGAAGATGGTTTTTTGTAAAGACAAGCAAAGAAAATTGGTATATTTGGTCACTTGAAACGTCATGAAAGTTTGGAGAGAACAATAAGGGTGTATGTCTTGGAAGTCCCAAAAGAAGATGATCTCCAGATGGGTGTAATGGACATCTTGTTTGTGATCAAGAATTTTTTAATATTTTTCTATATTTTCGGCGGGTTTTTATGGGAACGATGCTCTGCAAAGGACATGCTACTGACTGAGAGTAGCATATGTGTAAGAATGTGGATTTCCGGATCAACCAGGTACCTGGAATATTTTCTTATATAAACTTCTCGCAACAAGCCTTAAGACAATTAATTTTCAAAGTTCACACATTAGAATACTTCTGGTTTCATTTAAAACAAACTTTACTAAAATAGTTTTCTGTATAAAGTGAAAATAGTGCCACGTGTTAGAAGTTGATACATCAGAAGCCGACTTGGGACTTTTTCGATATATAACTATTGTAACCAATGGTGTATTATAAGGGCGGTTAGTGCTATCTGTATGGTTTAAATATAAGCATAACATTGACGATGTGTTAGAGATGTATGACTCTTCATCGGTCTGTGTAATGGTGTTGGTTATTTTTTAAAGTGGGTTACACCAGGTCAAAGGTAGTTCGGGTTGGAAACATACATCTGGAAGACGTGGACATAAATGACCAAAGTGGGCTTCCGGTCACATGACCTACATCTGGGGCATGCCATTTGTGTTAATTTCTTATCTGTTTTCTGATTGGTTAATTCAAAATGTCAGGCAGTTAGATTGTTGGTCACTACAGGAGATATGACCTATGTGATTTTGATGTTATCTGTTCTCTGATTGGTTGATTCAAAATATCCCTCAGACCACTACGGGGGATATACCCTTTGTGATTTGATGTTATCTGTTCTCTGATTGGTTGATTCAAAATGTCCCTCAGACCACTACAGGGATATACCCTTTGTGATTTGATGTTATCTGTTCTCTGATTGGTTGATTGATGTTGTTCATTTCAGATATACACCTCCCTCACGCAGACAGTATCAAAACCAGTGACGCAAGGAAGGCCAAGTCTTTTCTCATTTTTACAGTCAACGAAGAAGGATGTTTTGATTCAACGGAAATTAAATTCAATGGACTTTAACAAGTGTGTCTTCTGATACAGAAATGTATGAAACTGGTTGGCCTTTGTTCATCACTATTGTACAAGGAGTTCTTATCTGGCCAAAGACACATTATTATCCGCCCACAATCAGACAATAATTCATCTGTGATATCTCCAAATACATGGTTAATCAGTTGCCACATTGTCTACACCAGACTCATATTTACGAATCAACACATCTAAAAAGATTTTCGTCTTACAAACTGTGTTGTATACCTGAATAACATTCAGAAATACTTCGGTCATTTTTTAAAACTATTTACTGTATCGAGAATGTCAGCTACACAGAAGCATACGTGTACTCTGTGTAACAAGTCCTTCACAAGGTCTACTACTTTACGTAGACATGTTGCAACTACTCATTCTACACAACAGTTCAATTGTGGTTTATGTGATCGTATGTATACCAGAAAAGACGCCTTACGGAGACACATAAAGACTGAACATGAACCAGTATCAAGTAACGTCTAGACCACTCAACCATCATCTAACCGTGTGGGTGGTAATAATCAACAGACCCCAAGTCGCAAGAGGAGAAGTGATCTGACCACAGATGAACAATCTAATGGTAAACGCCGAAAGTCAGACAAACAACCATCAAAGGACAGAGTGTCGCCAGTTACAGACACTCAAATACTACCAGCTACCACGACAAACCAATCACTATCCAGTATCTTGTCGGGTAGTATGGGTGATCATGTTTCACCTACTCACCTATCATCATCTACTACCTTATCGAGTGACGCAGAACCAACAATACTAGGTGCCTTGTCGGATGGCGGGGGTGATAACCTGTCGCCTACTAATAATAAGCAACAAACATCTAGTGCCTTACCGAGTGACGCAGCATCACCAAGTACCTTGTCAACAGATGTTCAACTATCAATTGGTACCACACCAAGTGACGGACTATCAACAGATACCTTGTCGATATCTGATCAACTACGTGCCATGGGCCAAGACGAGCAGCCAGGAACTTCTGGTGTTAAAACAACTACTGAATATCTTTCATTACAGAAACTACCTCCAGATGTTAGGGTTGTATATACTGAGCATTGGGATACGATTAGGTCACACATACGACACGGTCTTTATCTGTGTGAATGGACATTTTTTAACCGACCAGATAGTGATATGACAACAGATTGGAGTTTTCGTTTATTCCCGCTTTTTAATGTTCAAAACTCACGGTTTAAAATAATCCCCAGTTTGCACATAGTCTTGAGACATAGAGAGACACAAGCCCTACGGTTCTACCATGCCAGTCCAAATAATTCCTCATTGTTCGATATACCGTTCTTAGTGAACAATAGATCTGATTTCGAGGCCTTTGTAAACAAACTAAACACTGTTGACTTGGTCAATTCAGCGACACTAACACGACCAGATACAAAATATTATGTCGAATCAATTCCCAGTATAACTTTTTATGTGTATAAACTGGTAGAATTCCCCGTTGGTTGTTGTTTAGAATCAATTCCCTCCCATATAACACAAAACAAATTTATTAATACACTTCAGAGCGACGAACACGGTAGAGTTTATAATGATAATCGGTGCTTTTTCCGTGCTTTGGCTGTTTTCAGAACTGGGTCTGTCAGGAATATACGAAAAGATACATGAAAACTGATCAGCCAATGGGTACTTTATAAAGGTTTGAAATCTCACAAACATTTCTCAGGGGTTAATTTAGTTGACTTACCTGCCCTGGAAACCTGCTTTAACATAAAAATAAATGTGTTTGCGTTTACAGAGGAGGAACACCTAGTTCCGAAAATCAGAAGTAGTAGTACACATCCAGATATACTGAATCTCCTTCTACATGAAAACCATTTCATGTATATTGTTGATATTAACAAAGCCGCTCGATGTTTTTCCTGTGGGAAATGTGGTAAACTGTTTAAGATGTATTGTCGATTGACACGTCACGAACTTACATGTAAAGGCATAGCAACTATTGAAACGTATAAAGGTGGGATTTATCACCCGACTGAATCTATTTTGGAATTACTATGTGAACATGGGTTTGATGTAGACGTAAACTTTATTTTCCCATATAGAGCATGTTACGAATCTTTCTTCTCTAATGAAAATTTACCGGCTAACTCAAAGTCGACGACCTTTATAGCCAGACACGTCCCCCTCTCGTGTGCCGTCGCCTCTAATGTCCCTGGGTTCGACACCCCTAAATGTTTCATTACCACAGGTGATCCACAGGTCCTCGTAAATGAAATGTTGGACTATCTCCATGCCATAGCCGCTAAGTCGTATGAGCTATTACTAAAACAGTTCGAGTCAGTCTTTGGAAAATTAGGTGACCACCCAAAATTAAGTGAAAGGCTCGACTCTTTTCTGAAAGAATTACCACTGTTTGGACTGAATAGCGGAAAATATGACATTAAACTCCTGAAACCTTATTTGATAACGTATTTCCTTGATCGGGAGGCTAACCCGTTCAAGTTTATAGTCAAAAGAAATAATAATTTCATGTGCATAGCGACAGAAAGACTGAAATTCCTCCAACTTTCTGGTCCCGGGTGTAAGCTATGCGCAATATCTGGCCTCTTTTGGTATTGAAGAGACAAAAGGCTTTTTCCCCTACGAGTATCTGGCCGACCTGGGCAAGTTAAATGAGACAGCCATACCACCACATACGGCCTTTTTCTCAACACTTAAAAACCGTAACATTTCCGAAGCAGAATACACAGTTTGTCAGAAAGCATGGACCGACAATAAGATGACTACGTTGAGGGATTTTTTAATTTGGTACAACATCAAAGACGTGTCCCCCTTTCTAAAAGCCCTGGACAAACAAGTAGCCTTTTATGCCGAGTTAAAAATAGACATGTGTAAACAGGCCATCTCAGTCCCCGGTATTACTTTACAGTACCTATTCAACACCATGAATAAAGATGTTTCTTTTGTTTTGTGTTCGAAGAAGGAGGAGAAGGTGCACAAGATGTTACGAGACAATATAGTGGGTGGGCCGAGTATTATTTTTCATCGTTACCACGAGGCCAATCAGACCCATATCAGGGGTAATAAGCCGGTAAAAGGTATTAAAGGGTTTGATGCGAATGCCTTATACCTTTGGTCTCTGATGAAAGATATGCCAACAGACTTCCCCACATATAGAAGTCGCGAGGATGGTTTTAGAGCACATAGATTACATAAATACACACGTCAGTGTCGAGAGTGGTTAACTTGGGTGTCACATAATGAAAATATAGATTTAAAAACCCAATTCAATAGTCATGAGATGCAACTCGGCGATCGACATATTAGAGTAGATGGGTGGGATAAAAAGAATAATACAGCTTACCAATTCCATGGGTGTTTGTTCCATGGGCACCCCTCTTGCCGTCTAACTGCTGGGAAAACTACTAACCCCGTTAATAATAAACCACTAGTAGAACTGCACCAGAATACGTGTGACATTCACATGTATCTAGAAAAAACTGTCGGGGTGACAGTTAAGGTTATTTGGGAATGTGAGTGGCAGAGATTAAAGAGATAAAACACGCAAATAAAGTGTTTCCTGAAAGAGAAATTTCCACCGTCAGAGCTTCCTTGGGGTTCTTTGAGTGAAAACCAGATCATTGAGTCTGTAAAAAGTGATACATTTTTCGGGTTGGTGGAGTGCGATATAGAGACCCCGACTGATTTACAAGAGTCCTTTGCCGAAATGCCACCTATTTTTAAGAACACAGAAGTGTCGAGGGAGGATATTGGGGAGTTTATGAAAGAATACGCCATAAAAAATAAACTACTGAGTACCCCACGACGGACTTTGCTTAGTAGTTATTTCGGGAAGAAAATATTATTAGCCACCCCTCTTTTAAAGTGGTATCTAGCCCATGGGTTGGTAGTTACACACATCTACCAGACAATAGAATATCGACCGGTTAGTTGTTTTAAACAATTTGGGGAAACAGTTTCTAATGCCCGTCGACAAGGGGACAAAAATCCAGCTGAGAGTATTACAGCAGACACGATGAAATTGTTAGGTAATGCCGCTTACGGTAAAACATTAACAAATAAAGCCAAACATACCGATGTCTCCTACTGGCACGGAAAAGACACGACCAAAGCACTCAATAACCCTAGGTTTAAAAGCATGACTGGTATTACACCTGATCTATTCGAAGTTGAAACACTAAAGAAGAAAACAGTCTGGGATCTACCTCTACAAATAGGTTTCTTCGTTTATCAGTATGCCAAGCTGCGCATGTTAGCTTTTTATTATGACTTTCTAGACAAATTTATCTCTAAAGACGACTTTCAGCTTTGTGAAATGGACACTGACTCTCTATACTTGGCCCTTAGCGCCGACTCACTCTCTGAAGTAGTTAGACCACACCTACGAGAAGAATATGACAGAGTCTATAATCAGTGGTTCCCGTCTGAAACCTGCCCTGTTCATAGAATTACCCCTAGTACTGCCTGTCAGGACTGTGTGGCTATCAAAGCCTATGAAAAGAGAACCCCCGGGCTTTTCAAACTAGAATACGAAGGGGAGGGGATGGTCTCGTTATGTAGTAAGACATATATTTGTGTTGGAGATTATGATAAAATCAGTACCAAAGGTCTGACCAAAAACCATAACATGCATTTAAACAAGGACACTTTTTTGGAAGTACTCAACACTCAAACACCAAGTGGGGGGACCAATATAGGGTTCAAAACACAAGACTCTTCTGTATATACATATCACCAACATCGTACATCTCTGTCCTATCTGTATATAAAAAGAAAGGTTGACAGTGATAATATCTCGACTATGCCATTACTTATTTAATATGGATTGTATTGTCTATATATATATGATTTAATAAAAAACATATAACTTACTTGACTCGTTTGTTATTTTGTATTTTTGTTGTACACATACCTAACGTCACTAGACCACACCTACTCGGACACACGCCTATTAAAAGAGTTATCGCCCTTGACTTTTTAAAAAAAGTCGGAGTTATCGCCCTTTGAGGTGGAAATTTAAAACCCGGAGTTATCGCCTTTTGTGGTGCAAAAGCAATGTGCACCACAAAAAGAAGCGGCTTTTGTACATCTATACTACTTATGTTCCCCAGGAGCCAGAGCCGCCCCATGAGTTTCCAAGTTTCTGTATTTGTTCCCCACGAGCAAGAGCCGCCCCATGAGTTTCCAAGTTTCTGTATGTGTTCTCCAGGAGCAAGAGCGCCCCATGAGTTTCCAAGTTTCTGTATGTGTTCCCCACGAGCAAGAGCCGCCCCATGAGTTTCCTAGTTTCTGTATGTGTTCTCCAGGAGCAAGAGCCGCCCCATGAGTTTCCTAGTTTCTGTATGTGTTCCCCAGGAGCAAGAGCCGCCCCATGAGTTTCCTAGTTTCTGTATGTGTTCTCCAGGAGCAAGAGCGCCCCATGAGTTTCCAAGTTTCTGTATGTGTTCTCCAGGAGCAAGAGCGCCCCGTGAGTTTCCAAGTTTCTGTATGTGTTCCCCACGAGCAAGAGCCGCCCCATGAGTTTCCAAGTTTCTGTATGTGTTCTCCAGGAGCAAGAGCGCCCCATGAGTTTCCAAGTTTCTGTATGTGTTCTCCAGGAGCAAGAGCGCCCCATGAGTTTCCAAGTTTCTGTATGTGTTCCCCAGGAGCAAAAGCCGCCCCATGAGTTTCCTAGTTTCTGTATGTGTTCCCCAGGAGCAAAAGCCGCCCCATGAGTTTCCTAGTTTCTGTATGTGTTCCCCAGAAGCAAAAGCCGCCCCATGAGTTTCCTAGTTTCTGTATGTGTTCTCCAGGAGCAAGAGCCGCCGCAATATGTTTTTCATCTTGCAAACTTTCATGACGTTTAAAGTCCCGTCGGCCAATCAATCAATAAACCAACAAATCAATCAACTAACCAATCAACCAACATAGCAATCTATCAGTCTACTAACCAATCAACAAAAATTGCAACCAGTTAGCCAACCACAAAATCAATCAAAAATCATTCCGCCAATCAGCCGATTAACCAACCAACCAATCAATCAATCAATCAATTATTCGACCAATTGAATAAATCAACTAACATAGCCACCAATCAACCAACCACCCAATAATTCAAGCAACCAATTAAACAATGAAATAGTCAATTAAACAGTCACCAAATTAAACAGCCTAGCAACCAACGATTCAACCAATCAACCTATCAACCAACTATTACACCAATCAACAATCAAATCAACAAACCAATATCCTCCAAACCAAACAATCAACCATTTACCCGTAAACACCTTCCAGTTTTGTTAATCTTAATGCATGCTTGTTTTGAGGCCACATTTCACAGCCGTTGCGTGCTTGTGTTGGCGATGAAGCCCAATCCATATGCAATGTCTGGGTATTTGTTTCTAATTGTTGAGGTTAACCGACTCAGTATTGTTATATACGTCGATACGTCTTATACGAATGATAGCATGCACACATATTTATGTTTGTTGTTGTCATGGCATCACTAACCATTCAGATTAGAGGTTAAACAGCTTTAATTGATTAAGTGCCATGGGATGATTAATCGCCTTAAACGACACCCTGTATCTGCCATGTAAGCTAGCATTGCGTCATAATATAACATATTTGCTACAATATTAACAACTTTTAAGTCATAACTGTTACGCACCCTTAATTCCCATTTTCTGCCGTCCATTTTTATCTGGTCGAAACCTATTTTTAGTTTGGCGCTGAATCTGTTAACAACTAATAGCACAGCAAAATGAAGAAACCACATTCAGGTTATTCATAAATACCAAAGAAGACAATCGAGGCTTAACTGATTCAGTGCTGAGGGATAATATATCGCCACATGTCACTTCTCGTTTAGACAGTAGGATGATATATCGCCATACTAGGGTCACCTTTTTATTTGTTTCTTTCGCGGTATCTTCCACAGTTTTAATGCTCAGTGAATGGAAATTTACATTACAATACTTATTCATTTGATCGTTCACCATGTTTGGTCCAAACCGACGTTTTGCTTGGTACTGAATCAGTTAAAGTTGCAGAAACAGTATTAGAATGTCGTGAACCAGGAAGAAGACAAATACTGATATACTACAAGATTTGAGCATCGAAGACAGCTGGCTCATAGACATGACTGTGTCTCAGAAACTGAAATACGTTGGCCACATTAAAGGGCACAACAGTTTAGAAAGAGAAGTCTGAGTCGACTTGCTGATTGGCTACAGCTGAGGGCTCCCATTATTATTACTATCATATATTTCTTTCTCCATATCCGTTTTATCTGTTTGAATTACTTTTGTCTTTCTAATGTTAGAAGGAAAGGTAGGTTAATCTCATATGCACCTTTTTGGCTTATATCATAAAGAAAATTACGGAGAACAAAAAGTCATAAACAGTGGGAAAAGGAAAAAAAATGTGCCTGGTCTATAACAGGTCAAAAATCATTAAATTCATTACTTTGGATTGTTCTCCTATCTGACTGACTGGCACCTGGCCGTATTGACAGACGATAGTGTGTTACATTGTGCTTCAAGAAGGTATGATATCTACAACAGCATGGCGGTAGCGAATATGACTAATCAGACCAACTCGCGCTGTAATTGTTCGTCCACAATGGATGCAAGTGAATACATGTTCATTTCCACCATCACGCACCATCTTACGTTTGACACGCTCAGTGTGTGACATATCTGCAATAATTTTCTCCTTTGTCTTTATTTCATTTCTGATCGTTGCCCTCCATGCAACACGATCATTGGCGATTCACTCCCAACGTGCAGTATCAATGCCTGTATCAGTCATGTCCCGCTTACACACATCTTTGTATCGTAGTTCTGACCGACAACGAGATTCTTGTATCACGACAGTGACTAAGGGTCTGTACTTGATCTGGCCAGGGCCACCAGCAGAAGTGGTCATCACAATGACAGACAGGGACTTGGAACCTCATGGGCCGGCTCTTACTTCAGGGAAACACATACAGGGACTTGGCACCGCATAGGGCGGCTCTGGCCCCTGGGGGAACCCCGAGCCTGACAATAATTAGGCACAATTTTTTTAATAATCAGCACATTTGAACGTAATTACACCTCTCCACCTTACTTAACATATACAAACAAGTTAGTTGCATATCCTTTACAGGACGTTGCAGTCAACACCAGCATGTTTTGATTTGTGATCTCTTGGCAAATTTACGTTCATTAGTTTGCCATAGCTTTCTGAACGACCGGCTCTCCTACCACTTCGTAAAAAAAACCAGTGCAACACGGTCTGCTACCAAATCGCCCACAGCTGTGTTTCGATCGCAGGTATGCGGGATCACGAACCGCGTCCGTATCACCTTCGACAGCGAGCCGTAACATATGATAAATGTAATTATCGCTGTTTTTCAACATTGTTATTAATATTATTTCTATTATTTCATCCAGGAAAACAAGAATGTGATGGCACGGTATTAGGCCATATACCTTTATGAAAGAATGGATCTGGCTTCTCGGCCTTTTGGCTAAGATCACTGTATAGTATCTGAACTTGACCTTGCCAAGGCCACCAGCAGAGGCGGTGTTCCGAAGGACACACAGGGACTTGGGACTTGGTAGGGCGGTTTTGGCCCTGGGGAATCTCGAGCACTTATTAAAAGGAAAATTAAAACGTATGCATTACCCTCTTTGGACAACAATCACCTTCAAATTAAGCTTGTGAGGGTAACACCGTGGGCAACTGCTATTTGTGACTAGCTCGGTCACATGATTATTCATCTGAGCCAGGGATGGACCCTAATATAACTTCTCTTTGACGTTGAGTGGGGTAGGGGTAATGGCATAATCGAAATTGTAAAAGAAAAAAGTCGATGCACTTTGTGCAAACCAATATGAATACCTTATATCATATACAACATTCAACATGTTTACACTTTCATTCCCGCCCATCTATTGAACTGGAGAATTTACGAAGATTCGATTGGGAAATTCTAAAAGATACTGTACGTGTTTTTTTTTTTTTTTTTTTTTTTTTTGGAATTGCAATTACCGAAAACAACAATTTATCTATATGAATTCAAACATCGCTACATTTGCCGTTTCAGAATAATAATAAATAGTATGCAGTCGTTACACAAACATTTAGATAATCTTACTGCATTTGATGTCTAAGTGGAGCGGTGTTTATAGACTTTAGGAAAGCATTCGATATGATAGATCATACTATTCTAATTAAAAAACTAGAAACAATGAAAGTAAGTTTTAATATAGTGACATTAATAAAATCATTCTTATTAGACAGAAAGCAAGTAGTATCACACAAAAAAGTTTTATCTCAAGCCATTACCATTAATATTGGAGTACCTCAGGGGTCTATTCTTGGCCCTCTATTATTTGCCATTTATATAAATGATCTTCCATTAAATCTGTCGTCGTCCTGCGATCTATTTGCTGATGACTACACAGTATATACAAACGCTATTGATCGTAATGTGCTAGAATTATTCTTGCAACAGGAAATAAATAGTGTAGTTAACTGGAGTCATGCAAACCGCATGCAAAGTAACATTACTAAAACAAAGTCTATGTTAATAGGAACCAGGCAAAGACTTCACACTCTAAACTCGCAGAGAACTCTTCAGCTGCACATTGGCAGCACGCCTGTAGAAAGTGTCACCGAGCACAAGACACTGGGTGTTATCATAGATCAAAATCTAACTTTTAACTCACATGTTCATGCTCTAGTTAAACAAATAGCCAAAAAAGTATACGAACTTGCCAAAATTAAAAATTTCCTTGACGAAAACACAAGAAAGATATTCTATACTTCTCATATACAAACACATATTGATTACTGCTCCACAGTCTGGGATGGATGCTCCAAATCAATAACAAAACGCCTATATTCACTCCAGAAAAGGGCAGTGCGTTTAATTAATGGTGAAAAGCTTACCGACAATTCTAATCTATATAAACGTCTCCGGTTACTGCCACTCCACAAGCGCCTGCTTTTTAATAAAACCAAACTAATTCACAAAATCCTATTTCAAAATGCTCCAAGCTACCTTTGGCCATTGTTTAAATATAACGCTAGACATAGCGAACGACTAAATATACTTCATGTCCCTAAACCTAGGATAGACTTATATAAAACAAGCTTAGCATACTCTGCCGCTCAGTTGTGGAACAATCTTCCACAAGAAATCAAAGACACCACCAATCATGATACATACATTCGCAACCTGTTTGAACACTACCTTAGTACAGACTACATGCCCCCATAACAAACAACACAAAAAAGACAATAATGGTAACTTATCTCAAACGACAACTAGCCAAAAAACATTCCCTTATGTATGGCACGTTACACCCTCCTTAGGTATTTATAATGCCCATGTTAAACACTGCTTCAGTGAGTCATTTGTTATTGATTATTTTTCATGCGTTTTAATGTTCTTTTGTTGTCAAAAGTTGCTTCATAAGTGATGTTGAATGAAAGAATGTATGAGAGGAAATAGAGAAGAAGGGCAGAATGTCAGACGGGCCTGCGTGCCCAATTCTTAACCCTTTGAAAATAAAGACTTATTATTATTATTATTATTATTATTATTATTATTATTATTATATTTGAAAATGTAAAGGAAAACACACAATGCACCTTGTAAATACATACTGTTTTGTACGAAATAAAACCACATTGAACGGAAGGCATGTAATTAAAATAGTGGAAAGGGACATAATAACACATCCCTTTTTTTTCAAAGGAACATTACTAATAGTGGCATAAATGTATTATACGATTTAAATAATTGTGATATGTAACTATTTTATTATAAAATTTTAAAGAAATTATTTTTAGCTACAGCAGTATAAATAATAATAGTTTTAACTAATCTTGCTTGCTTGCTTGCTTGTGTTCGTTGGCTTGAGCTCCAACGCGAAGTCCTGTATGTCGGATGAAGACATCCTGTGTGAACATCAGTGTGATGTCATACAGGACCTGAGGTTTGCATGAGTATCCGTTGTCCCATGTCTGGCTTATTGGTGTGCAGACTGGTGGTTCCTCGCCGTACAGGCAGACACTCTCTGACTTCGGAGGAATCGGCGATCCTATTGACTTTAGCCAGGACCCCAAAGGGACCTGTTGCCCAGGACGCTCGACGAGGACGCGTCAATAGGTCTTGGCCAGTATATAACCTGGCCCTGGTGCCTTGGAAACACCTCTGCGCCCCTAACTAATCTTTTAAGTTTTTGCAAAATTGAAGGCTTCATTTTGCTTGCATGCTAATTTTACAAAAGATGTATTTTATTTCTCCTTAATATTACATGAAATGCTTTTATCCTTATAATGGCACTTTTCTATGAAAATTTTGGTGTATTTTTGTCAAGCCTGAAAAAGGCCAAATATCCTTAATCTTGACCACTGTGGATTATTTCACAGCATTTAGGCTAAGATCAAAGTGTATAAAGAAACATAGTGGGAACGCATCATCATCAAGTGCCATACCGGTGGGTGAGTGGTCATGGTTGCTCTCTTGCCATCAATCTTGCCAGTTGTCACCAAATTTTCAAGTCCATTTCTGCTCATAAAATGTCCAAACAATCTTGACTGTCTACCTCTAATTTCTCCAATCAATCCCCGTTGTTCATTTGTCTCTTGAAGTATTGTCTCATTTGAATTTCTGTCCGTCCATGGTATTCTTTGCATTTTTCTCAAAAAGCCACATATCCACAGCCATTGAATGTTTCTCAGCTTGTACATTAATTGTCCATGTTTCACACACACTACATCTAATTTCTCTAATAAATTTACGATTGTTATTAGTTTCTTGTAGGAGTTGGTCATTGGGTTTTTCTGTCTGTCCATGGTATTCTTTTCATTTAATTACAGAATGCGTGTAGTTTATAAATATAAAACTGTCGTTGCTGCCTATAGTACGTTGTAGTGTAGGGCAGGGAGATCTTGAGGCTGAGGATTAAGGCCGCCTGGCTATTGCAGCCACCCCGATAGAAGAAAACATCCACCGCCTTACCGAAGATTCGATCCCGCGTCTACTGAATGGGAACCCGGAGCTGTAGCCAATCAGCAAGTCGACTCAGACTTCTCCTTCTAGGAACCACACTTTCTAAACTGTTGTGCCCTTTAATGTAGCCAACGTATTTCAGTTTCTGAGACACAGCGATGTCTATGAGCCAGCTGTCTTCGATGCTCAAATCTTGTAGTATATCAGTATTTGTCTTCTTCCTGGTTCACGGCATTCTAATACTGTTTCTGCAACTTTAATTGATTCAGTGCAAAGCAAAACGTCGATTTGGACCAAACATGGTGCACAATCAAATCAACAAGTATTATAATGTAAATTTCCATTCACCGAGCATTAAAATTGTGGAAGATACAACGAGACGAAACAAATAACATGGTGACCCTAGTATGGCGATATATCATCCTACTGTCTAAACGAGAAGTGACATGTGGCGATATATTATCCTTCAGCACTAAATCAGTTAAGCCTCGATTGTCTTCTTTGGTGTTTACAAAATGGTCCACAACAGGAAAGACGTGTCTTATGAATAACCTGAACGTGGTTTCTTCATTTTGTTGTGCTGTTAGTTGTTAACAGATTCAGCGCCAAAGAAAAAGTAGGTTTCGACTGGGTAGTGATACCCTGAGAACAATAAACATAAATATGTGTTCATGCAATCATTCGTCGATGTATATAAACATTACTGAGTCGGTTCACTTCAACCGTTAGAACCAAATACCCAAGCATTGCATACGAATTGGGCTTCATCGCCAACACAAGCACGCAACGGCTGTGAAACGTGGCCTCAAAACAAGCATGCATTAAGATTAACAAAGCTGGAATTTGTTGGTCGGGTAAATGGTTGATTGGTCAGTTTAAAGGTTATTGGTTTGTTGAATTGTTTGTTGATTGGTGTAATAGTTGGTTGTCAGTGGGTTATAGTGGATTATCAGTCAGGTCTTAGTCAGATATGACTGAGCTACCGTATGACAGTAGACGGTACTACTTGCTTTCTGTCAGCGCCGAATGTTGGGCGGCGCTTACCAAACCCGACACCCCACATTGTGCCAACGGCTTCGGGCGGAAGAGCGCAATTGGGAGGGTACAAGCCTTATCCTGGTGCGAGGAAAGACACGGAGGAAGCAACGCAAAGACAAAATAGTCATGGCAGGGCAAACCAGGCCCTAAGCCTTGGTTGGCAGCTGTTCTAGGATCGAAGCTCCGACAGGCGGACAGTTAGAGCATTGCTTTGCTGATCTGGCAGCTTCTGCAGCATGTCTTGTTCCAGATGTATAGATGTCAACTTTCTTTTGGAGTGAACTAGGCAGGCCGAGAGAGGGATCATGCTGCATAGGCAACACATGATTTCTTTATTTTAGCCCAGGCTTTGTGCTATGGAGAGGCAATAACTCCATCCCTGGTCTTAACCGGTCTCGGAATCAAAGAGAGAGGCAACTGTTACAGGTTATAATTCCTTGTCAGTTGGCGTAGACATGAGGCGCCACGCGTTGCCTCTGACGATGGGAGACACCTACAGGTGTCATTGCTCAGCTACCGCCCGCCTCAAGCTGGGCAGCCCCCGGCCAATTGGGTGCTGATCCGCCACAGCCTGCCTGCTTCAATGGGTGCTTGGGGCTAGGACGAAATCTGAATTGCAGGCTGTAACACCAATGCACCAGGTACTAATAAAAAGAATAATAGAAACCTCAAGATATGGCTTGCAACCTGGAACCTAAGAACCATGTGTCCAGGATTTTCCACTGACTTGACCAATATTGACGATGTGAGAAAAACGGCTGTGATTGATGCTGAACTCAATCGTCTTAACATTGATATTGCTGGCCTGCAGGAGACTCGCCTCGCTGAGGAAGGGTCACTCAGGGAAAACAATTACACCTTTTTTTGGAAGGGTAGAGGGCAGGCAGAAAAAATGCAACATGGTGTGGGCTTTGCAGTGAAGAATTCGCTACTGGGAATGATTGATATCTCAGCTGGAGGTAATGAAAGATTATTATCCCTGCGCTTGGCAACCTCTTGTGGATTTGCCACCATTATCACTGCATATGCACCGACACTCGCTTCCTCTGATGATGTGAAGGATATGTTCTATGAGCATCTAGACTCTGTGATCAAAGCAGTTCCAAAATCCGACTACATTTATATGCTCGGTGATTTCAATGCTCGTGTGGGCAAGGACTCGAGTTCATGGCCAGTGTGCCTAGGAAAATACAACATCGGTCGCATGAATGATAATGGGCAAAGGCTGCTGGAGCATTGCACTAGAAATGACCTATGTATTACTAACTCCTTTTTTAAAACAAAAGAGTTGCATAAGGTCACATGGAAACATCCAAGATCCGGCCATTGGCATCAGCTGGACTTCATTATCACACGGAGACAACATCTGAACCATACATCATTAACTCGAAGTTACCACAGTGCTGACTGTGATACAGATCATTCTTTGGTTGTTGCAAGGGTTAGACTGAGATCAAAGAGAATCTACACAGCTAAACACAAATCTAGCCCCAGGAGTAATATTATTAACACTCACGATCCTGGAAAGTGCTTTGAATTTCAACAGCAACTTGAAGACGCTTTTACTGATACATCAGAAAATTGTATAGTAAATGATAAATGGAGTAAACTTAAGGAAACTATTTATAAAACAGCGGTAGGAGTTTACGGCACTGTGGATCATAAGATGTAGGACTTGTTTGCGGCAAACAGCCAGATACTGCAGCTCTTGATTGATAAAAAGAAGATAGCTCTCTTAAGAAACAAGGAAAGACCAACGCGTAACACTCTGAGTGAGCTAAAGCAAGCCAGGAAGGATGTGCAAAAGGCTGCCAGGCAGTGTGCGAATGACTATTGGATCAAGTTATGTGAGTCCATTCAAATCGCAAGTGATAAGGGAAACATCAGAAGCATGTATGAAGGGATAAAGAAAGCCTGTGGTCCAATGATCAAAAGAAGTGCACCGCTGAAAACCTTGACTGGAGAAATCATCACTGATAAGAAACAGCAGATGGACAGATGGGTAGAGCACTATATGGAGCTTTACTCAAGTGAGACCAAGCTAGCAGATGATGCCCTCAACGCCATAGAGGCTCTACCAACTCTTGACCACCTGGACACACTTCCCACCATAACAGAAGTTAAGTGTGCTATAAATGAACTTGCGTCTGGCAAGGCTCCAGGTAAGGATTGGATTCCAATAGAGGTAATCAGGAGTTGGCAAGACACACTCACTCTACAGATCCACCAGCTAATAGAGCTATGCTGGCGAGAAGGACAAGTTCCACAGGATTTCAAAGATTCAAACATCATAACGCTGTTCAAGAACAAGGGCGATCGGAGCGACTGTAACAACTATAGGGGTATCTCACTTCTGTGTATTGTTGGGAAAGTATTTGTCAGAATTGTTCTGCGCAGATTTCAAGTCCTGGGAAATCAAGTCTACCCCGAATCACAGTGCGGCTTCCGTCAGAACCGGTCTACCATTGATATGATATTCTCATTGCGACAGGGGCAAGAAAAATGCCGGGAACAGAATCAACCACTGTTTATTGCCTTCATCGATCTCACAAAGACATTCGATTTGGTCAGTCGTGAGGGTCTGTACAAAGCACTAAAGAAGATTGGCTGCCCACCAACTCTTCTGTCCATTGTGGAATCGTTCCACACAGGCATGAAGGGTATAATCAAGTTTGATGGCTCAACTTCAGAAGAGTTTGAAATCAAGAGTGGAGTTAAGCAAGGTTGTGTACTATCCCCCACCCTCTTTGGGATATACTTTTCACTTCTACTGAAATATGCCTTTCTTGATCAGGATGACGGTATATACATTCACTCACGCTCAGATGGTGGCCTCTATAATGCTCAGAGATTTAAGACCAAGACCAAAATTAGGAGGGTACTAATCAGAGATTTGCTTTTTGCAGATGATGCTGCGATTACGACCCGCTCTGAGGAAGAATTACAACATCTACTATCTGCATTCTCCAATACTTGTTCTGAATTTGGTTTAACATTTAACAAAAAGAAGACACAGATTATGTCACAATGTGCATATGGTGTACCATCAATCTTTATTGACGATGCCGAACTGGAGACAGTAGACCATTTTGCATATCTAAGAACAGAGGTAAATAGCAAATTATCCCTCGATCAGGAAATCAACATCAGGATTGGCAAGGCAGCAACAACAATGAACATGTTATCAAAAAGAGTCTGGGAGAACAGGAAGCTTACTGCCAAAACAAAAGTCCTCGTCTACCAAGCCTGTGTCCTTAGTACTCTTCTTTATGGCAGTGAAACCTGGACAACTTACTCACGCCAAGAGAAATCTCGAGCCCTTATATAAATAAATTAAAACTTATCCCCAAGTCATTACCCTATTCTACAACAATCACCTTCACATTAATATCATGTGAGGGTAAAACTGTGATCAGCCGCTATTAGTGACTGACTCGGTCAAACGATTATTAAACTGAGCCACGGATTGACTCCACTATAACCCCTCTTTGAAGTCGAATTGGGTAGGGGTAATGGTATAATCGAAATCATAAAAGAAAGAAAACATCGATGCACTTTGGACAATCTCAAATGAAAACCTTATTTCATTTACAACATTCAACATATTTGCACATTCACTTCCATCAATCTATTGAACTGGAGAATTTATGAGGATTCGATAGGGTAGTTCTAGAAGATATTGTACGTTTTTTTTTCTTCTGGAATTACAATTACCGAAACAACAATTTATCAATATGAATTTAAACATCGCTACATTTGCCATTCCAGAATAATAATAAATAGTATGCAGTAAGTACACAAACATTTTGAGAATCTTACTGCATTTGACGTATGGGTTCTGGTTGTATTTGGAAATGTAAAGGACAACAAACATTGCACCTTGTAAATACACACTGTCTTGCACCAAATAAAACTACATTAAAAGGAAGACACGAAATTAAAATAGTGGAAAAGACATAATAACAAATAACTTTTTATTACTCCCCTTGCACTAGGTGCCTTAGGGTTAGACAACTGTTGGCTTTGACTGTTATATTCTACTAGGGACCTTTGAAACATGGCACAATTGAATAGGGAAAATCACAACTTATATCTTAACATAGCAAGAACAAAGATAATGCATACAGAGAAAACTACCATGGAGAAAGAAATATATGTTATGAGGATTAATTGGAGGTGGTGGAAAATTTTGAATATCTTGGGTCGTTGATTACCAACGATTGTGACACAATGAAAGAAATTAAACGTAGACAATCAATTGCTCTTCAAAGACTAAAACAGCTGAATAAATTATGGAGTGGCACAGATAGAACTACAAAAATTAAATATTTAAGAGCAGGCAATCGTTCCCATTGCAACATACGCTGTGAGACCTGGACACTTACTAAACAAGCCGAACATCGCATAAATGCCTGAATATAAATATATGAATATAAATATTATAGACGAGTTCTAAGAATATCTTGGGTAAAGAAAAGAACAAATGCATCCATACTTCAAGAGCTGAATATTGAAGAAAGTTGACTATTAAAGACGATAAAACAAAGAAAATTGAAATATTTTGGTCACGAAAGTTTGGAGAGAACAATAATGGAGGGGTATATGTCTGGGAAGAGAGGAAGAGGAAGGTCAAAGAGAAGATGGGTGTAGGATGTGGCGGATGATCTCTAGATGGGTGTATCGGACGCGGGACAATCAATGTGCTTATGATCGAGAGGTTTTCCGAAAGGTTGTTATAAAAGCGAGGTTGTGCAAAGGACATGCTACTGAATGAATGAATGAATGAATGAATGAATGAATGAATGAATGAATGAATGAATGAATGAATGAATGAATGAATGAATGAATGAATGAATGAATGAATGAATGAATGAATGAATGAATGAATGAATGAATGAATGAATAAGGCTCCTCGGCCATGGTGATTCCTATTCTAATCTCTTCAATGCATCTCCCATCAAATGATATGACTGTTCCGAGGTAATTATACTGATTCACTTGTTTAAGAATACTTCGATTTACTTGTATATTGCATAGTCGTATGTCCTTCGTCCTAGTGACGACCATAACTTGTGTCTTCTTACAATTTAACTCCAGCCCCAGTTGTTCATTGTGTTCAACAACCGCATCTACTAAATGTCGTGATACAAGAACATACACTACATTTTTATGTAATGTCATTTGGGAGCGGCTGATCGAGTGGTTAGAATACCAGATTCTCCTTCGGGAAATCCAGGTTCGAATTCTCGGTAAGGTGTGGATTTTTTCTATCGGTGACAAAAACAAAACCTCTAACCTACACAGTTCGCGGCGACTGCACTAGCCGAGGGTGGGGGTGCGGTGGATATGGTGGGGGGGGGGGGGGAGGCGGGGGGGGGGGGGTTAATTTCTCAGGCTCATGACCCTGCTGCCATACTCGGTAAGGTACAGTATAAGCAGTAAATGACAGTTTCTTGACAGTCAACAATTTACCTTTGATCATAGCCAAATTGTCATGAAGCAACCCAAGTGCTGAAAATTTAGGTTTTACTTTGTTTTCTTTTAAATAAGAGCTCGCGGTTACCCCCAGCGGCCAGAGCCGCCTCATGTGTCTGTTTTTGTTGTGGACATTTAACAGGCCGGACAATTTTTTGCTTTTGTTTTAATGATAAAACGTGTTTAATGTGTTCAGTAAAATATAATGCACAAAATGAATTGGATGCATCATCTAAGAGAGTCCAAGATTGCCTTCATTTCTTGAATCCATGATATCTTTATCTTAATCTTCTAGCTTCTCTTTCAGACTCCAGAAGTGTCAGGATGTCACCCTCACAAACTGGTCCTTTCACATTGCGACTTTTGTTTTTACAAATAAGAATAATGATAATAGTAATATTTATGATAGTAGTGAGCTGGTGACCATGGACAGATACGTCTACCCTTAATCACTGTCGTAATACAAGAACAGATACTACATTTTTAAGGCCCCAATGTTCCCACAAAACATCAGTAATATAAGATATGCGGACGGTACAGTATTGATTGCTGACAGCGGAGAGGATCTACAATATTTGGTGGGTGTGGTTATTGTACACAGTGAGAAATTAGGTTTGGAAGTGAATTGTAAGAAAAATAGATCATGATCGCCTCGAAGAAGAAAGAAATACCACATTGTAACATCCATGTAAATGGAAATATTCTTAGACAGATGAATCAATCTATCTTGGAACAGTTGTAACAGCTGATGGAAGATGCTATGGCAAAGGTGGCCTTCTGCAAAATAGAAAACATACATACCAACAAAAGAAGTTGTCAATTGTAGTGCGAAAAAGAGTGTTGACGTGCTGCATAAAACCATATTGTTGTATGCGTGTAAAACATGGAAACATAATGGACAAGCTGAGAAACATCTAATGGTAGTGGAATGTGGCTTTTGAGACAAATGCAAAGAATAGTATTGACGGAAGAAAATCAAATGAGACAGTCCTTCAAGAAATACATGAAATACGGGGATTGATTGGACAAATTAGACGTCGACAGTCAAGATTGTTTGAACATTTGATGAAGAGAAATGGACTTGAAAATTTGGCGACAACTGGCAAGCTTGATGGGAAGAGAACAACCATGACCGCCAGCCCACCGTTATGTTACTTTGATGATGGTGAGTTCCCACTATGTGCGTTTCTACGCTTTCATCTTAGCAAAAATGCCGTGAAACAATCCAAAGCGCTGACTATTAAGGATATTTGGCCATTTACAGGCCTGACAAAAATACAACTTCTTAGTTCAAGCCCAAGCTATTATAACATGATAAAAACATTTGATGGAATACCTTGGAGCAATTTTAGAAAATGCGTTGTAAAATTTATTTCATATAAAATAAACCCTTTACTTTTACAAATTCTTTCAAGGTCACTAAATTGTTATCCGACTGTTTATGCTGTATAAATTTGTCATTAATTTCTATGGAAATTTTATGAAAAGCGTTAGACAAATATTGCAATTATTTAAGTCATTTAATATATTTATGCTACTTTTAGTAATGTTCCTTAGTGAAAAAAATTTATTTGTTATTATGTCCCTTACCACTATTTTAATTACGTCTTCCGTTTCATGTGGTTTTATTTTGTACAAAACAGTGTGTATTTACAAGGTGCATAGTGTGCTTTCCTATACAGTTGCAAATAAAGCAAGAACCCAGGCGTCAAATGCAAAAAGATTCTCTAAATATTTGTGTAATGACTGCATACTATTTATTATTCTGGAGCGGCAAATGTAGCGATGTTTGAATTCATTCTGATCAATTGTTGTTTTCGGTAACTGCAATTCCAAAAAAAAAAAAAAAAATAAAATAAATAAATATATATATATATAAAAAAAATAATAATAAATAAAACACAAAAACAACATACAGTATCTTTTAGAATTACCCAATCGAATCCTCTTAAATTCTCCAGTTCAATGGATGGACGTGAAAGTGTAAAAATGCTGAATGTTGTATATGAAATAATGTTTAAATATGGGTTTGCCAAAATTTTCTTTTTCTTTTACTATTTCGATCACACCATTACCTCTACCCCGTTCAACGTCAAAGAGAAGATATATTAGGGTCAGTCTCTAATTCAGATAAATAATCATGTGTCCGAGTCAGCCACAAATAGTGGCTGTCCACGGTTTTCCCTAATAGGATATTAATTTGAAGGTGTTTGTTGTCCAAAGAGGGTAATGGCTTGTGGATAAGTTTCAATGTTTTTTTTTAAGGGATCGCAGTAAACCAGGTGCCAGGGCCGCATCACCAGGCCCCACGTCCTTATGTGTCATTCTGATCACCGGGTCTACTGGTGGCCCTGGCCAGATCAAGTGCAGATACTACACTTTGATCTCAGCCGAAACGCTGAGAAGCCAGATTCATTCTTTTATAAAGGTATATGGCGTGAAACAGACCCATCACAGTTTTGTTTACTGAATGAATAAATGAAGTAAATCGGTACAATTTTTTCGGATTATTCATATCATCTAACGGGAGATGCCTTGAATAGATTAGAACATGAAACGCCATGGCGAATGTAGCCTTTTGCAAGATAGAAAACATACTGACCAATAAAATGTTGCCATTTGCATTGTTGGTTAACCTGTTTGGCTTATATCATGAAGAAGGGTACGGGGAACAAGACGCCGTACAGAACAGTGAAAATAGGGGGTGGGGGTGATGTGTCCGGCCAGTAAAAGGCCAAGCACCATTAAATTAGTGACGTTGGATTGTTTCACGGC
This sequence comes from Cepaea hortensis, assembly GCA_963921405.1. Lineage (NCBI taxonomy): Eukaryota > Metazoa > Mollusca > Gastropoda > Stylommatophora > Helicidae > Cepaea > Cepaea hortensis. Next base: position 68,113,304 of record OY992897.1, on the reverse strand, counting down.
AATTTGGCTAAGATCAAAGTTTAGTATCTGTTCTTGTTTCTGACTTACTGGCACATGGCGGTCTTGACAGACGATAGTTTGCTCCACTGTGCTTCAAGAATTAGCGCTGTAAATTTTCATCCACAATGGATGCATGCGAATACATGGTCATTTCCACCACCACGCACCATCATACGTCTCTCACGCTCAGAATGTGATCTATCTGTAATAATTTTCTCCTTGGTCTTTATTTCATTTCTGATCTTTGCCCTAAACGCAACACGATCATCTGCTACGTGCTCCCAATGTGCATTATCAATACCTGTATCAATCACGTCCCGCTTACGCATATCTTTGAATCTTAGTAGAATCTGTCACAGAGATTCTTGTTATCACGACAGTGATTAAGGGGAGACTGACTTATCTGCACTTGATCTGGCCAGGGCCACCATCAGAGGCGGTCATCACAATGACAGACAGAGACTTGGAACCTCATGGGGCGGCTCTTGCTCCCAGGGGAACCCTGAGCCCTAAACTAATTACTCAAATGTTTAATAATCAGAACACTCAAACAGAACATTTTCACAGCTATGTTAATAAGCAATGCATAATGACCCCACCCCACCTTATTTAACATATTATGCATGTAATTATAGTTGTTTTCACATTATTATTATTATTATTATTATTATTATTATTATTATTATTATTATTTCATCCAGGAAAACAAATATGTGGTGAGTCTGGTTCAGGCCATATACCTTTAGCTCTCCCGTGTGTTGCCGGGGCCCATAAGGGAAGCAAAGAATAGCAACACTGTAGCCTACCACGCATGTCGTAAGAGGCGACTAAGGAGGCTTGATGGTTCCGTCGCCCTGCTACTGAGTGAGTGCGTGGCGCGACACTGTGAGCTATGAGTTTCGTGTGAAATGATTTTGAATCTGCCTGAGATTTTTTGGAACGTGACTGCATGTTCGGAATGATGGCAGGTGGCTATGTCCCAGAGTTGACCGGTTTTTGCTTTATGCATAAATGCGTGGCTGCTGGGCTTCTGGTTGACTGCCACTGCCATCAGCGATGAACTGTATTTTCGTGGACTGTGTGGGTGAACATCTAGGAATCATTCAGATAGGAAAATGACAGCCGATTCCATCCGAGATGAACTGGGTGTTTCGTGGGGGACTGGTGTGTTGACATTCTGGTGGCGGCATTATGCACAGTGTATTTGTGCGGGCTGTTGTTTGTCGAGACTCCTGTCTTTTCCACTTTTCACATTGGGCAGTGGGGAGCGTTTTGTGTGATAATCACTGGCACAGGAACGGATCATAATGGTGACGACCCGTTGCTGTGAAGTTGGAACTGCGACTAACTAACTAACTAACTAACCTTTAGCTTTATAAAAGAATGGATCTGGCTTCTTGTTCTTTTGGCTAAGATCGAAGTGTAGTATATGCACTTGATCTTGCCAGGTCCACCAGCACAGGCGATGATACGAATGACACAGGGATGTGGGGTCGTGATGGGGCGGCTCTACTCCCTGGGGAACCGAGAGCCCTTATAAAATAAAATAAAACTTATCTATAAGACATTACTATCTTTGGACATCAATCACCTTCAAATTAATACCATGTGTGGGCAAAACGGTCATTAGCCGCTGTGTTTGGTTGATCCAGTCACAGGATTATTAATCTGAGCCAGGGATTGACCCTAATATCACTTCTCTTTGAGGTTGAACGGGATAGGGTTAAAGGTATAATCGAAATCGTAAAAGAAAATTCCACTTTTCACATAGGGCAGTGAGGAGCATTTCATGTGATATTCACTGGCACAGGAACGGAGCATAATAATAACGTTGCCGTGAAGTTGAAACCGCGAATAACTGACTAACTGACTAACTAATGTAAAAATAAAATCGATGCACTTTCGGCAAACCCATATAAAAAAATGTATTTCATATATCACAATCAACTTTTTTACTCATTCACTTCCGTCCATCTATTGAACGTGATTGATTGATTGATTGGTTGGTTGATTTAGGAACCGACATCACAGCATTCGGGGCATTCCCTTAAGCGCTCCATCCCCATCCTCAGCAGCCAGAGAAGAGTTCCAACACTAATAGTACCAGTAGCAATCTGTTTATATGTCCGTCTCGCCTTTCCTCTGAGCGTCGATCGTCGGCCAGATCCCCTCCTCACCCCTCGCTGTCGCATTCTTGCCAGACCATGGTTATCCATTTGCTCATCCGAGGTGTACACTTGCTCCCACAAGGCCGCAACCACGTCTTCCTTATCATGCAGTAATACTCCACCAAGTTTTGCAGAGCCTATTTGCTTTTTGTAAGTTGGTCTTCGTTTATCTAATGTTGTTCTAACTGCAACCAATAAATTATTAGACAGACAGACAGACAGACAGACAGACAGACAGACAGACAGACAGACAGACAGACAGAAAGACAGACAGACAGACAGACAGACAGACAGACAGATAGATAGTCGGGAACGGGAACGGGAGCTTATATGACTACTTACATGAATTAAATGAGATTCTCCCCACCAGGGACTGGGCGAAGCCGGGCCGGGTTAGATAGTATCTTATATTATTACCATTTTGTGGAACTAAGGGGCATTAAAATTGTAATATCTGGTCTTGTCTCACGACAATGATTAAAGGTAGACTTATCTGTACATGACGACCAGCTCACTACTATCATAATTATTACGATTATTATTATTTTTACTTAAACAAAAAAACAACAACATGTTGTCCGGCCTGTAAAAGGTCCACAACAAACACAGACACACGAGACGGCTCTGGACGCTGGGGGTAACCGCGAGCCCTTATTAAAACAAATAAATCCTTAATTTTCAGCACTTTTGGTTGTTTCACGGCAGTTTGGTTAAGATCGAAGGCACATAGTGGGACTCATCTCATTTCATCATGGAGGGTGGGGGATGTGTGGGTGGCTGCGGGATGTGTGGGTGGCTGCGGGATGTGAGGGTGGATGGGGGGTGTGTCTCACAACATTGCAATATGCACTGTTTATGTTTACAACTTTCATTTGACAATGTTTTTTTTTTCCCTATGTGAATGTTCCATGCGTAATATGCATTGTTTATGCTTACAAAATCCATTTGACGATGTTTTTTTTCCTTATGTAAATGTAACAAGCACATTTGATGAATGAAAGATGAGTGATTGAAAGGGCCGAATGTAAGACGTGCCCAATTTGTTACCCTTTTAAAATAAAGTTCGTTCGTTCGTTCGTTTGTCTTGTTCCTCTTGTACCTTGCGGTGTCGAGGTGAAGTATAAACAGCGGGACAATCCCCGTTCATGAGCTTCATGTGTCGAGATTACTTCTTAGTGTTTCTACGAGCAGTACGAAAATCCCCTGCTGGCTTACTGGGCAAGACGTAGGTTTAGGACAAAAATCTTACCAGAGCCCCGTTGGCCCATGACCTCGCGGTTATGGTTTCCCAGTCTACACCACGAGGGAGTGGAGTTCACTTGTTTAGTCTACGGGTCATCCATCCATCCATCCATCATGTGCCATGCCGATAAGCGTGGGCAGTCATGTTCTACCATCTCACTCGATCACCAGAGCCGTGGATCAAATCCGTGTTCCTGTCTCGACCATGCCACGTGGCCAAGCCATCCAGGTATTTACTTCTCGGTCTTCCCCTTGGTCTCCTCCCTTCGATCTTGCCAGTTGTCACTAAGTTCTCCAAGTCATTTCTTCTCATAACATGCCCAACATATTGTGACTGTCTACGTCTATCAACAGGCTACTACTTTTCTCTGTTCACCCCTCCTGGGAGAGACTAGCCGATCCTAACTCTGCTGGCTGCAGGGCCAAGCGCAGTCCACACCTTGGAGACCTTAGTGGGACTAAAAGGCGTTAAATAAAAATGTAGGTTGGTTTCTTGTATCTGGACATTAAGTAGATGCGGTTGTTGCACATAGTGAACAACTAGGGTTGGAATTAAATTGTAAGAAGAGAGATATAATGGTCGTCATTAGGAAGAAGGAAATACCGCAATGTAATATTCAAGTAAATGGGAATATTCTTATTAAGCATGTAAAAAATCGGTATAATTATCTCGGAACAGTCATAACATCTGATGCGAGATACCTTGAAAAGATTAGAACAAGAATCGCCATGGCGAATGTAGCCTTTTTGCCAGATGGAACACATGCTGACCAATAAAATGTTGTCATTTGCAATGTAGGTTAATCTCATATGCACCTGTTTGGTTCACTATATCATGAAGAAAGGTACGGAGAACAAGACACCATAAACAATAGAAATAGGAACAATCCTTAAATTAATCACTTTGGAATGTTTCCCGACAATTTGGCTAAGATCAAAGTGTGGTATCTTTTCGTGTATCTGAATGACTGGCACCTGACCGTCTTGACAGGCGATAGTTTGTTACATTGTCTTTCAAGAATGCATAATAACTACAACGCATTTCAGCAGCGAATGTGACTAATCAGATTATTTCGCGCTAAATCTTCGTCCACAATGGATGCCTGTGAACACATGGTCATTTCCACCATTACAAACCATCTTTCGTCTCACACACTCTGTGTGACCTATCTTCAATCATTTTCTCCTTTGTCTTTATATCATTTGGGATTTTTGCCCTCCATGCAACACCATCAGTGGCTACTTGCTCCCAAGGTGCATTATCAATGCCTGTATCAAACATGTCCCGCTTACACACATCTTTGTATTATAGTAGAGGCTGACCCCAAGATTCTTGTATTACGACAGTGATTAAGGGTCTTCACTTGATCTGGCCAGAGCCAGCAGAAGCGGTCATCACAATGGCATACAGGGACGTTGACGCTTGCTCCTGGGGAACACATACAGAGATGAGGAAACTCATGGGGCGGCTCTTGCTCTTGGGGAAGACATACAAGAACTTCGAAGCTCATGGGGTGTATCTTGCTCTTGGGGAACACAAACAGGAACTTAGAACCTCATGGGGCGGCTCCTGCCACTGGGAACACACACAGCGACTTGCAATCTCATGGGACGGCTCTTGCTCCTGGAGAACGCAAACAGTAGCTTAGAACCTCATGGGGCGACTCTTGCCCCCGGGGAACACTACAAGGATTTGGAACCTTGCCCTGGGGAACACACACGAGGACTTGTAATCTCATGGGGCGGATTTTGCTCCTGGGGAACACATACATAAAGATAGAACCTCATGAGGCGGCTCTTACTCCTGGGGAACACACACTGGGACTTTAAACCTCATAGGGCGGTTCTTCTTCCTGGGGAACACATACAGGGACTATGTTAATAAGCAATGCGTAATTACCCCCCCCCCCCCCCCCAATGTTTGTACTTAACATGATGTATGTAATTATCGTTTTTTTTCTTCAACATTATTATTATTATTTCATCCAAGAAAACAAAAATGTGCTGGAATGTTTCAAGCCATATACGTTTATAAAAGAATGGATCTGGCTTTTCGGCCTTTTGGCTAAGATCAAAGTGTAGTATCTGCACTTCATCTTGCCAGGGCTACAAAAAGCCAGGCTACAAGCAGAGGCGGTCATCCGAATAACCCACGGGGACGTGGGATCTGATGGGGCGGCTATGGCCCTGGGGGACCGCGAGTCCTTACACAAAAATAAAAAAACAAAAATTAAAATTTATCCACATGCCATTACCCTCCTTGGACAACAATATCCTTCAAATTAATAAGCTTGTGAGGGAAAACCATGGACAGCCGCTATCTGTGGCCGGCTCAGTCACAGGATAATTAATCTGAGCCAGGGATTGACCCAATATAACTTCTCCTTGAGGTTGAACGGGGCAGGGATAATGGTATAATCGAAATCGTAAAAAACAAAAAAAGATGCAATTTGGACAAACACAAATAAAACGTGTTTTCATATCCCACCTTCAACAATTTTAAACATTCACTTAAGTCAATCTTTTTAAGTGTAGAATTTATGAAGGTTCGATTGTGTAATATTCTGGACGATACTGTACGTTTATTTTTTCTTTTCTGGAATTGCAGTTACCGAAAACAACAATTTATCAATATGAATTCAAACATCGCTACATTTGCCGTTTCAGAATAATAATAAACAGTAAGCAGCCATTACACAAATATTTAGTGAAACTTGCTGCATTTGACGAATGGGTTCTGGTTGTATTTGCATATGTAAAGGGCAACACACATTGCACCTTGTAAATACACACTGTTGTGTACGACATTAAACCACATGAAACGGAAGACAAGTATTTAACATTGTGGAAAGGGACATAATAACAATGTTATGTTTTTTTTGCATAAGGTACATTACTGAAAGTAACACAAATGTATTAAGTGGTTTAATAATTGTAACATTTATCCTACATTATAAATAAAATGTCAACAGAAATTAAAGATAATTATATACACTATAAATAAGGGGATATTAATTGTGAGTGATCTTCAAGGACTTTGTAAAAGCAAAGGCTGTATTTTACAGCGTGAGAATTTTACAACACATTTTATACATTGTTTCGCGATACTACATAAAATGATTTTATCTTTCTATAATAGCTTAAATGTGCCCAGTAAATTGTATTTTTGTCAGGCCTGAAAACGGCCACAAATCCTTAATATTCAGCACCTTGGATTGTTTCACGGCATTTTGGCTAAGATCAAAGTGTAGAGAGAAACATAGTTAGAACTCATCATCATCAAGAGCCATGCCGTTGGACGGGCGGTCATGGCTGTTCTCTTGCCATCAAGCTTGCCAGTTGTCCTCATCAAATGTCTAAACAATCTTGACTGTCTCCGTCTAATTTCTCTAATCAGTCCCCGATTTTCATTTATATCTTGAAGGACTGTCTCGTTTGATTTTCTGTCCGTCCATGGTATTCTTTGCATTTTTCTCAAAAACCACATTTCCACCGCCATTAGATGTTTCTCAACTTGGACATTATTTGTCCACGTTTCACACGCATGCAACAATATGGGTTCCGTATAGAACTTCAGCACTCTTTTTTCTCACTACAATTGACAACATTTTGTTGGTATTGACGATTTCTAATTTTGCAGAAGGCCACCTTTGCCATGGCAATTCTTGATCTAATCTCTGCAAGGCATCCTCCATCAGATGTTACGACTGTTCCGAGACAGTTATATTGATTCACTTTTTTATGAATATTTCCATTCACGTGGATGTTACGATGTGGTATTTCTTTTTTCTTGGAGAATATCATGATCTATGTTTTCTTACAATTCAATTACAAACTAGTTTCTCACAGTGTACAATAACCACATCCACCAAATGTTGTAGATCCTGTTCGTTGTCAGCAGTCAATACTGTAGCGTCCGCATATCATATATTATTGATGTTTTGTAGGAGCTAAGGGGCCTTACAAAATGTAATATATGTTCTTGTATCACGACAGTGATTAAAGGCAGATTAATCTGTCCTTGGCTATCAGCTTACTACTGTCATAATTATTACCGTCATAATTATTACTGTTGTTATTATTATTATTATTATTATTATTATTATTATTTTTAAAAAGTCGCAACGTGAAAGGAACAGTTCGATGAGGGTGACATCCTGACACTTCTGGAGTCTGAAAGAGAAGCTAGAAGATTAAGATAAAGATGTCATCATGGATTCAAGAAATTAATTCAGTTGTGGACTCTCTTAGATGATGCATTCAATTCATATTGTGCAATGTGTGTTACTGAACACATTAAGCATGTTCTATCCTTAACACGAAGAAAAACAAATATTATCCTGCCTGTAAAAGATCCACAACAAAACCAGTCACACAGGGCGGGTCTGGGTCTGGTGGTAAGCGCTAGCCCTTATTAAAGAAAAATAAAAATCTATAATTTACAGCACTTCGAATTGTTTCATGGCAATTTGGTCGAGATTAAAGGCACATAGTGGGACTCACCTCACCCCATCTCATCTAGTTCCTCTTGTACCTTGCGGTGTCGAGGTGAAGTATAAACAGCGGGACAGTGCCCGTTCAAGGGCTTCATGTATCGAGATTACTTCTTAGTTTTTCTACAAGCAGGATGAGACTCCCCTGTCGGCTTGCTAGGCCAGACGCAGGGTTAGGACCGTAGGGAGTACACCCCCCCTGGCGAGCCAGAGCCCCTTTGGCCCATGACCTGAAGTCATTTTTACCTGGTCTACACCACAAGAGGTTGGGGTTGACTTGTCTAGACTGCGGGTCATCGGCAGGCTACTAATTTTCTCTGTTCACGCCCCCCCCCCCCCCCCCCCGTGGAGCGGCTAGACAATCCTAAGCAGGGCCAGTCGCAGTTCACACTTAGTAGACCCTAGTGGGACTGAGAGGCCTTAAATAAAAATTTAGTTTATGTTCTTGTATCAGAGCCTTAAGTAGATGTGGTTGTTGCACATAGTGAACAACTTGGGTTGGAATTAAATTGTAAGAAGACACAGATTATGTTCATCAGTGGGAAGAAGGAAATACCGCAATGTAATATACAAGAAAATGGGAATATTCTTAAGCAAGTGAATCGGTTCAATTATCTCGGAACAATCATAACATGTGATGGGAGATGCCTTGAAGACGTTACAACAAGAATCGCCATGACGAATGTAGCCATTTGCAAGATAGAAACCATACTGAACAATAAAATGTCATTTGCAATGTAGGTTAATCTCATATGCACATGTCTGGCTTATATCATGAAGAAAGGTTCGGAGAACAAAACACCATAAACAGTGGAAATAGGGGAACAAATGTGACCGGCCCGTAAAAGGCCAACAATCCTTAAATTTATCACGTCGGATTATTTCACGGCAATTTGGCAAAGATCAATTGTGATACCTGTTCTTGTATCTGACTGACTGGCACCTGGCCGTCTTAACAGACGATAGATAGTTATATTGTGCTTCAAGAAGGCATGACAACTACAACCCATGGCGGTAGCGAATGTGACAGATATGACCAATTCGCACTGTAAATGTTCGTCCACAATGGATGCATATGAACACATGGTCCTTTCCACCATCACGCACCATCTTACGTCTCACAAGCTCAGTGTGTGACCTACGTGCAATCATTTTCTCCTTTGTCTTTATTCCATTTCTTATCTTTGCCCTCCATGCAACACGATCAGCGGCTACTTGCTCCCAAGGTGCATTATCAATGCCTGTATCAATCATATCCCGCTTACACACATATTTGTATCGTAGTAGAGACCGACCCAGAGATTCCTGTATCAGGACAGTGATTAAGGGTAGACTGACTTATCTGCACTTTATCTGGCCATGGCCACCAGCAGAGATAGTCACCACCATGACAAACAGGAACTTGGAACCTCACTGGACGACTCTGGTCCCTGGGGAACACATACAGGAACTTGGAACCTCATGAGGCGGCTCTTGCTCCTAGGGGAACCCTGAGCCTAAACCAATTACGCAAATATTTAATAATCAGGACACTCAAACTCAAGTGTTCACAGCTATGCTAATAAGCAATGCCTAATGAAACACACACGTACATTCATTCGAGCGTAATGGTCTTGGTAGGAATGAAGATGCTTATGCTGGATCATAAATTAGGAACTGCATGTGGAGGCCCAGTTGAACTTCTAAAACTCATCGTAATGTTACTTTCAAGTACTCTGAATATAAAGGATTCTGGAAGTACACGCCGTCTATAGGTGGACTAGAGGCGCGTGTCCGACACATTTAATAATTTTTTTCTCATTGATTTTGTGTAGTTTTAAGTTGAATACCATACTATCATATTATGAATATGCACAGCATGTATGAAGAATATATATATATAATTTATGTATAAGATGCCCAATATTGCTACATGTCATGAGTATACACATTGAAGAGACGATCAAAATGGTTACACCATTTTCAAAACACGAGGGGGGTGGGGACGGGCATAATGTCATGTAACATTTGTAAATAAGGACGAGCTGTATTAGTAGTAAGGAGGAAACAGTAACATGGTCCATTCGTCTTCTTCTTCTTTCGTTCGCCTGAAATATGTTTAAAACTGCAATGCGGTCTCTTGTATGAATCTAACAGTCTTTTTTAGTTCACTCAGTGGTCCATAGAGTTTTATCTTCCACTGTTGTCTCACTAGGCCAGAAGGTTCGCCTGGATATGTTGTAGTTTGGGCAATCCTGGAGTATGTGCTCTGCTGTCTGCGACGCCAAACCACATATGCACATGTCTGAGTCACCAATCTTGAATGTTGTATACATGTGGTTGCGTAATCTATTGTGTCCTGTTCTGAGTCGCAGAAGAATGACCTGTTCTGATCTGTCCCTAACGTGGTAGTCGTCTTGAGTAAGGCTTGGTGGCCTTCTGATTTATTTGATCATTCTTTTCTTTTAGTGGTATATAATGGGCACATCAGGCTGTTCTTCTTTTGCTTCTTCCTTTGCCAATCGATCAGCTTTGTCGTTTCCGGGGACTCCACAGTGGGATGGTATCCACTGTATGGCGGCCTTACGCTGACTGCTAAGTTCAGAAAGTAGTGTCCTTAGAACTGGCAATTTACCAGACAGGAGCGCTTCTATTACGGATTTTGCATCTGTCAATATCACCACAGGTTGTGTACCATGTCTGGTAATGTGTAATTTCTCTGTGGCTACATTGATTGCCTCAATTTCAGCATCATGGTTATGGTAGTACTTTCCTGTTGGAACTCTGGCCGTATCTCTAGTATTATTTGGGTATTCTATGTACACTCCCGCCCCTCCATTTCGAACAGCATTTTGTGCTGACCCATCTGTGTAGACTCGGATCCAGATGTCCTGTGGGTATTCGTCATCAAGGAAGCTGAGAGTGGCTGTTCTGCGCTTTACACTGTTCTGTTCTTCCTTGTCACATATTCCTCTCACTTTTGTCTGGATTTGTAGCGATGGTCTATGTTCATCATTCTACGGGGTTCGCTCTGGAATTGTTGTCAGGGGGATACCAACTGTGGGAAGATCGATGGTTTCTCTGCAGAGTTGTTTGGCCTGGTGGATGAAACTACTTCTTTCATCCGCACCATAGCTAAGTTTTCAAATCGGTTCTTCATAGGGTGGCCTAGCAAGCTGAGGAACATTTCCGCTTGTATTAGTGTTTTTGGATCGCTGCGTTCTCTTAGAGCTTGTGTCCTCCCCATTTTCTCCATTGCTACTATAGGGGTTGATCTCATCCCTCCTGTGATGACTCTAAGAGCTTGATTTTGCACCTTGTCCAGCCCCTGTAATGTGGTTTTTGATGCTAAACACCACGCAGTTGACCCGTATTCCAAGTGTGGTCGTATGCTCTGTTGATGAACTTTGCGAAGTATTTTCCCACTGGCTCCACAAGTGGTTCCACTTAGCTTTCTCAGGATGGCTATTTTCCTTCTGGCTTTTGCTACTGCTTTTTTATGTGTTTTCTCCATGTCAGCTTGTCGTCGAATGCTACACCAAAGTATGTTGGTTCTTTATCTTCTCTTAGGGGTGTTCCATTTATCGGAATGATCCCTGCCTTTTGTTTCGGAGAAAGGATAAATAGAGCGGTGCTGCACTTGTCAGTGTTTATGCTAACACACCATCTATCCGCCCATGCAACAAATGTATCTACAGCTCTCTGTAGCAATATGGTGGCCACTGATGTATGTTCATTTGCGCTCCACAAAACTAGGTCATCAGCGTACATTGCCGCTTTAATTCCATCGGGTAGATTAGCAACAAGATCATTGATGAAGATAAGAAAAAGTGTTGGAGACAGGACTCCGCCCTGGGGAACACCGTGACGCAATAGTACTTTCTTGCACTTGAGACCGTCTATCTGTACTCGGGGCTCTTCTGTTGTGCAAGTATGCTTTCACCCATTTGTATATTCTTCCATTGTGTCAAAGAGCTACGTGTGAGCTTACAGCTAAGGAGAGCTAAATAGAGCTAAAGAAAAGGACAAGTAACATAACGACTTAGGAGACCAGACCGAAGAGACACAAATGCTATAAATAGCTATATCAGGACACACTTGTGTCAACAAGGAGGGCAATAAGTGTGCGTGAGCTGGGGTTACCCAAGAGACTGGGAAACCCGCTTCACGAGGTGTAACCTGTAATTCTGGTTACTACAACAAAGTGACCAACATGTTGGAACACGTAAACTAGCGAATGCACGGAGTGCTAATTGCTCGTGGCTGAACACAGCACAGAGAGCTGGTTAAGACAGAGACTGGACGGCGTAAAAAGCAGACGGTGTATCCGCTGTGGATACTGTGTAGTTAAGGACAGTATCAATAGTTTAGACTTTAGCTTAGCGTCAGTAGTGATTATTATTAGTATCATCTCCTCATTCCATCTTCATAACATACTATGATGTTTAATACCGATGTGGTATTCCGCTCGTGGAGCTAATATACGATCAGCTCCGAATAAAATGTATCCTTTTGCAAACAATACGAGTTGTCACTTTCGTGTGGTACAAAAGTAGGGAATCCTTGTATGCCTGTCGCAAGTGAGTTGCTGACAGGCAGGATACCATTTGGTGTCAGAAGTTCCTGAACTACCGCTCATTACCATTTGTTTATCAACAACCAATTACCATTTGGTGTCAAAATAGTGAGCCTTGAACCACAGCCAAATACCATTTGATAAACATATTAGAATACCATTTGGTAATCATAAGTGCCTTGAACAATCATCAATTATCATTGGGATACCATTTTCAAAAGTACTTGAAATTACCTTTTGGAAATTACGATTTAATTACCATTTAATTCACCATATTTTTCGGAAATTCTATAAAACGTTATCTATATTATTTGTATAAATTATTTTGATGAAAATGTATCGAAATTGCAAATGTAATCCATCATTTGTGAACCATTTTGTGTGATACGATCATAATGTCTACATTTATCACATTCACGTTTGTACTTGTGCAAAAGCAAATTCTTGTTGCACAACAGAAATAGATTAGAGGTTAAGCTAAGTCATACAGCGCAGCTCAGTCAGAGACGATAGAAAGTGAAGACAAGACGACATTGACATTCATTGACGATCATTTAGACTATCATACATTCATATCATTTACATTAATCATCATTATTTATATCACATTTATTTACCATCCGTAGAAACTGTAATGTTTGAAGTAATAATAACCATGTATTGTACATTACATGCTTGTTGCTAAAGTATTGATGCTCTATTGAACAGAGACATCAGTTATAAAAGCAAGTCGATCAGTTGTGTGTACGAAAGACAGCGGTGGAACATCCCGAGTGCCGTATTTCTCGGCAGATTAGATGAGTATATTTTCCACTAATTTTGATAACCATCCTTAACGATGCATCCTCTTTTTCAGTGATGATGTAAATATTTAGCACATAAGAACTGTAAAATTATATTGCAAAATTATATTATTAATTGTGCAATAAAATAAAACCATATAATGTCATCCAGGCTGGCAAAGAACTACGCAATACTGGAGAAAAATTAGAGAAATGGGCAAACGAAAGATACAGAGAAGAGACAGAGAGAAAAGCTGCTCTAGAGAGAGAGATGAAAGAGCAATGGAGAGACAACATCAGAAAGAGATGAAGGAGTTAGAAGAAACCACCAAACTAAAGATGAAAGAGATGGAAATTGACTCTAACATCCAAATTGCCTCTACTAAACAGAAGAGTCAAGAAGAGCAAAATAAATTCTCTAAATATAAGGGGATCATCAAGCCTTTCAGTCAAGGCGATTCAATATCAGCTTGGACTGAGAATTTAGAATTCCAGCTTAAGACTCAGAAAATACCATTAGAAGACTGGGCGATGATCTATATGAGAAATCTTAGTGGGGAGCCATTAAAGCTAAAAGAGTCCATACCATCAGATCTAAGAGGTAACTATCAGTATATCCATGATAGGATTATGCAGCATTTTCTACTCGATGCTCCTGGATATCAGATCCAGTACTCTCAGATAAAACCAAAGCCAACTGAAACGTTCTTAGACTACGTATCAAATGTCCAGAGTATATTCAATAAATGGCTTAAGGCGGCAAAGGTAGGGAAGAATTTTGATAGATTGCAGGACTTAATGGTGATGGATAAAGTCATATCCACAGTTCCTACTCCCTTTGCTAAGTTCCTTCAACAAGCAGACATTGAATCTATTGAACAACTCGAAAAACGTGGGTCAGCGTATTTTTCCTCAAACAGGGACATATTTAAAACATCCTTACATGATAACGAGATCACTGCTTTTGTTAAGAACATACCTAGCAAATCATACAACCAGAAAGGGTATCAGAAGAAAGATAAACCCTATCAGAAGCCACCACAGTGTGTATACTGCAAATTATTTCATCCGCAGTACTCGATGTGTGATAAAAGTCCATCTTATCCTTCTCATCATTAAATGATGATGAAAAAGCAGGAAAACAAACGAGACTCGTACAAACGAGCTGTTAAATGCTTCTTCTGTTCAAGTTATGGCCATTATTCTTCTAAATGTTTGGGCAGGCAAAGAATGAAGGCTAGCAATGCTGTGCTCTTAGATACATCATCAGACGATGAGAGTGTAATTGATTCAGACCTTGAAAATGTATTACCATGCAATGAGTGTGAGACTGTGGCTGTAGTTACTGATATGTTAGAGTTTAATGAATGTGACACGTGTCACCAGTTTCATACGGACGGGAAACTTAAATGTGGTCATGTTATACCATGTTCCAACGAAGATGCTAATGCAGCTTTAGCCTTCAGAGGTAATCTAAAGTTCCACTATGCACTGGTCAACGAACAACCATGCCAATATTTACTTGATAGCGGCAGCACTTTACTTGGGGTAAGAAGAGACCTAGTTAACCCAGAAGATTATACGGGTGTGTTTGTTAAATGTTGTACTTTCTCTGGAAACATTGAGAAATACCCGCTGGCAAAATTCCGCATAAACACCCCGTTCCTTTCCGGCACATTTACGTGCGCGATCCTGCAAAATCCCTGTACTGATTTGATTTTGGGTTGTTGCCATCATTAAAACAATGTACTGATGACGAAATATTAGCCTGGAAACAAACAAACACGGCTAATGCTGTAACAAGGTCAGATACCCAAACACATTATACTGACCTACAAAATGAAATGTTACAGTTGTTAACACCCAGCGGTGCTTGTAACAGTGCTACTCGACAAGAATTTATCGAGGCACAACGCACCGATCAAACTATCCCACCTTATTTTAAATTGTTAGGTGAGCGAGCGAAAGTTACTAAAAATAAATCTTGGTATTTTAAAATACACAACGGAATTCTCATGCGTTAGTATACAACAAATAACCATGAAATTCAGCAGACGGTGTTACCAGTAAAACACCGACAAAATGTGCTAAAGATTGCACATGAGTCACCGTTTGCTGGACATTTGGGCTATAACAAATCAAGAGCCATAATTTTGTCACACTTCTATTGGCCTAAGTTTTGTAACGATATTAAAGTTTTCTGTCGATCATGTACTATTTGTCAACATTTAATAGATAATGGAAAACATGTAACAGCCAAGGACCACGGTTTAATAGTGGCTTCTCGAAAGAGACGGTTCAAAAGTGATGCCAATAAGGGTGCCAAAACCCTATACCTTGAACCCAATCAAAAGGTGCTACTTTTACTACCAGATAAACGTAACTTGTTACTAACGTCATGGCAAGGGCCATTCACAGTTGAACGAAAGATATCAGATGTCGATTATGAAATATCGATAAAGGGAAAATTAAAGATATTTCATATCAACATGCTGAAGCCTTATTTTTCACGACAAGAACTGATGACAGACGAACAAAACGCACCTACACCAAGCAATCGGACGACAGACGTACACAACACAACTACACTAGGTAGGGCGACAGAGGACGACGACAGCGCAAACACACCTAGCCAGGAAACAGAACACACAGCTAGTACAACAACAGTACTTAATCAGACAGATGACGATGGAATAGAATTACCAGTCCCGACAGTAGACACGACTGCGACAATTGATAGCATACGTTTAGAACCGAAATTTACAGACGAGCAACGACGACAACTTATAGAGTTAGTAACGGAGTACAAGGACATTTTTTCCGACATCCCAGGTAGGACAGACAGGATAGAATACTCTATTATTGTGACTGATAACACACCTATCAAATGCCGACCTTATTCCATCCCATTAAGTTACAGGGAAAATCTCGACAAGGAACTGTTAAATCTTGAGTCGAGTGGTATAAATTCAGAAATCACAGTCAGAATACTCTTTTCCTATCGTCCTGGTCAGAAAAAAGGACTCGACGATTCGCCTCTGCGTCGATTATCGGCGGCTAAACAACGTGACCAAAGTCGATGCAGAGCCGATCCCTTCATGTGACGATCTTATCCTTGATATGTCAACATCATGTATCTTTTCTAAACTTGACCTTAAGAAAGGTTATTGGCAGGTCCCGATGGAATCATGGTCTATTCCTTTGACAGCATTCTCAACACCTCTAGGCCTGTATGAGTGGCGTTTTCTTCCTTTCGGTATTCGTAATGCCCCAGCCACTTTTGTCCGACTCACTAGAGACCTGTTACACGGAATTCCTAATACATCTACCTATATTGATGACATTTGTATCCATACAGCAGACTGAACATCACACTTACAGAAACTGCGACATGTCTTCGAGAGATTGCGATTGTTCGGTCTTACAGTGAAACCCACCAAAGTAGAGCTGGGAATGGAAGAAATTGATTTCCTAGGCCATACAATCAGCAGAGGCCAACTCAGAACAGATGAAAGAATTGTGACCAAGATTCGTAATTGAACTATGCCAACGACCAAGAAACAGGTCCGTAGTTTGGTCTTGTCAATTATTACAGCTGGTAATCAGCGTTTTTTCGAATATTTTAAAGGCATCTGTAAAACTAAATGTACAGGATGCAAAGTTAATTGATGCTTTATCAAAATTGAAACGTATGTTTAGCGTTCCACCTATTTTGCGTTTGCCTAATCAGAATCGTACCTATTTTCTCCGTACAGACGCATGTTCTATTTCCATTTCTGGCGTCTTAGGCCAATTTTACGAAGGAAGGTTTCATCCGATAATGTACGTAAGCCGTAAGATCACTCCTGCTGAAGGAAGATACTCAGCCTCTAAATTGGAAGCTTTAAGCGTGATCTATTGTGTCAGGAAACTTCATAGATTCCTAGCGGTTACAGAGTTTGTTATTGAAACCGATAATTCGCCGATAACTGTCATGCAGTCTGGGGTTCATCGCAACAACAGGATCTACAGGTGGTCCTTGATACTGCAAAACTATGCCTTCACGATTAAGCATTTGAAGGGGAGCATGAACTCTTTGGCTGACACATTGAGCCGACCTTCTCACATTGAGATACCTGAAATACGAGAAGGGAGCGACCTCATATCACCAAAGACATTGACACTGTAATTACTTAGTGCCCTATGTGGTGATTATGAACGTTATAGTGCGTTACCATCGTCAGTCGCTTACAGCTGTGTAATATAAACTGTGTCAGTATTATTGAAATGAACAGACACATCAGTATTTGTCTACACCACTACCACTTATACAACCCTTGAGTGGATCGAAGTGTTAGACTTGAACCTACACCAACCAGTAGCATACCATTAGTATGAACATTACCCAGGATGAGAGCGTAAATCAGACTTTGTCTAGTGGAACTCTATTTTCGAGGACATTCTACGGAGGACACGGCTCCAACATCACACCTGGATGTAATTAATTAGTGTAGTTAGATAGAAATTATATGTGATATGTATATTACATGTTTTTATAAACAGTCGCGTGTAACTTCATATTTTTGTAGTGATATGTGAATTATGAATGTAGATGTACCATATAACGTTATTTAGGACATTTCAGAGTTATAATTCACCTACATTTAGTTAAGAACTCATTTAATTTAACACCTACATCATATTACTTTAGATTATCACCATTTAAACATATTTAATTATATATTTAGTTAATTAAAACATCATTTACAAATTAACACCATCATTTAATAATTTATATCATTTCATGTATTAAAAACACTTTAAGGTAACTAACCCATTTTCCCTAAATTGAATTAGTTAGTTAGATTAGTTCCCTTAGATTAACTTAGAACAGTACACCAACTTACAATAGATTAGGTAGATTAGTCATTATTATAGGATTGGTACCAAACCATCCATGCAACCATGTATATTTTTGTATAGAAATGACAAGTGCAGATATACAGCACAGTCATGTGGCTTGAAAACCGATTTAAATTCAGCCAATGATTTAATGTACATATTTATTGCTCATCTATGCATTATTTCTTGAACCATATTTTAACGACGAACCAATATTTTAAAACCACTGTTGAATGAAAGGTGAACGAAAGATGTGTGAATGGAAGAGAGAGAATGGATTAAATTAGGAGAGTGAGAGAGAGATGTTGCGGTATTTTTTTTCACCGCACAACACGACTTGTTGTAACTTGTCTGCGTCAATCTGTGTAAGCAATGTGTTGTAGAGACTTTTTTTATAAGTGTGTAGTCGCCATACTTTAGTGATAGACATAGGAAACATATTTTGAGCTTCTTAAAACGGAACTGTAGACATAAATCAGCATAACACACTCGTTTGTGGCTACAATAAACCGCTTTAAATATATACACGTAAATTAGAAACGCATACACATGTTAGTAAGTTAAATACACTTTAGTTTAATAAGAAACACACAACCAACCAGGAAAACAAACACATACATCAATAACTTCAAAGAACTATAACTACTCCAACAGGGGACACAATAACATCTCTAAAGCCGTAGTGTAACACTTAAATATTCCTTCACAAGCGGAAACTAAAAGGTGAAGAGTTGCACATATAGCATATATACTAGTTGGGGCAATTATTATATGGGAGCATCAACATTTATTGTCAATGTTTTGCACTCGTAACAGAGGCAAGTTGTATGGGATTGTTAATTTTGGACAATCGGAGGACAGGTCTTATGGCATCGGTTCCGGATCACACAATTCGCAGAAATATAATGACAGTTAATAGCCAACGGTACTAGTGTGGCGAGCTACTCAATTAGCCGAGTGAAGAGATACAACAGTGTGACGAAGGAGAGGAGAGATCTTGTCATATCCCCAGAAGAGAAGTAGAGAATTCACGAAGCCTTTGACAAAATTAGACAGCCAATTTTTGGTGAAATGACTTGTGTTACCCCCGAGAGCCTGCCAAAGAGATACGTGTGAGCTTAAAGCTATGGAGAGCTAATTAGAGCTAAGGAAAAGGACAAGTAACATAACGACTTAGGAGACCAGACAGAAGAGACACAAATGCTATAAATAGCTATAACGGGACACACTTGTGTCAACAAGGAGGGCAACAAGTGTGCGTGAGCTGGGGTTACCCAAGAGACTGGGAAACCCGCTTCACCAGTGTAACCTGTAATTCTGGTTACTACAACCAAGTGACCAACGTGTTGGAACACGTAAACTAGCGAATGCACGGAGTGCTAATTGCTCGTGGCTGAACACAGCATAGAGAGCTGGACGGCGTAAGGAGCAGACGGTGTATCCGCTGTGGATACTGTGTAGTTAAGGACAGTATCAATAGTTTAGACTTTAGCTTAGCGTCAGTAATGATTATTATTAGTATCATCTCCTCATTCCATCTTCATAACATACTATGATGTTTAATACCGATGTGGTATTCCGCTCGTGGAGCTAATATACGATCAGCTCCGAATAAAATGTATCCTTTTGCAAACAATACGAGTTGTCACTTTCGTGTGGTGCAAAAGTAGGGAATCCTTGTATGCCTGTCGCAAGTGAGTTGCTGACACATTGACTTTCCAGTTTCTCAGTTTCTTCATAAGACCTTCTTTCCAGACTTTGTCAAAGTCTTTCTTCAGATCTATCCAAGCCGCAAGTCCCAGCTTCTTCTCTTGGAATGCATCCTCAACTTCTTGAGAGAGGTAGGTTGTCTGATCTTCTGTAGAGTAGCACTGCCTAAAGGCAGCCTGTTGTGGCACAATAATGTTTTCACTTTCAATGTACCACTGTAGTCTGTGATTGATGACGCGTTCCATTGTTTTGCAGAGACAGCTGGTGATGCGAATGGGTTTGTAGCAGGAGGAAATGGAACTGTATTTCCCAGATTTTAGGAGGGGTATCATGATTGCTTCTCTCCAGGCTTGTGGAACACTGCCTAAGTTCCATGTGTTATTAAAGATCTGTAGCAGCTTTGCTTTGGCCTCTGTTCCTAGGTTCCTGATCATTTCATTGGAGATATCATCAGCCCCCGATGACTTTCTCATTTTAAGTTTTGATATGGCCATATCCAGTTCACTGAATGTGATAGGTGCCTCCATAACCTCATGCACTATTTCCTTGTGTCCTGTATGTTGCCATTTCTCTCGAATCTCTTGTTGTTTCTCTGGATTAATTTCGATATTGTTATCTTGTGCGAATGAGTCCGCAAAATGGTCATCTGCTTGTTTTCCTGTTAAGATATTTCCGTCTTTATGTAGTGCGATTTTCGAGTTTCTCCCTGTGCCCTCATAGTTAATCTGTTTTATTAGCTTCCATAACTTCCTTGTGTCTCTTTCAAGGTTCAGTGACTCTGTTTTCTCCTGCCAGCTTTTCCGTCTAGCCTGCTGCTGGGCCCTGTGAAATTTGGCTCTTGCGTGCTGATATTTATTGTGGTGCTCTTGGCTGGGATTGGCCTCTGCTTGCTTTCTACATACATGCACATCATTATGCAACTGTTCCAGTTCACTATTCCAGTAGGGTTTATAATGTTGACTGGCTCCTCTTGGTATTGTTTCTCATGCTGCCTGTAGTATGATTGATTGATTGATTGATTTAGGAACCGACATCACAGCATTCGGGACATTCCCATAAGCGCTCCGTCCCCATCCTCAGCAGCCAGCGTAGTAGTATGCATTTCCCAAACTCTTCAACTACTTTATTTATGTCCCTCTCAGTGTTCATGTTTCTAACCAGTATGCTGATGCGATGCTTGTACATTGCCCAGTCTGCTTTCTTGTAGTTCAAGCTCATTTTCTACAGTTAGAAAGACTGGCCGATGGTCACTGCCACCAAGTTGTTTCCCAACTATTCTTTTAATGTTCCACTCCAGGTCTGGTGAATGAAACGCCAGGTCATGTGTAGTTGTAGTGTGCTATGATCTCGAGTAGAAGGTATGTGGGTCAGACGGCTTGTTAATCAGGATGAATCTATTCTCATCCTGCCAGTCTTCAAATCTCTCTCTTCTCTGGTCCATGTGATCATAGCCCCAGCTCTGCGAATGGCTGTTGAAGTCACCACACACAATCATTTTTCCTTTTAATGGTAGTGTGTCCAGTGGCTGTGGGCGGTCATTTGGCCAGTAGTAATTGATCAGGTGAAGGTATGTATTGTCTGTCTTAAGGTTAAGTGCCTGATACTCAGCCCCTTCCATGTAAACTTCAATTTGGGAAGCAGGAATGTTGTTTTTGATAAGAGTCAGTATCCCACTCTTTCGCCTGTCCTTTCGGTCAGAACGGTAACACTGGTAGCCTCTGATTTTGAAGGCTATATTTTAGTTCAGGTGCGTTTCTTGCAAGCAACATACACTTACATTTTCTTTGGCCAAGATGTGTTCTAGTTCTATTCTTTTTTTTTTTTTTTGGATACCCTCTGCATTCAAGTGCATTATTTTAAGTCTTTGTTTGGTACGGCTAGACGTTCTATTGTCAGGCCCTCTGGCTCAGCAGGACATCTGAGAAGGACCTCCAGTAGTTGTTGTTAGATCCTTACGAGGCATATGGCCCTGCACTGCACCTGCCTGGGAGTCCAGAGCAGGGCGAGCACCATAACATGTAGCAGTTGTCGACATAATTCACGGCGTAATTGCGTGGCGGCCTGATTTCTGTGGTGCGCCTCCTGGCTGGCTGCCTCCGTCTTCAGCACCTATCTTTTGCAAGAGTAGACTATGGTCTTACTCGACACACGAAAACATAATTCTGTTTTTCCGGTCTGTTATTTATAAATACAATAAATAAAATGTAAAAAACATGGTCCATTAAATCGTGGGAAAAGATGGAAGCCATAAAAAAGTTCAATAGAATTCAACGTTGGGACACGGAAAACGAAAGTGAAAGTAGCTGAGTTTGTCATCTCGGGAATCCCCCGTGAATATCGGATGGTAGCGTCACTGTGAAAAACGTCACGATGGTCGTCAAGCCAGCGATGTGATAAATGGAAGGACGCAACAGACATTGTCTGTCATATTAAACAGCAAAGAATTGTCAGAAAGTATGCCCAGCGGTTGAGACAGTTATCATGCCTCATCATAGGGCCCCTCGTCTACATCAAGGGCGTCAGTAAGTTGGCATAGGAATTAAGATTAACTCCTCGTGTGTGACTTTAGAATCTTGTGCACCCCTGTAAGTTACTGTAAGATTGATGTCAGCATTTGGGACTAAATTACTAAGACGCAAGGACACCTGAGTTTTGTACTTATTCTCCAGTCTGCGTTACTGTGTCATGACGAGTTGTCAATGTTGCTTGAATGAGCCCACAGAAGTGCATTGGCAGCCGTTACCTCATGTAGCATAAATGTGTTATGTGATTTGAATAACTATATATATTTATCTGTTTTTACATAAAAATTTTCCCCCGGGAAGGTTAACCTGGTCAACAAATGCCCGCAGAAGTCGGATGTGTCGGCCTAACGGCGCAAGAACGAAGCTCTGCTGTAAACATAGCGGTCACGTCCGAAAAAAAAAAAAAACAAAAAAAAAAAAACTCCGTATGAACGCAGAAGAAGAAGAAGAAGAAATAAAATTTTCATATAAATTAATGACAATTATTGGCAGCATAAGTAACTGGATAAAATTTTATGTGACCTTGAAAGATTTTGTAAAAGTAAAGGCTTTATTTTACATGCGTGAGAATTTTACAACA
This sequence comes from Cepaea hortensis, assembly GCA_963921405.1. Classification (NCBI taxonomy): domain Eukaryota; kingdom Metazoa; phylum Mollusca; class Gastropoda; order Stylommatophora; family Helicidae; genus Cepaea; species Cepaea hortensis. The sequence continues at coordinate 68,090,368 of OY992897.1, read as the reverse complement.
CATTTTGACTAATGTCTTCACGATATTAAATCAAATGTTTTAATTTTTTTTTAATAATAACCCGGTTGTGTTCTGTGAAGTCGTATTTTTTATCAGGCCTAGAAACGGCTAAAACTCCTTAATATTCAGTACTTTTGATTGTTTCACATCATTTAGACTAAGATCAAAGTGTATAAAGAAACATAATGGGAACTCATCATCATCAACTGCCATGCTGGTGGGCGGGCGAATATGGCTGCTCTCTTGCCATCATGCTTGCCAGTTGTCACAACATTTTTAAGTCCACTACCATTAAAAGGAAAAACGATTGTGTGTGGAGATTTTAACAGCCATTCGCAGAGCTGGGGCTATGATCAGATGGACCAGAGAGGAGAGAGACTGGAAGACTGGCAAGATGAGAATAGATTCGTCTTTATTAAAAAACCGTATGACCCACATACCTTCTACTCGAGATCATGGCACACTACAACTACACCTGACCTGGCTTTTCATTCACCAGACCTGGAGTAGAACATTAAAAGAATTGTTTTGAAACAGTTAGGTGGCAGTGACCATCGGCCAGTCTTTATAACTGTAGAAAATGAGCTTGTCAGTGAAAGCAGCACTCTCTCGAGATGGAACTACAAGAATGCAGATTGGGCAATGTACAATCTTTGCGCCAGCATACTGGTTAGAAAACCTGAATACTGAGAAAGACATAAATAAAGTAGTTGAAGAGTTTGGGAAATGCATACTACAGGCAGCGTGAGAAACACTACCAAGAGAAGCCCGTAAACATTATAAACCCTACTGGAGTAGTGAACTGGAACAGTTGCATAATGATGTGGAAGTGTGTAGAAGTCAAGCAGAAGCCAACCCCTGCCAAGAACACCATAATAAATACCAGCAGCGAAAGCCACATTTCAAAGGGCCCAAAACTACAGGCTAGACGGAAAAGCTGGCAGGCGAAAACAGAGTCGCTGAACTTTGAAAGAGACACAAGGAAGTTGTGGAAGCTAATAAAACAGGCTTAACGATGAGAGTTCAGGGAGAAACTAAAAAATTGCACTACATAAAGACGGAAACATCTTAACAGGAAAGCAAGCAGATGACCATTTTGCGGACTCATTCGCACAAGATAACAATATCGAAATTAATCCAGAGAAACAACAAGAGATTCGAGAGAAATTGCAACATACAGGACAAAAGGAAATAGTACATGAGGTTATGGAGGAACCTATCACAGTCAGTGAACTGGAGCTAGCAATATCAAAACTGAAAATGAGAAAGTCACCAGGAGCTGATGGTATCTCCAATTAAATGATCAGAAACCTAGGAACAGAGGCCAAAGCAAAGCTGTTACAGATCTTCAATAACACATGGAACTTAGGCAGTGTTCCACAAGCCTGGAGAGAAGCAATCATGATACTCCTCCTAAAATCTGGGAAAGGTAGTTCCATTGCCTCCAGCTGCAAACCAATTAGCCTCACCAGCTGTCTCTGCAAAACACTGAAACGCATCATCAATCACAGACTACAGTGGTACATTAAAAGTGAAAACATTCTTGTGCCACAACAGGCTGGCTTTAGGCAGTGCTACTCTACGGAAGATCAGACAACCTATCTCACTCAAGAAGTTGAGGATGCATTCCAAAAGAAAAAGCTTATTCTTGCGGCATGGATAGATCTCAAGAAAGCCTTTGACAAAGTCTGGAAAGAAGGTCTTATGAAGAAACTGAGAAACTGTAAAGTCAATGGAAGAATGAACAAATGGGTGAAAGCATACTTGCACAACAGACGAGCCCGAGTACAGATAGAAGGTCTCAAGAGCAAGAAAACACTATTGCGTCACGGTGTTCCGCAGGATGGAGTCTTGTCACCCACACTTTTTCTAATCTTCATCAATGATCTTGTTGCTAATCTACCCGATGGAATTAAAGCGGCAATGTACGCTGATGGCTTTGTTTTGTGGAGCACAAATGAACATGAATCAGTGGCCACCATATTGCTACAGAGAGCTGAAGATACATTTGTTGCATGGGCGGATAGATGGCGTGTCAGCATAAACATTGACAAGTGCAGCACCACTCTATTTGCCCTCTCTCCGAAACAAAAGGCAGGGAACATCCAGATAAATGGAACGCCCCTAAGAGAAGATAAAGAACCAACACTCCTTGTTGTAACATTTGATGACAGGCTGACATGGAGAAATCACATCAAAAAAGCTGTAGCAAAAGCCAGAAGGAAAATAGCCATCCTGAGAAAGCTAAGTGGAACCACATGGGGAGTCAGTTGGAGAATACTTATCAAAGTTTATCAACAGAGCATACGACCACACCTGGAATACGGATCAACTGCATGGTGTTCAGCATCAAAAACCACACTACAAGAGCTGGACAAGGTGCAAAATCAAGCTCTTAGAGTCATCAGAGGAGGGATGAGATCAACCCCTATAGTAGCAATGGAGAAAATGAAGAGGACACAAGCACTGAGAGAATGCAGAGATACAAAACCACTAATACAAGCAGACAAGTTCCTCAGCTTGCCAGGCCACCCTATGAAGAACCGATTTGAAAACTTAGCTATGGGGCGGTTGAAAAGAAGTGTTATACACCAGGTCAAACGACTCTGCATAGAAACCACCGAACTTCCCACAGTTGGTATTCCACTGACAATTATTCCAGAGCGACCTCAATGGAAAGATGAACATAGACTATCGCTTCACATTCAGACAAGAGTGAGAGGAATAATTGACAAGGAAGAACAGAACAGTATAAAGCGCAGAACAGCCACTCTCAGCTTCCTTGATGACGAATACCCACGGGACCTCTGGATCCGAGTCTACACAAATGGGTCAGCGCAAAATGCTGTTCGAAATGGAGGAGGGGGAGTGTATATAGAATACCCAAATAATACTAGGGACAGGGCCAGAGTTCCAACAGGAAAGTCCTGCCATAACTATGATGCTGAAATTGAGGGAATCAAGATAGCAATAGAGAAATTACAAATTATCAACCATTGTAAACAACCTGTGGTGATATTAGCAGATACAAAATCAGTAATAGAGACACTCCTGTCAGGGAGATTACCAGTTCTAAGGACACTACTTTCTGAACTTAGCAGTCAGCATAAGGTCACCATACAGTGGATACCATCCCACTGTGGAGTACCCGGAAACGACAGAGCTGATCAATTGGCTAAGGAAGGAGCAAAAGAAGAACAGCCTGATGTGCCCATTACATTCCACCAAAAGAAAAGAATGATCAAATCAGTCAGAAGGCCACAAAACCTTACTCAAGACGACTACCACGTTATGGACAGACCAGAACAGGTCATTATTCTGCGCCTCAGAACAGGACACAATAGATTACGCAGCCACATGTATACAAAATTCAAGATTGGTGGATCAGCCATGTGCACATGTGGTTTGGCGTCGCAGACAGCAGAGCACATACTCCTGAACTGCCCAAACTACAACATATCCAGGCGAACCTTCTGGCCTAGAGAGACAACAGTGGAAGATAAACTCTATGGACCGCTGAGTGAAATGAAAAAAGACTGTTAGATTCATACAAGAGATAAAATTGCAGTTATAGACATATTTCAAGCGAACGAAAGAAGAAGAAGGAGAAGAAGAAGAATAAGAAGAAGAAGAAGAAGAAGAAGAAGAAGAAGAAGAAGAAGAAGAAGAAGAAGAAGAAGAAGAAGAAGAAGAAGAAGAAGAAGAAGAAGAAGAGTAAGAAGAAGAAGAAGAAGAAGAAGAAGAAGAAGAAGAAGAAGAAGAAGAAGAAGAAGAAGAAGAAGAAGAAGAAGAAGAAGAGTAAGAAGAAGAAGAAGAAGAAGAAGAAGAAGAAGAAGAAGAAGAAGAAGAAGAAGAAGAAGAAGAAGAAGAAGAAGAAGAAGAAGAAGAAGAAGAAGAAGAAGAAGAAAAAGAAGAAAAGGATTTCAACCTTTGCTCGTGTTTGCTATGAAACGTTTATCCAGGTTGATGAAACATCGAGTCGTCAAATGGTAATGTACAAGAAGGTAGATTGCGAATGCTTTCCGCCATAGCAGTGACCAAACTGGCCAATGGCCGTAGTCGTTGTCTCTGTACAGAGATTGTCCGCATGTGAAATGTAGTCAATAAGCAGACAAGCTGAGAAACATCTACTGTCAGTCAAAATGTCGTTTCCAGGTCACCATGGCTGACATGATGATGATGGTGATGATGATGATGTTGATGATGATGATGATGATGATGATGATGATGATGATGATGATGATGATAATGATGATGATGTTGTTGATGATGATGATGATGATGATGATGATGATGATGATGATGATGATGATGATGATGATGATGATGATGATGATGATGATGATGATGATGATGATGACGGTGATGAGTTAGGTGGCTTTCCAAGCAGTCGCCAGATAACGTAAAGGCTAGAAATATTTCTTTAAATATCGATAAATGAACACACGTCAAAGGATATGTGAAGCAAACGTTCTAACTTAAAACTAAAGGTTATGAACGGAAGGGATGAAAATACAATACCTGTAATAATCTTAGCGATAAGAGCACCCATGGATTATTTTGCACTGACGTAACCGAAACATCGGACCAACTGGCAACTTGTGTGAACATGATTTCACCAATCGGTTTTGGAGATAAGATTCTATTTTGGAGGGTCAAGGGCATTGGTAGACTTAACAGTTGATTAACTGTCATACAAAGCTTACTAACATGAATAAACCAGATTAGTGCTCCATCATGGTCTCTTCATGTGGTGTAGGCGTTCGAGTCTCGACGGTCGATCCTTGCTGTTTCTGGATCATTTCTATTGATGACATTGCTATATGCCATAGTCTTGAACTATCTAGCATCATTTCTCTCGATCTGCCTCTGCCCCTACCAGTCAGGTCTTAGTCAGATATGACTGAGCTACCGTATGACAGTAGACGGTACTACCTGCTTTCTGTTAGCGCCGAATGTTGGGAGGCGCTCTCCAAACCAGACACTTCGCTTAAAGTCGCTTAAAAGTCGACAGGGTCGACTTCATTACACCGGGTTTTTATTCCATATGGCCCGGTCTCATTCCACAGCGCGGAAAGCGTTGCACAAAGCACGAACTCCGTAGCTCCAGCAACGACCCCTAGGAGACTTTGAAAAAATGCACTCGTGAACCAAAGGACACGGCCCGGAATCGAACCCACAACTTTCGAAGCCGAACCAGACGGCTTGACCACTTCGCCAGACACTTCACACTGTGCCAACAGCTTCGGGCGGAGAAGCGCAATTTGAAGGATACATGCCTTACCTAGTGCGAGGAAATGCAACCTCAAGACTAAATGTCATGGCAGGGCAGACAAGGCCCTAAGCCTTGGTCGGCAAATGGCGTTGGCTAGAAGCTCCTAAAGGCGGGCAGGTAGAGCATTGCTTTGCTGATCCGGCAGCTTATATTGTTCCAGATGTATTGGTGTTGGCTTTCCTCTGGAGTAAACTAGGCAAGCCGAGAGAGGGATCATGCTGCATGGTCAACACGTGGTCTCTAAACTCAGCCCAGGCTTTGTGTTATGGAGAGGTGTAACTCCGTGTTACAAACTATCGTCTATCAAGATGGCAGTCAGCTTCTGTCTCACTTTCTGCTATTTTCAGTCTCATATTTCTTCAATGCCTCTCTTATCATTATGTGAACAAAGAACACAGTGTGTCGTTCTCTTATAGATGTGTATAATGTTTTTACTATAAGAGACAGACAAACGGCATTCTTTGTTCAAGTAATAAGAAGAGCGGCACTGCAGAGCATTGTGACAACTGGTAAGATCTGTGGTATGAGGTGCAGAGGCAGACCAAGAGAAATGATGCTGGATGGACTGAAACAATGGAATAGAGGAATATCATCAGCAGATTTGATACAGATGTCCATGTACCAAGGTCTTTGTAAAGACATGAACACTTGCGTCAGCCGGCTAGGTACGAGATGTTGATACTATTTTACTTTCTACACTTTTTTCCCGGTAGTCGTTCCTAACTGCTGTAGGATTCAAGTTATAGTTATTCGTAACATTGAAGTCAGAAGCCACATCTCCGTCTCAGACAAGCTCGTCCTAACTTGTGGCTCACATTCCAACCGTTCCTATCACACATCAGATCTGGATCAATGCAACATTTCGGTGCTCTGACTGACATTCAATGAAAGTGATATATTTCATAAGGCTGGCCCATCATCTCATCTCATCTCATCTCATCATGTTCCTCTTGTACCTTGCGGTGTCGAGGTGAAGTATAAACAGTGGGAGAGTTCCCGCTTATGGGCTTCATATATCGATATTCCCATGGACTCTGCTATTCCCCCCGTCCAATGTTTACGTGGTCGGCATCTTCCTCTGCTTCTATCTTGTCTGTACATCATTGCTTGTTGTGGTATACTGTTAGTTGGTAACCTACTTGCATGGCCAAACCACTAGACTTGCTGCCTTATAATAAAATCTAGCGCAGTTACAACCCCCACTTTAGTCCTGATTTCTTCATTTCTGGTCTTATCTATTCTTGATACATTGAGTATTCTTCTCAGGAATCTCATTTCTATTGTTGTGATTTTTCTTTTCTCTTTTTCTGTCATTGTCCAGGTTTGGCATTGGTGTCATAGAGTTGGTAGGAAGATTGTGTTGTAAAGTGCTTTCTTAGTAGTTATTGATACATGTTTGTTCTTTAGTATTGGCGCCATTTGTCCAATGAGTTGGTTTGCCATATTGCATCTATTTTCGATCTCGTTTTCTAATAAGGTTAGTTAGCACAGATAAATCATCATCATCTTGTGTCATGCCGACAGGCGTGGGCGGTCATGTTTCGCCATCTCACACGATCAGCAGTGTTGTGGATCAGCTCAATGTTCTTGCCTCGACAGCGTCATGTGGCAATGTTATCCAGATACTTACTTCTCTGCCTTTCCCCTGTTCTTGTCCCTTCAATCTTACCAGTTGTCAGCAAGTTAACTGGTAATTTTTTTTAAATTTATTTCTTCACATAACGTGGCCATAAAATCTTGACTATGTATAATTTCTCCAATTAGTTTACGGTTTCCGCTTGTTTTTTTTTTGTAGAACTTGCTCATTGCGTTTTCTGTCTGTCACTGTATGTCTCGCTGTTTACACAAAGTTTGAAAATCCACGCAGAAAATAATGATATTGAAAAACAAGTTTTACTTTATCTTTTGCATACGCGTGGGCACTGTGAAACGGCAGTTGTGGTTGTTGTAACTGGCACACATCAACTGAGAGTGTGTGAACTGTGACACATCAGTTTTGGAAGTCCGGTAACCTAAACACACACACACACACAGTTACGCACACGCGCACACAACCGCCCACGTCTTATAAGGAACCATATTCCAGAATCTGGGTATAAAATATGCGCATTTATTTCATTGTTCACTCCATTTCAGATACCAGAATGGTTCCATTATATTACAGTCAACGGTATCTTACACAACAAACACTTGTGGTAAGTATACGGTTCGTGTTACATTCTAAACTATACATACTCCATGACAATGTTTAACAGATTCTCTCTTCTCATTATATGACGACAGAACGAATGCTGACGAAATCAAACATCCCGACAATTGTGGTAGTTACTAGACATGCATCAATCGATCGACAAATCAATCAATCAATTAATCAATTAAACAATCAATCAATCAATCAGTTGCCGTCTCCACAATGAAGATTGGCTGCCATGGATCTCCAACTCTGTTTCTCGCCCTGACTGTAAATTCTGTCAGAGTGCTGTTCGTTCATCTCTTGATGTCATCTTCCCACTTGTATCGTTGTCTACCTCTTGCTCGCTTACCCTTAACCTTGCCCTCCAGTATGGTTTTTATGAGAGCGCTACGTCTTTTATCGTGGCCGAAATATTTCACTTATCTCTATTGAAGTACTTTCATCAACACTCTTTTCCTTCCAAGTTTTACTAGAACCTGTGCATTTGATTTTTTTTTCCCCATGAAATACTACATTTTCTTCTCTATATCCCCATCTCCATGGCATCTATTCGACTTTCTAATTGCTTGTTTATTGTCAAAGCTTCCGCGCCATATAATAGTGTTTAATATACATAACATTTGACAATTCTGATTTTTAATGCTTGGTTAATCTCTCTAGATGTTAATACTGATTACATGCTGCTGAAAGCATTTTTGGTCATTCCTATTCTCTTTTTGATGTCTGTTTCATTTCTGCAATAGTCTGTTATTTCGTGTCCAAGATAAGAGAAACGTGTTACTTGTTCTAGTACCTCCCCTTTTACTGTGATGACCAAGATAGAGGAGAATGTTACTTGTTCTAGCATCTCCTCGTTTACTGTGATGTCCAGTAATGACCAACTGTATGACACGCTTAGCCTAGCACTATTACAATCTACGACAAAAGGGCCCAGCATCCGAAGTACTATGTTCCCAAGGTTATGCACTACTGGCTATGTCCGAAAGTTTGGCACACCAACCCAACGCACGCATCTGCAGAAAAAGACAGCCTTACAGTGAGTGCCCGCTGACAAAGAAAGATACCGACATCCAAATTGCGAACTTCAAAAAGAAGAAGCGCCGACCGCCTTGGAAAGTAAGGAGATAATTAGGTTGCCAATATTTTCATCAAGGTGAAGCCAAATAACATCGTCATCACCCCCAATCTATCCTATAATATAGCGCGATGAATGTGTCAAGAAGCAAACCATGACGTCACTTGCAGTTAAGAAACTACTCCAAGAGCAGAGAAATAGGTACTTCTGACAGAAAAAGAAACAATCAAACAAATCACCACAGCGAAATGGGCGTTTTACTTGGACGGATCATGATGGCATGCAGAAGGTACTGCAAACAAATGGAGCGAGTTCTGTCCCATTTATAGGAGCTGAAGTCCATGACTAAGATGCTCCTCAGGAAGATACAAAAGGAACGAAACAATCTCCAGACCCTTCAGAAAAAGCATCAGGAAGAAAAGAAATGCAAGCTTACGCCAACGGCCATTCACACACACATTGGCACCCTGGTGTCTTGATGGACGATAGTTTAATCAATGATGTAAATTGTTTTCAAAGACTAAAGAATGAACGACTTATTATAAATAAATGAGCACAACCATTTTCAAAGGCCGAAATATAAGTAAGCTGTTTTCAATGAATGCTGTAGTCTGTTTACCATGGATAGAAAGAAAATCCAGTGACCAAGCTCAACAATAAACAAATGAAATTCGTGCACTGATTACAGCAATTATACGTCGACAGGCAAATTTGTTTGGTCACATTATGAAAAGAAGTAAATTAGAGAGCGTGGTGACAACTGACAAGATCGAGGGGAAAAGAATAAGTGGAAGACAGAGAAGTAAATACCTGTCGAGGCAAGAACACGGAGCTGATCAATGACTCTGGTGAACGAGTGTGATGGCGAAACATGACCGCCCACGCTTATCGGCATGGCACACTATGAATGCAGTAAACTGTTGTCAATGACTCGAGTATGACAAATTTATGGTTCACATTTCAGAAAGGATATTGAATTTCTTCTTCTTGGCACTGCTGGTGGTGGCCTTGGCAGTGGTGCTGGCCTTGGCACTGGTGGTGACCTTGGCAGTGCTGTACACCAGGGTGTGTCCTCACGACTATTGCGATAGGGTGAAGTGTACCTCGCTGACAGCAGACAACTGTACGGGCAAGATCGTGGCCAATGGCAGCACCTGCGGCTGCTGCGAAAGCTGCGTCCATTCTTTAAGTAAGTGGAGAGATCTGCAACATTTAGTAGATGCGGTAATTGTACATATTGAACAACGTTAGAATAAAACTGAAGAAGAAAGAAATACAACAATGTAATAGACGGGTTAGTTGCATATCATTTACAGGACGTTCCAGTCAAACCCAACATTATTTGGCTTTTTGTGATTTATTGTATGTTTACGTTCAGTAGTGTGCAATTACTTTCTGCAACAACCATATCGCCCACAGCTGTGTTTTGAAAGCGGTATGCAAGCTTACGAACTGCTTTCGTCACGCCTTCGCCACAAAGCTGGTAATATACAGGTAAATGAGAATATTCTTAAACAAATGAACCAGTACAATTATCTTGTAACAGCCATAACATCTGATGGAAGCTACCTTGAAGAGATTAGTAGTAGAATCGCAATGAGGAAGGTAGCCTTTTGCAAGATGGAAAACATACTGACCAATAAAAAGATATCGATTGCAAAGACATCTGTTCATATCTTATGTTTAAATTCCATATCCCCATAACTTAAGTTACATATAACTGAGTTACCGCTAGCATTCTTCAACAGTGTTGCATATACTGTATCGCAGCTGATACTTTTCTTTGTTCTATTGTCTTAGAGCCAGGGCAGGACTGCTTTCCTCTGTTGTTTGGGGTGGAGGCTCCAAGAGTAGTCTGCCCGGATGGATTTTTCTGCGATCCCAAGACAACCACCTGCCAGCCGCAAGTCAACTAGATTCAGGTGACTTAGCTTCTTATGGGCAATGTAGTTTATTGTTTCCGTTGAGACTGGTCCGTGTAATGAACCTTTTAGTGTGACCTTTTATTCTGCATATCCCTGTGTTTGTCCATCAACTATGATGCTGACCATTCATTTCATCCAGTGGGCTTGAAAGTTGTGTGCCGTGAATTCTAAGATGGCTGGAATTGCTTATTTTGGCTGGAAATGTTCTCTGATAATGTGGGCGAAGAGTGCTTCTCGTTACAGGTTTTTTTTTTTTTGTTTTTTTGTTTTTTTTTGTTTTGTTCTTTATTTGTTTTGTTTGTCCAGTCTTTTTTTTTTCCACACAACTCTTGCAGTTCTGTTTGCTTCGCAAGTGACTACATCCTTGCGTAATAATGAACTCAATTAATTTCGGTCTTTGGCAGCAGTCCCCTATGTATCGTGATGCATTCCAAAAGCTGTGAACGATATCTTCAAAGTAACTTTAACGCGTTTCATCTGGTCGCCTTGGGAGAGTTCACGAAAAGCATACTGCGAACACATTTTAACCCTGAAGGTCATGGCAGTAACAAAGACAATAGTGTAGCTGAGACAGGCGTTCACCCATGCATGTTTTTTCAGCGACTCCCTGAGTTTCCTCAGGAAGACCGCGAAGGACTGGGGTAGAAGGCAATGGCTGGAATCTTTGTGGAGGTCAAGCCTGTTTCATTAGGATAATGGTCAGGATGGAAGCTCCGACAGGCTGACAGCTAGAGCATTGATTTGCTGATCGGGCAGCTTCTCCATCTTGTCTTGTTCCAGACGTATTGGTGTTACCTTTCCTCTGGAGTAAACTAGGCAGGCCGAGAGAAGGATTATGCTGCATGGGTAACACGTGGTCTCTACAATTTAGCCCAGGCTTTATGCTATGGTTGCAAAATACGCCTGTGAGACCTGGATACTTACTAAACAAGCTGAACAGCATATAAATGCCTTTGAATATAAATGTTATAGACAGGTTCTAAGAATATTTTGGATACAGAGAAAAACAAATGCATCCACATGTAAAGATGTGAATGTTGAAGAAGGTTGGCTACTAAAGGCAATGAAACAAACAAAAAATTAAAAATTTTGGTCACTCGGAGCGTCATGAATGTTTGGAGAGAACAATAATGGAGGGGTATATGCCCGGGAAGAGAGGACGAGGAAGGCCAAAGATAAGATAGGTTCAGGATGAGGCAGATAATCTCAAGATTGGTGTATTGGACGAGGGATATCTTACTTATGACCGAGACATTTTCCGGAAGGTTGTTATGGGAGCGAGGTTCTGCAAAAGACATGCTACTGTATGAATGAATGTATGCTATAGAGAGATATAACTCCTTCCCTGGTCCCCGCCATGGGCTGTAGCTATTATGCCAAGTTTTGAAGCACAATGTAACAAACTGTCGCCTGTCAAGAAGTCAAGGTGCCATCAGGATAATTTGGATTGAGATGGTGAAGAAACATGACAGAGTGGGTGTGATTGACTAGAAGCAAGTTGAGAAAATCATAAACAGAGACGAAGACGAACGATGAGGTTTTGAGAGTTGCCTGTGTTAAAAGTAACAGTGGTTTAGAAAGACAAGTCTAGGAAAGGGTGGGATTCGACCGATTCTATGCCGGATATAGGATTTTAAAGACACGCGGGGCATTAAGATGAGGAATAAGATCTTTATCACGATCGAGAGTCTTTTCGGCGGGCCTATATAGGAGTGGTATTCTGTAAGAGACCTGCAACATGATAGTGATATTTTACTGGAACACTCATTCAAGTCATAATAAGAAGACAATTGACACGTGTATGTCGAGTCAACAGACGGTCTGGAGTAGAAATATAGCCTTGTATGAGAAAATAGTCGGCAAACGAGGCAGTTGATGACAGAGAAACATGCACGCGGAGAGCTTCAATAGTTTGGCAGCAAATACTTTGACAAGAAACACCAATTTAATGAAATTATACCAGAACAGAGAAGTTAGGAGAGTCGGGATGGTCGATGTCTGTCTCAGATTAGGTAACAGAAGAAGAAGAAGTAGAAGAAGAAGAAGAAGAAGAAGAAGAAGAAGAAGAAGAAGAAGAAGAAGAAGAAGAAGAAGAAGAAGAAGAAGAAGAAGAAGAAGAAGAAGAAGAAGAAGAAGAAGAAGAAGAAGTGGTAGGCAGACACACATACACACAAACAGACACGCACACATGCACAAACACATACATACATACCTATATACATACTTACATCATTTACACAAACTCTCACAGTTATGCACCCAGCCAATAACATACACATACACATACACATTCCCTCGGTTTCACATTATACTCACACACAATCACAAACTCACTCAGAAATCTTTACTTATACATACATATTTCTCTCTCCCTCTCTCTCTCTCTCTCTCTCTCTCTCTCTCTCTCTCTCTCTCTCTCTCTCTCTCTCTCTCTCTCTCTCATACCATACGACGGGAAAAGAAAAATTACTTTAAGAACTTAGTAATGGATAAAACAAGTAGTAAGGTTATATGGAAGGCAATTAACACTTTGACAAACAAGTATAACTTCCGAAATTCCTTACCATCAAATCATATTACATGCGACCAGTTCAGTAAGTTTTTTTCAAACTGACATAGACCAGTTAAAGGCTTCAATACCTAATTCTCCTTGCAACTTATCTTTACTGTCATCGTTTTGCGAGAATAGATGCTCCAGCGATATTCTTTCCAACATACCGCTAATGACAATCACTGAAGTATTCACTTACCTCAGTAACCTAAAAAACACAAACTCATCTGGGTTAGATGGAATCAGCAACATGATTCTCCGTTGTGCTGCGCCAGTGATCTGCATATCACTAACCTATGTATATAATCAGTGTCTCACCAAAGGCCACTTTCCATCAGCTCTCAAAATCGCTAAAGTGTACCCTCTTCTTAAATCTGGTTCATTGGACAATGGTCTCCCGAACAATTACAGACCCATTTCTTTACTATCATCACTATCTAAGCCACTAGAAAAACACATCCATAAAGTAACATTACAGTATTTAGTTCGCAACAAGCTTATTGTTGACAGCCAATCAGGATTTCGACCAAAATATTCTTGCCATACAGCCCTAACAAACATGATAGAAAATTGGCACGAGAGTATAAACAACAACAGTCTTTGTGGAACTGTGTTTATTGATTTCAAGAAAGCATTTGATATGATAGACCATGTTATTTTAATTAAAAAACTTGAGACAATGAAAATTGGCCCTAATGTAGTCACTCTAATATCATCTTTTCTATCGAACAGAAAGCAAGTAGTATCACATAATAAATCGCTTTCTCAAACCACTACCTTCAATATTGGAGTACCGCAAGGCTCTATTCTTGGCCCTCTATTATTTGCCATATATATTAACGATCTACCTTTGCATCTTTCATCGTCCTGCGATCTATTTGCAGACGACTGTACAGTGTACAAAAACGCTGAAAACTTTTTTCAGAAATGAAATTTTTCGGAGACTCCTGTGGGTCGTCGCTACAGCTATGGAGTTCGTGCTTTGTGCGACGCTTTCCGCGCTGCGGTATGAGACCGAGCCATATGGGATAAAAACCCGGTGCAATTAAGTCGACCCTGTCGACTTTTAAGCGACTTTTAAGCTGAAAACTGTATTTTACTGTAGTCGTCTTTACAACAAGAATTAAATAATGTAGTTAGGTGGAGCTATTCAAACCGTATGCAAATTAATATCACTAAAACAAAATCAATGTTATTAACAACCAGACAAAGACTTCAAACTCTAAGCTCACACACATCACTTCAACTTCACATCGATAACATGCCAGTAGAAAGTGTAATTGAGCACAAAACATTAAGCCTAATCATTGATAGAATCCTAACCTTTAATTCCCACGTTCAAGCGCTCATTAAACAAACAGCGAAAAAAGTCTACCAACTCGCCAAAATTAAAAACTTCCTTGATGAGGACACAAGGAAACTATTCTATACTTCTCATTTTCAGACACACTTTGACTACTGCTCTACAATCTGGGACGGTTGTTCTAATTCAAACACCAAGCGACTTTACTCACTCCAGAAACGGGCCATGAGTCTAATTTATAGCAAACATTTATCTGACAATCCCAGCCTGTATAAACGCCTTCAGTTACTACCACTCCGCAAACGCCTGCTTTTCAATAAAGCTAAACTAATTCACAAAATCCTGCATCGTAATGCCCCAAATTACCTTTGGCCATTGTTTAAATATAATGCTAGACACAGTAAACGTTTAAACATATTACACATTCCGAAACCTAGGATTGACTTATACAAAACAAGCTTAACGTACTCTGCAGGTCAGCTGTGGAACAATCTTCCACAAGAAATCAAAGACATCACCAATCCCTATTCATATAATCGCAAATTACTCGAACACTATCTCAGTACGGATTACCTTCCCCCATAATAATAGTGATAATAATAATAACAACAAAACTCTAGTATAACAGCCAGTCCCCTTTTGGTAGGCCAGTATATTCCACATGGCTAATAAGTGTCAGACCATTATCTAATGTTACTGTGTCGTGTAGTTTTGATGTTCGCATTTTGCCCATGCCTTTATAATGCATAAGTTTTATATTGTTGCTGTTCTCTGTTAGCCTTGAATGATGTGTGAATGAAATAATGTATGGAAGAGAGTGATAGAAGGGCAGAATGTTAGACGGGCCTGCGTGCCCAATTCTTAACCCTTTGAAAATAAAGTTTGTTCGTTCGTTCGTTCGTTCGTTCATTCGTTCTCTCTCTCTCTCTCTCTCTCTCTTTCTCTCTCTCTCTCTCTCTCTCTCTCTCTCTCTCTCTCTCTCTCTCTGTCTCTGTCTCCCATTCATCCTCATTCATACATAAAGCAAAGCACACAAATACACTCTTTCCCATTATCGCACAATCGGCACATACACACTTTCACACACGCAGATATCCAAAAGAAGATGAAGCCTCACGCATGCATCGTACGTGATAACACTGATGCACATACACAGTATGAATACTGTCTGAAAAAGTAACATTCAATCATCAATCATAGACCCCCTGCGCTCTTTGTCCCCAATCAATCTCCAATATCTATGTCAGACATCCATACTGGTACACAAGTCATAAACATAGGCACGAATAAAGATGCGAGGCATCACAACATAATAACCACAACGTGCAAACGCACTATAATAGATTTATATCATGTGTATTCACAGTATAAAATAACAGCATGCGATAGAAGCAGTAAAATAAAACGCTTGGCTAGCCAGCCTATGACGGCTTCAAATGTCGGTTTCCTAGGTCATTAAATATATTCCCGACCTAGTGCTGTGTCATCTGTCGCTTATTAATATGTAATGATGTAGTCTCAACATATGAGGGGGCTTCAAAGGAAAACCTTATCTCTCTCTCTCTTTCTCTCTCTCTCTCTCTCTCTCTCTCTCTCTCTCTCTCTCTCTCTCTCTCTCTCTGTATGTGTGTGTGTGTGTGTGTGTGTGTGTGTGTGTGTGTGTGTGTGTGTGAATATATTCTGAAAAAGTAAAGAACAAATGTATCACTTTTCGCTGCAGTCACCAATGCAAGTCCTCCAACGCCGATAAAGTGCTTGGATTCCTGTAGAAACAAATTCCCTTTTTAGCGCGTGTAACCACTCATGCACCACCTGCTGTACTCTTCGCATAAGTCACGCCGTTTTGATACTTCCTGCTCCACTCACACACTTGCTGGACTGACAAGCATGCATGTCCATACTGGACCTTCATTCGCCGATGAATTTCTGTAGGTTTCATCCTTTCACTGGAAAAACAACAACAACAACAACAACAACAACAACAACAACAACAACAACAACAACAACAACAACAACAACAACAACAACTCGGATAACAGAACGCTGCTCACCTATGGTGAATGTTAAACGTGGGGCGGCCATTTTTAAAATGTCTTTTTGACGTCCCCGTCTTCGTTTTGCACCGTGATGCCACGTGCTCAACACTCTTGACCACCTTAACAACAATATTAACAGGTCACAAAATAATTCATTCATTCAGTAGCATGTCCTTTACGGAATCTCGCTCCCATAACAACCTTCCGGAAATCTTCTCGATCACAAGCAAGGTGTCCCCCGCCCGGAACACCCATCTGGAGATCATCCGCCACATCCTGCACCCATCTTCTTTATGGCCTTCCTCTTCCTCTCTTCCCAGGCATATACCCCTCCATTATTATTCTCTCCAAACTTTCGTGACGTTTCAAGTAACCAAAATATTTCAATTGTCCTTGTTTTATTGTCTTTAAAAAACAAAAACAAAAAAAACAATGAACATTGAAATAATTTGGTCACTATGGTTACTATAATTGCTATAACACTTTTAAGGTTTTCATTTGAATCCCCCAGTAGAATAGTACGCTCTACGTAGTAACTGACATCTGTTCAATATAGCCAATAGCAAGCTGTCAATGGCAGAGAGAAACACAATGTTGAATTTCTTTCATCATCATCATGTGCCATGCCGATAAGCGTGGGCGGTCATGTTTCGCCGTCTCACACGATCACTAAAGTCGTGGATCAGCTCAGTGTTCTTGTTTCGACCATACTACGTGGCCAAGCCATCTAGGTATTTACTTCTCTGCCTTTCCTTTGTTTTTTTTCTACTCAATATTGCCAGTTGTCACCAAGTTCTCCGATTTATTTCTTCTCATAACGTTTCCGAAAACTGTTGACTGTTTACGTCTAATTTCTCTAATCAGTTTACGGTTTTCATTTGTTTCTTGTAGTACCTGGTCGTGGTTTTTCTGTCTGCCCATGGTATTCTTTGCATTTTTCTCAGAAACAACATTTCTACAGCCATCAGATGTTTTTCAACTTGTCTGCTCATTGTCCACACTTCACATCCACACAGAAGTACATATTCTATGTAGCACGTCAATACTCTTTTTTCTCGTTGCAAATGACATCATTTTATTGGTCAGTATGTTTTTCTTCTTGCAAAAGGCTGCCTATTAGCATGGCGATTCTTACTCTAACTTCTTCAAGGTATCTCCCATCAGATGTTATGATTGTTCCTAGATTATTGTACCGATTCATTTGTTTAAGAATATCCCCATTTACTTGTATATTACATTGTGATATTTTGTTTTTCCAAGTGACGACTAAAATCTGTGTCTTCTTACAATTTAATTATATCCCTAGATTTTCACTGTGTGCAACGACCACATCTTCTAAATGTTGCAGATCCTGTTCGTTGTCTGGAATAAATACTGTAACAAGCGCATATCTAAAGTTATTGACGTTACGTCCCCCACTGGTGGTTCATCTCGTATCTTCCATCTGCTTTAGAAAACCTTTTAGGAAAAGGGGGAGAGGTAAATATGGAAAACCTGGACAATTAATAAACACGGAAAACCTGGACAATTAATAAATAGGGAAAATTGGCAATTAGTAAATAATGAGAAAGTTGACAATTAGTAAACAAGGAAACACCGGGCCAATAATGAAGAAGAATAACCTGGGTAATTAATAAACACGGAAAACCTGCATACTTAGTAATTAAGGAGAACTTATGTATTCAGTAAGCATGTAAAATTTGACACATTATAAACGAGGGAGATGAAGAAAATAAGAAACCCATGTGAACGTAGAGATTTGGTTTTACAGAAGAAAGCAGGAAGTATTTGAGACAGGTGTGAGTTATCTACATGTTTGTAAAGACACTATGACACAAACTTCTCACAACCACCAGAAAGAGACATTCGACATTATTTAATCTCGTCATAGAAGAGGAAGACCAAGACATAATATTACCATACCGGGCAGTTTTACAGAAAGACAGATAGAGGACAACTAGGACATAATGTTAACAATCAGAAAATTTTACAGAAAGACAGATAGAGAACAACTAGGACATATCATCATCAAGTGCCGTGCCGGCTGGCGTAGGCGTTCATGGCTCTCCACAGATCTCGGTCTTTGGTGTTCTGGATCAACTCTGCTGATGATATTCCTCCATGCCACCGTCTCAGTCCGTCCAGCATCATTTCTCTTCGTCTGCTTCTGCCTCTCTTCCCCTCGATCTTTCCAGTTGTCACGATGTTCTCCAATGCCTCTCTTCTCATCACATGACCAAAGAAAGATGTTTGTCTCTTTCTTATTGTTGTATATAGTGTTCTAGTTTCATTAGCCTCTTTCAGGCAATCGTTGTTAGTTATTCTGGCAGTCCAAGGAATTCGCAACATTCGTCTTACAAACCACATCTCTGTTGCTTCTAAGTTCTTCCAAATTTGTTCATTTACATTCCAAGATTCGCTGCCATACAGCAAAACTGGTTCTATATAGCATTTTAGTACTCTCTTTCTTACATTCATTGATAGCGACTTATTGCATAAGATACTCTTCATTTTCTGAAATGCTGTCTTTGCCTGCCCTATTCTGCTCTTAATCTCTTTTGTACATCTTCCATCTGATGTTATAAGTGCCCCTAGGTATTTAAAATTATCCACTTGGTTGAGAATTTCCCCTTCTATTTCTATGTCACATTTTGGCGTCCCCATTTTCTTTGATATCACCATTGTTACTGTTTTCTTGATATTCAAGGACAGTCCTTTCTGTGCACTCTCTGTTACTACACTGTCCAACAATTGTTGTAGGTCTGTTGCATTATCCGCTACCAATACTGTGTCATCTGCATAGCGTATATTGTTTATATTATATCCGCCGATTAGTATTCCTGGCTTCTCTTTGATCTCTCTCATTATTACTTCGCTATACAGGGAGAAGAGATCGGGTGACAAGACACACCCCTGTCGTACTCCTAGCTTTATCTGTTCGTAACTACCCTCTTTATTTCCCATTTTAATTGCTGCTACTTGGTTCCAGTATATATTCTTTATTATTCTTAAATCTTTCCCATTAATGTTCATATCTTCCAACATTTTAATCAGCTCATCATGTTTTACTTTATCAAATGCCTTAGTATAATCTATGAAGCATAAATATATGTCTCTTTGTTTCTCTATTGATCTTTCTATTAGTGTTCGTAATATATATATTGCATTGTTTGTACCCTTTCCTTCCATAAAACCATACTGTTCTTCACTAATTTCCATTTTTATTTTCTTTCTTATTCTTCTCATTATAATTCTGAGTAGAAGCTTAGTGACATGGTTTATGAGGTTAATTGTACGAAAATCTTCACAATCAATTGCTCCTGGTCGTTTTGGTATAGCTATAAATACAGATTTCAGCATATCACTGGGTAAATATCCACTACTGTAAATATTATTCAACATTTTGGTTAATATATCTACTCCAAATTCTCCCAACACTTCTAATTCTTCTATTGTGATTTCATCTGGCCCAGCTGTTTTTCCTTTCTTCATATGTTTCATAGCATCAGCGACTTCTTCTTTTAGAATAGGTGGGCCTTCTAAGTTACTTTCTTCTGTTAATTCTTCCCTTTCTCCTTTATATAATTCTCTTATATACTCATTCCACCTCTTCATTATAGCACCTTCCTCCAATAAAGTCTGTCCTGTTTTTGATTTCAAACACCCTGTATTTATTCTTATTTTTCTTCCTGTGAGCTCGCTGATTTGTCTGTACATACTTTTTTGATCTTTAATGGAATTTAATTCAATTTTTCTGCATTGCTCATTTAACCAACTTTCTTTTGCCTTCACACATTTATCTCTTATTTCTTTATTTATCTTAGCATACTCTTGTTTGTCATTTTTATTCTGTTTCCTTTTGTCCATCAACCTTAAGATTTCTTCATTCATCCATTTTTTCTTAGCTTTTGGCTTCTCTCCGGTAATATTTCTTTGCTAGTTTGATGAATGG
Source organism: Cepaea hortensis (assembly GCA_963921405.1). NCBI lineage: Eukaryota > Metazoa > Mollusca > Gastropoda > Stylommatophora > Helicidae > Cepaea > Cepaea hortensis. The sequence goes on along the minus strand of OY992897.1, from coordinate 68,070,057 downwards.
AGTCCCTTAACATTTCCCATGGTTCATCTATACTCTGTATTTTAGCTATTGCATTGTACCTATTTTTCACAGTCACTCTGTATTGTTCTTGAATTTCTTTATCTACTTTCAGAACCTCTTTATTAAGTCTCAAGTTTTTAACCATTTTTTCCCCTTTCTTTAATCTTACTTTTGTTTGTCCACATAGTGGTACATGATCACTGTTACCGTCAGCACCAGGCATTGTCTTTACATTAATTAATGCATTTCTAAATCTTTTATTAATAAGTATGTAGTCAATTTGGTTGCGTATTTTCATATCAGGGCTTTTCCATGTGTATAGTCGTCTTTTATGGTGTTTAAACCATGTGTTTCCAATTATCATATCATTAATATTTGCCCATTCTATTAGTTTCTCTCCTCTTTCATTTCTTGTACCTAAACCGTAATTCCCCACTATATCCTCTATTTTTCCCTTTCCTACTTTTGCATTAAAATCCCCCAGTATTATTTTTATTTCTTGTGATCCAATTTGGGCTATTGCCATTTCAACTTCATCGTAAAAGTTTTGTATATCTTCATCACTACTGTTTGTTGTTGGTGCATATACTTGTATAATATTTATATCTATTGGTTTGCCTTTGATTTTGACCATTATAACTCTATCTGAAATGCACCAGTATCCAGTCATAGATTTGGCTGTATTTTCATCAAATATTATTCCTACACCTTTTTCATATGTGTCCCCTCCAGAATAAATTATTGTGTGTTTGTCGGTTATAATTTTGCCAGATCCCTTCCATCTCATCTCACTTATGCCTAGTATATTCATTTTCATGTTTTCCATTTCTCTTAGAACATTGTTTAACTTTCCTAGATCATTTAATGTCCTAACATTCCACGTTCCTACTCTAAATTTATTTAGTTTAGTTATTGTTTTAGTTTTGCCATCAGTAGCTGGATGACGGTCTGGTGTCACCTGTGGCTCATGACTGTCCCTACCGGACGAGGATGTCCTAAGACAGCCATTAACGTCGTTCACTATTTCTGAAATGTGTGTCGCCATGAAATCTTGAGAAGATGATGTGGTGGTTTCCCCTTGTCTTCCACATTCACATGGTGGTCTTTTTACCTCTGCCTTTGACAGCCATTTCCGACTGTAAGGACAAGTGAGTGCCCTGCTCTGCTCAGCTGCAGAGTTGTCCACTTATTCCGGTGGATACTCGGTCCCCAGAGCTGTGTTAGCCACACCGTGGTGTGTTTCCATCCTCTACCACGGGGAGGTGCAGTTAGGATTTTCCCTTCATAAAGTTATGGTCTCTGACCAAAACTCTCCAGTACTTTTTAGAGGACTAGGACATAATGTTAACAAACAGGAAAGTTGTACAGTAAGAAAGATAAAGGATAATTAGGATATAATGTTAACGAACTGGAAAGATTTACAGAAAGAAAGATAGAGGGAAACTATTACATAATGTTAACAGCCAGAAATTTTTACAGAAATAAAGCCTGCGGAAAACTAGGACATACTGTTAATAAACAGAATGTTTAACAGACAGAAAGATAGAGGAAAACCGAGACATAGTGTAAACAACCAGAAAGTTTTACAGAAAGAAAGATGCGGGAAAACTAAGGCATAATGTTAACAACCAGAAAGTTGTACAGAAATAACCATAGAGGAACACTATGACATAATGTTAACAACTGGAACGTTTTACAGAACGAACTGTATTTGTATTTGTATTTTCGAAGGGTCACAAATTGGACCCGCAGGCCTGCCTTACATTCGACCCTTCCAATTACACATCTTTCGTTCATCAGTTGTGAGATGTTACATTCACATGAAAAAACAAAACATTGTCAAATGAAAGAAAGGTGGAGGAACAGTAGGACATAATGTTAACAATCAGAAAGTTTTACAGACAGAAAGAGGATGATGATGGAGAAACATCAACGCACGAATTCATACATTAAGCTAGATATCCCACAATGTGGAGACACATGATCGCCCACGCCAATCCACAAGTTATAAGTTGATTACTCATTTTATTTGGTACTATTATTTGTTTCAGAAATCCAACTGCGTAATCAGTCAAGAATGCAAATTAGGGACAACAACAAAGTACATCTGTGTCGGCTTGCTTCCTGTGTCTACATTCAGTCGTCGTGATCAGGAGTGTGCAACGTTACTGTTGTGTTAATGCCGCTGTCTGTTGCAAAAATAAAACATATTGATGGGGCTGAAAACTGTATGTGATTTAATTGTGTGTTTATATGTGTGTTTATTTGAAGATGAGATTGTTTAGTGCATCATGTACAGTTCACAGCACCGCGATTAACGAGTGTGGTATCTTCGTAGCTACATACTACCTACCTTACTTCCTGCCTGCCTACCTGCCTACCTATTTATCTACCTACCTACATACACACTTGTCTGTCTAATGTTCTACCAACCTACCAACCAACTATGTACCTACCTACCTACCTACCTACCTACCTATCTACCTACCTAGCTTTCTACCTACCTAATACTTTTACACACAGTACCTGTCTATATTATTCTACCCACCTACCTACCTACTTACCTACCTACCTACCTACCAACATACCTACCTACCTACCTACTTGACTGTCTACTGCTCTACCTACCAAAATATTAACCTCCCTACCTACCTAGCTGATTACATACCTATATACCTACCTACATATCTACTTACCTACCTACCTACCTAATTACCTACACACCTACCTAACAACATAACGAGCTACCTACCTACTTACCTACCTAACTACTGACATATATAACTATATACTTAATTACCTACTGTAATACCTACCTAACTACCTACACACTTACCTAACTACATAACGAGCTACCTACCTACTTACCTACCTAAATACTTAAATACATAACTGTATACTTAATTACTTACTGTAATACATACCTAACTACCTAAATATATAGCTATATACTTAAATACCTACTGTAATACCTACCTAACTACTTACATACAAATCTATACACTTAATTACGTACTGCAATACCTACCTAACTACCTACATATATATCTACATATCTAACTACCAATTTAATTACATTCTTAACTACCTGCCTAATTGCCTATCTAACTACCCACCTAACTGCATACCTACTTACCTACCTATCTACTTACCTACCTACCTACCTATCTAACAATCTACCTAACATCCTACGTAAGTAACTGCCTAGGTAATTACCTACCTAATACCCACCTTTCTACCTATCTAAATACCTATCTGTTTAATTACCTACATAACCACCTAAAAAATATCTGTCTAAATAATTACCTACCTAATTATCTATCTACCTAACTGCCTACCTATCTACCCAAAAACTAACTACCTAGATAGCTTAACGACATACCTAAATGCCTTTTTAATTACCCACATAACGACATACCTATATCCTTAGTTAATTACCTACCCATCTATTTAACTACCTACCACCTGATTACCTAACTGTGATACCTAACTGTATACATAACTACCTGTTTAAATAACCACATACATGCCTACCTAATTAACCACACACATTAGTAACTAAATAACTACATTCTTACCTACCTATATAACTACATACCCACCAACCCAATAACTACATACCTACCCACCCAATAACTACATTCCTACCCACCCAATAACCACATACCTACCCACCCTATAACTACATACCTACCCACCCAATAACTAAGAGGCCTACTACCCACCCAATAACTACATACCTACCCACCCAATAACTACATACCTACCCACCCAATAATTACATACCTACCCACCCAATAACTAAGAGGCCTACTACCCACCCAATAACTACATACCTACCCACCCAATAACTACATACCTACCCATCCAATAACTACATACCTACCCACCCAATAACTACATACCTACCAACTCAATAACTACATACCTACCCAACCAATAACTACATACCTACCCACCCATTAACTACATACCTACCCACCAAATAACTACATACCCACCCACCCAATAACTACATACCCACCCACCCAATAGCTACATTCCTATCCACCCAATAACTACTTACCTACCCACCCAATAACTACAAACCTACCCACCCAATAACTACATACCCACCCACCCAATAGCTACATTCATACCCACCCAATAACTACTTACCTACCCACCCAATAACTACAAACCTACCCACTCAATAACTACATACCTATCCACCCAATAACTACATACCTAAGTAACTGTATACCTGCCGGCTCTGTGGCGAAGGTCTTACGAACGCAATTCGTAATCCCGCATACCGCTTTCGAAACACAACTGTGGGTGATTTGAAAGCATACCGTCTTGCGTTGATTTTCATGAAATTGTATAGGTGCCGGTCGCTCAGAAAGCAATAGCAAACCATTGAACGTAAACTTGCCAAGAAATCTCAATCAGCCAAACAATGCTAGAGTTGACTGCGACGCCCTGTAAATGATATGCAACCATCTAACCTACCTATCTAAATAACTAAATACCTATCTAAATAACTAAATACCTACCTACCTAAATAACTACATACCTACTTGCCTAAATAACCACAAACTTACCTGCCTACATAACTACTTCATTCATCATGTGTATGCCGATAAACGAGGGCGGTCATGTTTTGTCATCTTACACGATCGCCAGAGTCGTGGATCAGCTCAGTGTTCTTGTCTCGACCATACCACGTGGCAAAACCATCCAGGTATTTATTTCTCTGCCTTCCCCCTGTTCTTATCCCCTCAATCTAGCCAGTTGTCACCAAGTTCTCTAATTTCTTTTTTTTTTTCTCATAACATGTCCAAAACTTGTGAAAGGTATGATGGCTAAACGACGTAGTTGCGACAGTATTATCGACTAAATAGTATAGTTGTTCAAGTAATGAGGACGAAAGGGTATAGTTATGTCAGAAACTATGACTAAATGGTATACTTGTTTAAGTAATTATGACTGAAGTGTATAGTTGTGTAAATAATGATGACTAAATGGTACAGGTGTTTAAGTAATGGTGACTAAATGGTTTAGTTGTGTAACCAATGAAGACTTACATAGACATGTGGGATGGATGCACGGTAATGGTAACTAGATGCACGCGCGGTGTTGTGTGTTAGCAATGGCTGCTAAAAATAACATATAAATACGGTGCATTTGTATGACACGCCTGTACTAGAAATGCACATAACCTGAATATTTATGATCGACCACGCTTATCGACATGACACATGCTGCTGCTGATGATGATGATGATACTGACACTTTCACGTAAAATGAAATTCGCAGCTTCCGTAATAAAATATGTATATATTACAATCTGCGAGGTGGTAATGTGAATTTTCTACCCGTATGTGAGCAACTCGGCAATGTAAATGTTCTACCCATATGTGGGACGTTTCAAATATCAGTTGGTCACATTATGTATGCAGATGGCCATATTTGCACACACAGGGTATGCTGTCGACTGCTGTCAACCGGCCGTGGACGCATATATATCTGTTTCACACCTGTCATTTTTAGCTTATCAACTGAATCTTTGTCGAGTATTTGTCGAAGTTATCAGGATCTCCTGTGGCTAGTTGTAGAGTTTGGCAAGCAGGGCTCAGATTACCGTGAGAGTGATCACCAGTCACAGAAAGTAAGTGCGACTTTTATTGTTCTTTAATCGTTTATACTTCTCCTGCCCTTTCGTCTTCTCAATACAACGGGAAGGTTCGAGAGAAAGAGAAGAACCGGGAGATCAAAAGAGATTATGCTGGACAATTCGATATTATGGTATGGAGGAACGTCGGTATCAGAAATGATTGGCAGCGCAAGAGACATGACGCGATTGACAATCATGATCACCAATGTCACACGGCATGGACTATAAAGAGATTGCTAGTGGACGAGATAGAAGGCTGTCGCCTAACATTCCCCTTACTGTGGTACTTTACACCTACTTTAGGAAGTTATAATTGTCATGTCAAATATTAGTTGTAGTAAATCATGTATTATTGATTATTGCACATTTTCTATGCGTTTTAATGGGTATTGTTTCTATTGTTGTCTTTGTTGTCTAAGATTACCTTAATAGGTGATGTATGAGTGAAATAATGTATGAGAGCTGAGAGATCAGCAGAGCAGAATGTCACACGGGCCTGCGTGCCCAATACTTAACTCTTTGAAACTAAAGTTTGTTCGTTCGTTAATTTCATATCCTTTACATGACATCGCATTGAACCAGCATTTTTGTTGTGCTGTGTGCAATTTCTTGGCAAGTTTACATTCAGTAGTTTGCCATTGCTTTCTTATTTTTTAAAACTATTTTTCATTGCGTTCTTATCCATTCTGCCATGCTGACCTCTGCACCCTAAATATACTCTATGACATAATTGCGTCAGAGAGCCGCGGTAGCGTAGTGGCTAGACGCTGGGAGGTCATATGTTCCATCCCCTGTGGTGCGAATTCCAATTATTTAATTGAACATGTCTCCCAGGTCGGGCCAGTCTAAATTGGGTACAATGAAATCACTTGGGAAATTAACTTGGGAAATTAACTTGGGAAGTTAACTTGGGAAATTAACTTGGGAAATTAACTTGGGAAATTAACTTGGGAAATTAACTTGGGAAATTATCTTGGGAAATTAACTTGGGAAATTAACTTGGGAAATTAACTTGGGAAATTAATTTGGGAAATTAACTTGGGAAATTAACTTGGGAAATTAACTTGGGAAATTAACTTGGGAAATTAACTTGGGAAACTAACTTGGGAAATTAACTTGGGAAATTAACTTGGGAAATTAACTTGGGAAATTAATTTGGGAAATTGATGCGGCGGGCGGGAAACTTACATTATCTCCCTCCGAGTGCCGACTGGTCAAAAATTATGGTTTAGCACTTTTTCTTGTTGCAAAAGATGTCATTTTCAGCGAGATATAGAGTATTGAAGTGCTACATAGATCCTGAACTTCTGTATGAATGTGAAGCGTGGATAATGAGCTGACAAGCTGAATAACATTTATTGGGTGTGGATATGTGGTTCCTGAGGAAAAGGCAAAGAATACCATGGACAGACAGAAACACCAATGAGTAAATCCTACAAGAAACAAATGAAATCCGTAAACTGATTAGAGAAATTAGACTTAGACAGCCACAATGTTTTGGATACGTTATGAGAAGAAATACATTAGAGAACTTAGTGACAACTGTCAAGATTGGGGGAAGAGAACACGGATGGATGGCATGGCCACGTGGTATGGTCGAGACAAGAACTCTGAGCTGATCCACGACTCTGATGATCATGTGAGATCGCGAAACATTCCACTCTTATCGTCATGACACATGATGATGATCAGCACTGTATACCCAACACGATTTACGACAAGAACAAGGAAACTGGCTCCGTGGATAAGAGGTTACAGACGCGGTTCTTGATCCCTAATACCCGCGTTTGAAACACAACTACGCGCAATTTGGCAGCAGACCTGGTGCGTTGGTTTCTTACAAATTGGTATGGGCGCCGGTCGCTCCGAAAGCAATGGCAAACTACTGAAAGTAAACTTGCCAAGATTTCAGAACAGCGAGAAATGTTGGTGTTGACTGCAATGTCCTGTAAAGGATATGCAACTAACTAACAAGAACCCTGGTCTTACTATAATTACGTAAACATTCTGGTCACTCTTGCAGCCATGAAATCAGCTCTAGTGGTGACCTCGGTATTGGCTATGACCACGGTGGTGGTCAGCTTGCGGTGTACGCACGATTCCTGTGACGAAGTGGTGTGTCGGGAAGTCACCAAGGAGAACTGCCCTGGGAGGATCGAAAAGAAAGGCAGCGTTTGTTTGAGATGATGTGACGTGTGCTATCGCATACTTGGTAAGTGTCACTTCCTGATAACATGCCCTGATGTATGTGTATCTCTGTCTCATCGTCAAGTGTCTTCCCGACTGGCCTGGGTGATCATGCTTCTCCAAACCTTGCGCTCTCCATCGAGATGTATCATTTCGTATGCTGAGACACGCCCATGCCATGACACAAGACTGTCAAGCATTTTTCTCTCGCTGTCTTCCTCAGTCTCTCTTTCCCAAAATCTTCCAGTTGTCACAACATGTTAATATATTTTTACTTCTTACTATGTTACTTAGTTACTTGCATATCCTTTACAGGACGTAGCAGACAACCCCAGCATTTGTGTCTGCTTTTGATCTCCTGGCAAGTCTACGTTCAATAGTTTGGGATTACTTTCTGAAGGACCGGCACTCATACCATTCTCATAAAAAACCAACACAAGGCCGTCTGCTGCCAAATCGCCCGCAGATGTATTTCGAACGCTGTTTGCGGGATTACTATCTGCGACCCTAACCCTTGGCCATTGGCATAAGTTGTCTTGTGTTCAGGCCTCTTTCAAAACGTTTAGACTACTCATTTTGGCCCTCGGGGAAGTTTTAGCATTTTATTATAAAATCACATCTCCAAAGTTTCTAAGGCTAGGGATTCCTTTACTTGTGTACTAATTGTCCTCGATTTACAGCCATGTGTTGGAAATGGTTGTATGTAGCATGCAGGCTGCAGTCAGACGTGCTTCATAGTATCACATTCCTGGACCCTTTCCTGTTGATTCCATTTTCGGCTTTGTCGTTCTGATTACGAGTGGAATTTTCTCGGAGACTCCTAGGGGTCGTCACTGGAGCTTCGGGGTTTAAGCTCTGTGCGAAGCTTTCGGCAGGCTGAAATAAAGCCATACGGGATCAAACCTGGTGCAATGAATTCTATCAGCTTGCATTTAAAAACATGTATTTTTGGGGTGGGGTGGGGGTTGGGTCCATTTACTTATTTTCTTTCTTAAATTGTCCTCTAATTAATTAGTCTTTGTTTTTCATTAACTTAGGTGGGTCTGTCAACTGGTATTGGTAGTACCTTTGGTAAGGTTGACTGTCACGCCCTTTTCAGGACCCATTCCCCCCTGGTCCAAGCCTGACATCCAGCTCACGCCTGTGGCTCCTGGTAGCTGTCTGCATGCGACAGCGGAACCCCCCCCCCCCCCCACCCCAGGACAACGGCTGGGACAGGCTGGGTAAACCAGGCGTGGGCAACCGATTCGGCATCAAACAATTCGGTGAACTAGGGTATGCTTACCCAGCATGGATTCTGATGGACTCAGGCGAGAGAGTGAGGTCGACGAATTTGCGCAACTCTTCCTCATTTTAATCCAATTTATCGCGCAAGTCATTCTTCACTGCAGGAAATCTTCCTCCTGGAATGTCAAGCATTCTTTGCCCACATTGTCAAAGAACATTTCGAGCCAGATTAGACCTTACCAGCCATCTTAGAACTCACGGCTCAAGACTTCCAACCCCACTGGATGAAATGAATGGTTATCATCATTCTTGATGGACAAACACCATCATTAACTTAGAATGACTGATTGGCGAGCAGACAGCTTAAAATGATTGACTCAATTATTAATTAATCGATTGTATTGCACTCAAGAGGTACCGATATTGTGTTCTATTTCTGTCGGTATATATATTCGGCATGTTTGAGGCATTTCACGAGAGTGGAAAGTTGAATTGCGTTGTCACAGCGAGAAGGGTGGAGAGAAGGAGAGGCAGGAGGAGACCAAGAGAGACGATGCTAGACAGTTTAACATGATGGCATGGAGGAAAGACGGTATCATCAATTAATGGAGGGTGGTCAGCATGGCCGAATGGATACGAACTCTCATTTTTAAATATCCGGTGCGCTGATGCCGTGGTAGCGGGTTCAATCCTTACATCGGGCAGTTGGACTAAAATGTTAACTCCTCGTCCTTGACTTGGGGATGTAAATTACAAGTACCCCTGGGTACGGCTGATGGCGATGGACACTGGTAATAGGGCAAGCTAATTCCCCCACAAACATCAGTCCAGAGCACTAAAAATAGTACCATGTATATGGACTACGCTTGGTTTCAAACCGTGCAAACGCAATCATAGAAAATGAATGGAGGCACAAGGTTGTGGATAGACTTGATCACCAACGCCACGCGGCATGGACTATACGAAAGAGTAATCCCTTACATAGTAAAGTGTATTCTGTTGATCTATTACAAGAATCGTCTTTGCTCTTTACTAGAGCGATTTAGGAGTCTCAGAAGCGAAGTGGTTACCCTGTATCCCTGGCGCCTCGAAGGTTGGTGGTTCGACTCCAGACTACAACATTCTGTTCACAAATGCACTTTTCTCTGAGACCCCTGAGTGTCGTCGTTGGAGCTACGGAGTTCGTGCTCTTTGTGACGTTTTCGACTGGCCGCCTGCGAAGAGAGACCATGCCATGTAGGAGTAAACCCGTGGCAATGCAATCGACCCTGTTGCCTTTTAAATCCTCTATTTAAGGACGATTTGCGTTTATCATGTTTGGTTTTCATTGCCGTGTACTTGAAGTGCTACATAGAACCTGTACTTTTGTATGGATGTGAAGCGTGGACAATGAGTAGACAAGCTGAAAAACATCTGACGATGTGGAAATGTTGTTTCTGAGAGAAATGCAAAGAATACCATGGACAGACAGAAAAACCAATGACCACGTCTTACAAGAAACAAATTAAAACCGTAAACTGATTAGAGACATTAGATGTATACAGTCTCAATTGGTTTGGTCACGTTATGAGAAGAAATAAATTGGAGAACTTGGTGACAACTGGAAGATCGAGGGGAAGAGAACAAGGGGAAGGCAGAGAAGTAAATACCTGGATGGCTTGGCACATGGCATGGTCGCTTTACAGAACAGAATTACGAAAAAACAACAGGACCTTGCAGCGACTAGACTTCATAAGCAAACAAATACATACACAAAACACTACTTATAAAAGGATATGCAGCTAACTGTTAATGGATAGTTGTGGTTCCAACTCCACGGCAACGGGTCACCAAATACTGCTCCGTTCCTGTGCCAGCAAATATCACACAAAATGCTCCTCGCTGCCCCATGTAAAAAAGGGAACATACGGCATTCTCGACAAAGTCAAAGTATGCACACGCATGTATACTCAAGGCCACTGGCAGAATGCCAACACAACAGCCCACCACAATAATTACAGTTTGACGTCGATGGAAGCAGAGGGCTCTAGAAAAACTATTATAATACCCATAAACTGACTTTATTTGTTCGGAAAGTTTAATGATGTCGTAATGTTCATGTGCAGAACCCGGGGAAGTGTGTGCAGACGAAGTATGGCTCACGGATAATGAGGAAGATTATGTCTACGTGGAATGTCCTGCAGGCTATTACTGTGACTACCTGGATTCGTTGCGCTGTGTTAAGTCAAAGTAATATTAGGTGAGACCTGGTTTGACCTAGTGTTATGTTAACTGCACAAACTTTGCTTTCTCACTATCATTATCGTCATAACCATCATCATTGCCATCAACATCGTCGACATCATCATCATAATTTTTATCGTCTCGACGGTGTCATTGCCAGCATCTTCATTTTCATCGCAGTCGTCATGATCAGCCTCTACACAATCATCATCACTTAATCATCGTCATCATCACAACTATCGCCATCACCAACAACATCATCAGCTTCGTTAACGTCACCATCTTCACTAACATCACTATCTTCAAAAACGTCATCTCCAGAATACGTCATTTCCTGCTGCATTATCCTCATTACCATCATGAACATCATCATCATGTGTCCTCTTGTTGTCCTCACTTTTCATTAGCTAACCACCACAAAGATCATCGACAATCTCATCACACTCGCCATCAGCTGCGTCATCTGTCATCTACTGCCAATACTCTTTGTGTAGGACAGGGGAGGCGGAGTTGGATGTGTGTGTGGGGGGGGGGGGAGGGGGAGGGGTGGTTCGGGTCTCTATGAGCCTCAGGAATTAAGGCCGCCTAGCTAGTGCAGTCGCCCTGAACTGTGCAGGTTAGGGTATTCTTTTTAAATCTGCATCATCATCATTCATCTTTCCTCCCAAACTGTCCACTCATTGTTTTCTTAGTGTTTCCCTAACTTGTGATCGTTTCTGTTTATATGCTCTTATCGGTAGTTGATCAGGTTTCATTCTCATAAGAAGTCACAAGCACTTTATTTGTTGTACTTCGTCAACTTGATCAGCACTCAAAGGATGTCAGCAAGTGGGTTACAACTGGATGTTATAGAAATATAAATTACTTAGGAATTTGAACAACTGGATGTTATACAAATATAAATTACGTAGAAACGTAAACAACTGGATGTTATAAAACAGTATTTTGTATAGGCACTTGAAAAACTGCATATTAAAAACATGAATTATATAATAACTTAAGCAACTAGATATTGTAAAACCATATATTATTTAGGGACTTTTACACAATTTATTATTACATTCACAGTTGCAATTTAATTCTCATTATAATCTCTATCAAAATAAATACGCTTTTCCCGTCATTGTCATTTTGTCATTTACTGCCAATATAGTACCTTGCAGTGTATGGCAAGGGGGGGTCTTTGAGCCTGAAGAATTAAGACCGGCTAGCTAGTGCAGTCGCCGCAGGTTAGGATTTTCTTTTTGCCCCCGACAGAAAAACATTTCAAACCTTACCGAGGATTCGAACCCGGGTCTCCCGAAGGAGAATCTGGCGTTCTAGTCACTCGGCCAGCAGCTCCTCTCATTGTCATTGTACAAGTGCTAAATGATGACGGCTCCTCGCTGCAGCAACAAGTAGAACATACAAGCATGAGCTCAGCCGTCTCAGTAACATTCACACCTCACATTCAACAACTGCATCACCTACGAAATATTTCCCGCCAAAATGAGATCGGATGGACCAAACAGGCGAAAATCACAGAAGGCTAAGTTGGGACTGTAAGGCAATTGTTAACGCATATCCAACCCTAGTTTAATTGTGTTCCGCTTGGGTTTATCAATCTTAATGTGGTCTTACATTCTCGTTATGGGACAGCACTTCTCTAATTAATAAATAAACACACATAGTATTGTTTGGCTCTCATAGAAGAGAGAAGAAGGAAGTAGAGACTTGAGGACGCACTTGGAAACAACAATTGAAAGCTATAGTTACCGACCGGGATTAGAACCTGTCACCTGCAAATGACCACAGCGCCTCGCTGCAGGAACAAGTGTACTTCAACACATGACCAACTAGACAGGTGTGAAAATACATAACACTCTTATAAAAACTACACTTGAGGGTAAGGTTGAAGGCAAGCCAACAAGAGGTAGACAACGATACACGTGAAATGATAAAATCAAGAGGTGGACGAACAACAATCTGACAGATTGCACAATCAGGGCCAGAGACAGACAGTGTTGGAGATCCACTGCAGTCAACTTTCATTGAAAGGTCATCAACTACTTTATTGATAGATATCCATCTAACCAACTGCAACCAACCAACAAATCATTTACTCAATGGGTCGGTCGTTCGACGCGTGAGAAGTTCATGGTCCTTTACGGCTCAGGCTGCAGTGAGAATTATGAAGGAATATTCTGGTGCTTTTGCCTTGACACAAGTAGTCTGACTATGTAAGTTATGACAGCAAGTAAAGCAATAACATGGCTCGAGACACAGACCTCCACTCGAGCACGTTTCTTTTGTGACTCAGTGAATATTCCCAGGAAGATAGATATCGAGTGGGTCCGAATCAGTGGTTGTTGTATCTGGTGTCGTCACGGCTGGCAAAGATACCTGGATGGCTTGGCCACGTTGTATGGTCGAGACAAGAACACTGCGCTGATACACGACTCTGGTGACCGAGTGAGATGGCAAAACATGATCGCCAAAACTTACCGGCATGGCACATGATGATGATGATGAAACCAACCCCATTATGCCCGTCGTAAGTGTTACATGTCACACGGTTATATACTTAAATATTACATTACTATATTACTTTGTGTTTCAACACTCCAGTTTTTTACACAACAATTTTGGTAACTTTGTTTTCAGATAGTTATCAAGCAAGATAGTGCACAGACAAGAATACGTCTTCGCTTATAAACACCAAATACAACACCAATGAAGCCAGGAATAGTTTAACAACATGTATGAGAAAACTTGAAAGCAATCATGATTATTGTTCCATTAAATCTTAAAAACAAACAACAACAACAACAACAACAACAACAACAACAACAACACAACTTTACATATTAAAAAGCCGTAAGAAAAATATTTCACATTGCTGCTTGTTTCATTATTATTATTATTATTATTATTATTATTATTATTATTATTACTATTGCTATTACTATTATTACTACTACTATTATTATTACCACTACTATTATTACTTTTATTATTACTATTATAGCAATAATAGGTAAACACATTCTGGTAAGATGGCGACGACGTGACGCATTTATTTTTCGGGAAACGCTGTTTTTCGTGTTTTCCTGTGGATTATGTGGTGTTATTTCGTATTCGTTTATTGGAAGTGTTCAAAAGAGGCCACGGAAGGCAGGTGGTATATGAAATTATGAGAGCAGCCGACAGATAGTTGTTGGTTATGGTCTCAAGTTTCGCGATGGTAAGTAGAAGATCTCTTTCACGAGACAATTGCTGGCGTCTCCGACCAGTATGGTCACTGCCAAGGAAGGAAAGCAACGACAAACTACTTTCTTTAAAAGTGCCTAGTTCACTATGATTTAGCTAGAGACAGATCATCGCAAGACAAGGACAGAGACATTAAAATTAGCAACATGGAATGTTAGGACGTTAAACGACGACGACAAATTAGATAACATCAAACAAGAAATGGAAAGAGAGAAAATTAATATTTTAGGGATGTGAGAAACGAGATGGATATTAGCGGGAATCAAGATAAATGAAGACTTTAAGGTTATTTATTCTGGAGTAGAAGATCGACAAATGGGGTAGCAATTATATTGGACCGGCAAACATCAAAATCTGTTCAAGGATAATGGGCCGTGTCAGACAGAGCTTTACTAGTTAATTTAAGCGGCAGACCTTTTAGCATAAATGTTATTCAAGTATATGCCCCAACAGGAGAATCCAGTGAAGATAGTGGAGAGGAATTGTATAATGACATAGAGTCTGCTTTAAAGAAATGTAAAAATTCAGAAATAAATATCATAATAGGGGACTTAAATGCAAAAGTAGGAAATCAAGGTGATTGATGCACATTAAGAAACTATGGTTTAGGAGAGAGAAATGAAACAGGATACAGACTTGTAGAGAGGGCAAAAGAGCAGGAAATGATTTAAGGTAAGACCTGGTTTAAGTAACACCCTAGAAGATTATGGTCACTGAGGAGTCACGATAGCAGGATTAGAAACCATATTTATTACATTCTGATTAGCAGAAGATTTAGAAATGCGCTAACAATAGCAAAAACAGTTCCCACACATTACTTACAGGAACATTGAGTATACAGTTAAAGAAAGTCAAGTATATAACAGAAAACACTAAATATGATTTGTGTACATTGAGTAACGACAAGGAAATGCAAAACAAATTCAACAAAGAAGTACAGAAAAGATTTTTGTACTGTCTGATCTAGAGATGCTATTCCAGGATATGGATGATCAATGGGAAATGTTGAAGAATTCAATAAATCTGGCTGTAGAAACAACTATTCCAAAATTAAAGAAAGTGGGTCGTAAGAAATGGATGACTGAAGAAATTTTACAACTAATGGAAACAAGAAAACTCAACAAAAATAATTCTGCGATATATGAAAAAATGCACAGTCAAATAAGAATATTATGTAAGGAGGAAAAAGAATCATGGCTTGAGAAAAATTGCTTAGAAATTGAAAAACAACACAACAGTAAAAATACCAAATTAGTGCACAAAGAATTCAGGAATTTACTACTAAAAGAACAAGTACATCAGCTGGCTGTCTAAAAACTAAAGATGGCAAAATCATAATAGAAAAAGATCAGACTCTACATGTATGGTCAGACTATGTGAAAAACCTTTATGATAATAACAGAGATGAACAGTATGATATTCGATTTAATAATGAAGGACCGTCAATTATGAAGATGGAGGTTCGGAATGTTCTTAAACATACGAAAGCTAGCAAGGCCCCCGGTTCAGATAACATCACAACAGAAATGATTAAAGCTTTAGAAGAATATGGAATAGATCAAGTCACCAGACTGCTGAACACATTAAATGATACCGGAGATATACCTTCTGATTTATGTAAATCTGAATTTATTGCAATCACAAATAAATCAGGAGCCTTGGAATGTGATCAACATAGAACAATTAGTATAATGAGTCACATCACAAAGATTTTGCTACGAATATTTATGCCAAGAGTGAGGAAGAAAATACAACCTGAAATAGGGGAAGAACAGTGTCGATTTATAGAAGGAAAGGGTACAGTAAATGCAGTGTATATGCTGCGAACAGTTATTGAACGTGCTATAGAAGTAAACAAGGATATACATCTTCGCTTTGTTGACTACTCAAAGGCTTTTGTTAGAGTTAGACATGTCAATATGGTGGATATGCTTGCAGATCTACAAATTGATGGGAAAGACATTAGACTTATAAAAAACATATATTAAAAACAACAAGCTGCCATAAGGATTGATAATGAAGTGGGACAATATCAGCCTATTAAGAGAGATGTTAACCAGGGATGTGTAATGTCTCCAGATCTTTTTTTCCCTATATAGAGAAAATATTTTCAGAAATGTAGAAGATATAAATGGAATCAGCATTGGAGGACGAAACATCAATAACATTAGACATGCGGATGATAAAGTATTGATTGCAGACAATGCACAGGATCTGCAAAATTAGTAGATGCGGTTATTGTACACAGTGAGCAACTGGGGAGGGGGGGGGGGGGCTGAGTGGTCTCGTGGTATGGTGTCCACCTCGAATGCTGGAGGTCCCGTGTTCAGGCCCCGGTGAGGACCGGGATTTATTTAAAAAATCCACCTGGTCTTCCAGTAATAAAATGTCCCCTGGGCAAAATTTCGAGTTAAAAATCTACGCAAAGTATTTCAGGATCCTCGCCGATGCAACGGAGTTCGTGCATTGAGCTGAGTTTGTCCAGACTCAGGTTTGAGTTAGGAGGAAAACGGAGCACTTATACGTTAAACCGTGTGCCGTGATGTTGATCCATCGACTAAACTAAACTAAACTAAACTAGCAACTGGGGTTAGAATTAAATTGTAAAAAGACACAGGTTATGGTCGTCACTAGGAAGAACGAAGCACCACAATGTAATATACAAGTAAATGGGAATATTCTTCAACAAGTGAATCGGTATAATTATTTCGGAACAGTCATAACATCTGATGGGAGATGCCTTTAAGAGATTAGAACAAGTATCGCCATGGCGAAAGTAGCTTTAGCAAGATGAAAAACATTCTGACCGATAAAAAGATGTCAATTGAAACGAGAAAAAGAGTGTTGATGGGATACATTGAGCCTGTTCTTCTGTATGCGAAAAGCAGCCTTTGCTTGCCCAATTCAGCTGTTAATATTTGTTATGCATTTTCCATCTAATGTTATAAATGTCCCTAGGTATTTAAAACTATCCACTTGGTTAAGAATTTTCACTTATATTTCTATTTCACGTTTTGATGTCATCTGTTTATTTGATATCGCCATTGTTATTGTTTTCGTGATATTCAAGGAGCGTCCTTTCTTTGTACCCTCTATTACTACAATATCCAACAATTGTTGTAGATCTGTTGCATTATCCGCAACCAATACTGTGTCATCTAAATAGCGTATAATGTTTATAATATAACCTCCGATTAGTATTCATGGTTTCTCTTTGATCTCTCTCATTATTACTGCGCTATAAAGGGAGAAGAGATCCGGTGACAAGACACATCCCTGTCGTACTCCTAGCTATATTTTTCCATAATTGCCCTCTTTATTTGCCATTTAATCGCTACTATTTGGTTCCAGTCGTTATTATTCTGAGATACTTCCCAACATTTTTAATATCTAACATTTTAATCAGTTCATCGTGTATTATGAAATGCCTTAGTATAATCTATGAAATACAAATATATGTCTTTCTTTTTTTCTAGTGATCTTTCTATTAGTGTCCGTAATGTATATATTGCATTGTTTGTCCCCTTTTCTTCCACAAATCCATACTGTTCTTCAAACATTTCCATTATTATTTTCTTTCGTGTTCTTCTTCTTATAATTCTGAGTAGAAGCTTAGTGACATGGCTTATGAGGTTAATTGTACGAAAATCATGGCATTCAAATGCTCCTGATCTATTTGGTATAGCTATAAATACCGACTTCAGCATATCACTCGGTAGATATCTACTACTATAAATGTCATTCAACATGTTGGTTAATATATCTACTCCAAATTCTCCCAGTACTTATAATTCTTCAATTGTGATTCCATCTGGCCCAGCTGTTTTCCCTTTCTTCACGTGTTTAATAGCGTTAGCTACTTCTTATTGTAAAATAGGTGGACTTTCTAAGTTACCTTTTTTCTGTTAATTCTTCCCATTCTCCATCATATAATTCTCTTATATACTCGTTCTACCTCTTCATTATAGCATCATCCTCCAATAATATCTTTCCTGTATTTGATTTTAAACACCCTGTATTTTTGCATCATTAATATAATTTAATTCAATTTTCTTGCACTGCTCGTTTAACCAGATTTCTTTTGCCTTCACGCGTGTATCTCTTATTTCTTTATTTATGTTAGCATATTTTTGTTTGTCATTTTTGCTCTGTTTTCTTTCGGCCATCAACTTTAAGATTTCTTCAGTCATCCATTTCCTCAGCTTTTTGGCTTCTCTCCGGTAATATTTCTTTGCTCGTTTGATGAATGGAGTCCCTTAACATTTCACATAATTCATTTATTCTATGTATTTTAGCCACTGCATTGTACCTATTTTTCACAGTTACTCTGTATTGTGCTTGAATTTCTTTATCCACCTTCAAATCCTCTTTATTAAGTCTCATGGTCTTAACCACTTTTTCCTCTCTTCAGTCTGACTTTAACTGGTCCACATAATGGTACAAGCAGTATTACTATCCACATCACAAAATGGAATAGAAAGTCTAATAACCTCAACCCAAAGAAATATTGAAAATCACAAATTATATCTTAACATAGCAAAAAGCATACGGATAAAACTACTATGGATTAATAAATATGTGTTAATGGGGAAAGATTGGAGGTAGTGGATAATCTTGGGTCGTTGATGACCAACAATGGTGACACAAGGAAAGAAATTAAACGACGACTATCGATTGCTCTTCAAAGACTACAACAACTGAATAATTTGTGGAGTGGAACGGATAGAACTACAAAAATTTGATTTTTAAGAGCATGCATCTTTCTCATTGCAACATACGCCTGTGAGATCTGGACACTTACTAAATAAGCTGAATATCGCCTTTGAATATAAATGTTATAGACGGATTGTAAGAATATCTTGGGTAAAGCAAAGAACAAATGTAACCATACTTCAAGAGCTTAATATTGAAGAGGATTGGCTATCAAAGACGATATAACAAAGAAAATTGAAGTATTTTGGTCACTTGAAACGTCACGAAAGTTTGGAGAGAACAATAATGGAGGGGTATATACCTGGGAAGAGAAGAAGAAACCCAAAGAGAAAATGGGTGCAGGATGTGGTGGATGATCTCCAGATGGGTGTATCGGACTCGGGACATCTCGCTTATGATCGAGAAGTTTTCCGGAAAGTTGTTATGGGAGTGAGAAAAGGGCGGAAGGGTGGTGTGTCCGACCTGTTATAGGTCAAAAATCTTTAAATTCATCATTCTGGATTGTTTCAGGGCAATTTGGCTAAGATCAAAGTGTAGCTTCTGTTCTTGTATCTGACTGACTGGCACCTGGCCGTTTTGACAGACGATAGATAGTTATATTGTGCTTCAAGAAGGCATAATAACTACAAAGCATGGCGGTAGCGAATGTGACTGATCAGACCAACTCGCACAGTAAATGTTCATCAACAATGGATGCATGTGAATACATGGTCATTTCCACCATCACGGACCAACTTATGTCTCACAAGTTCAGTGTGGACCTATCTGCAATCATTTTCTCCTGTTTCTTTATTCCATTTATGATCGCTGCCCTCCATGCAACACAATCAGCGGCGACTTTCTCCCAAGGTGCAATATCTATGCCAGTATCAATCATGTCCCGCTTACACACCTCTTTGTATCTAAGCAGAGACCGTCACCGAGATTCGTGTATCACGACAGTGATTAAGGGTAGACTGCACTTGATCTGGCCATGGCCACCAGCAGAAGTGGTTATCCCAATGACATACAGGAACTTGGAACATCATGGAACGGCTCTTGCTCTTTGGGGTATCCTGAGCCCTAAAATAATTAAGCAATTTTTAAAAATAATCAGCAGACTCAAACACACATTGTCATTGTACCTTGCGGTGTCGGGGTGAAGTATAAACAGCATGACAGTGCCCGTTCATAGGCTTCACGTATCAAGATTACTTCTTAGTTTTTCTACGAGCAGCATGAAAATCCCCTGCTGGCTTGCTTGGCCAGGCACAGATTTAGGACATAAATCTGACCAAGGGGTGTCACTCCCCCCTTAAGAGCCAGAGACCCGCTGGCTCATGACCTCGCGATCATGGTTTCCCGGTCTACACCACAAAGAGGTGGGTTGACTTGTGTAGTCGGCGAGTCATCGGCAGGCTACTTATTTTTTCTGTTCACCCCCCCCCCCCCCGGGAGAGGCTAGCCGATCCTATTCCTGCTGGCCGCAGTCCACACCATGTAGGTCCTAGTGGGACTGGAGAGGCCTTATATAAAAATGTAGTTTATGTTCTTGTATCAGGACATTAAGTAGATGCGGTTGTTGCACACAGTGAACAACTAGGGTTGGAATTAAATTATGAGAAGACACAGATTATGGTCGTCAGTAGGGAGAGTGGATTACCGCAATGTAATATACAAATAAATGGGAATATTCTTAAGCAACTGAATCGGTAAAATTATCTCGGAACAGTCATAACATCTGATGGGAGATGCCTTGAAGAGATTAGAACAAGCATCCCCTTGGCGAGTGTAGCCTTTCGCAAGATGGAAAACATACTGACCAAAAAATTGTTGGTTAATCTCATATGCACATGTTTGGCTTATATCATGAAGACAGGTTTGGAGAACAAGAAGCCATAACTGTGGAAATGGGGGAGGGGGATGTGTCCGAAGTTTAAAAGGCCAGAAATCATTAAATTAATCACTTTGGATTGCTTCACGGCATTTTGGCTAAGATCAAAGTGTAGCTTCTGTTCTTGTATCTGACTGACTGGCACCTGGCCGTTTTGACAGACGATAGTTTGTTACATTTTGCTTCAAGAAAGCATAATAACTACAACGCATGACGATAGCAAATGTGACTTTCGGAACAATTCGCACAGGAAATGTTTTTCCACAATGTATGCTTGTGAGCACATTGTCATTTCCACTATCACGCACCATCTTACATCTTACACGCTTAGTAATGGACCTATCGGTGATCAGTTTCTTCTTTGTTTTATACGATTTTTTATCTTTGTCCTCCATGCATCACGTTTGGCGGCGAATTGCTCCCAATGTGCATTATCAATGCCAGTATCAATCATGTCCCGCTTACACACATCTTTGTATCGTAGTAGAGGCCGACAACGAGATTATTGTATCACGACAGTGATTAAGGGTAGACTGACTTACCTGCTCTTGACCTGGCTATGGCCATCAGCAGAGGCGGTCATCACAATGACATACGGGACTTGGAACCTCATGAGGCGGCTGTTGCTCCTGTAGACCACATCAGGGACTTGGAACCTCACGGGTCGGCTCTTGCTCCTGGAAAACACATATAAGGACTTGGAACCTCACGGGGTGGTGCTCTGGTCCCCAAGGAACACATACAGGGACTTGGAACCTCGTGGGGCGGCTCTGGCCCATTGGGAACATATACGATCTTCAAACCTCATGGGGCGGCTCTTGCTCAAGGGGAACACATATAGGGACTTGGAACCTCTGGGGCGGCTCTTGCTCCTGGGAACACATACAGGGACTTGGAATCTCAATGGGCGGCTCTTGCTCTTGGGGAACACATATAGGGACTTGGAACCTCATAGGGCGGTTCTTTCTCCCGAGGAACACATGCAGGGATTAGGAACCTCATGGGGCGTTTCTTGTCTCTGGGAAATACATACAGGGGACATGTTAATAAGCAATGCGTAATTCCCCCGAACCCACTCGCCATTTGTTGCACTTAACATATGATGCATGTAATCATCGCTGTTTTACAACATTGTTATTATTATTTCTATTATTTCATCAAGGAAAACAAAATGTGAGTCTGTATAAAGCCATATATTGGGGGGGGGGGAGGAGGAGGAGGAGGGAGAGGAGGAGGAGGGGGAGAGGAGGAGGGGAGGAGGAGGGAATGAAGAGGAGGGAGAGGGAGGGGGAGGAGGAGGAGGGGAGGAGAAAGAGGAGGGGAGGGGAGGAGGAGGGGAGGAGGAGGGGGAGGAGGAGGGGAGGAGGTGGGGGAGTGGGGGAGGCGGGGGAGGAGGAGGAGGAGTGGAAGGAGGATTATAACGCATATGCCTGTAGCGAAAAGGTCCATCTATTTGAGAAATATGAAACAATTTTACATATATAGCAATGCTATTAAATGTTATGTCCCCTCGCTATATATAAATTGTAATGTAAATTAAAATATTAAATAATATTAAGTAAATAACTGTTTGTACACTAACAAACTATGACAGTTGGGAGAAGGAGGAGGAGGGAGGAGGAGGGGGAGAAGGAGGTGGAGGGGGAGGAGGGGGGGAGGAGGGAGGGGGAGGAGGAGTAGGAGGAGGGCGAGGAGGAGGCGGATGAGGCGGGGGTGGAGGAGTGGGGAGGTGGAGGAGGGGGAGGAGGAGGGGGAGGAGAGGGGAGAATGAGGGGAGGAGGAGGGGAGGAGGAGGGGAAGGAAGGGGAGGAGGAGGTGGAGGATTATAACGCCCTGGGGATGTGGATGTACAAACGAATAGGTCGTATTTCGTGGAAACAATAACAATCAAGTGCAGAGGTCCTAGAAACACTGGGAATGAAGAGAGAGTTGATGAAAGGAATAAAGAGGAGACAAGTGACATATTCTGGCCACGATAAAAGACCTGTCACAGCCTCACATAGGGGCGGTAACCAACATAAAGTAAGAGATAGGGGCGAAGGGGCTAAAACTCCCGCTCAAGGGAAAGAAGTGAGTCACTCGAAGGCTTGAAGAATCCAGAGCCTTCTCGAAGGACTGGTCAGTGTGTCCACTGTCCCGTGGACACTGATGTGGCCCGCCGATTACGGGGTCCACGAGAAACTCGGATAGAGTTACCACCCGTGTCGGATTGCGACACGTGTGAAACGGTAGAGACCGACTGGACATCGGAGAAGCAACAGGGCTTACCCCTAAGGTAAGCACTGTTGCTTCTCCGATGTCCAGTCGGTCTCTAACGTTTAACACGTGTCTGCCACATGGTGGTCACGTCCACACGCACCACCAAATGTAAATTAGGAGATTCCCAGTCTAACAATAGAATGACTTGACGACTAGAAACTGAGGACGAGGTAATCATCGTCCGGGACAGCGGAAAGGTGACTTCGAGAAAGGAGATCAAGACGGCTGTGTGTATTTTTCCCTGAAAGCTCCGTGAGCAAAAGGTTTGATCATAAAGGGCAAAGCATTGTTACTGAGGAAGGGATATCGCCTGTTTGGATATAGCATTCTTGTCATACTCAGGACCGGAACAGATATCAAGTATAGACAACGAGTTAACGAGTTATGTTTGGACATGGGTGGCAATATACTTTAGGAGATTGGGTAATTATAGAATTATATGAACGGCCAAGTGGTATTAATATATATAACGTCCCGTGCCCGTGTTAGGGCCCCGTTATATGATACGGCAGTGTTGTGTTCATTTTGTCTAAAAGAGAGCAGATCCGAAATAAAAGGATTTATCTCAAAATTATATCAGTCTTCAAGGTGAGCGACTTTTATTACATACATTCATTCAAGTTTGAGTTCTATCGGTTGTAAGCATGTTGAGACACGTGGGGACTTCGATCCGAGGAAACAATGGTGTAATGCAAACAAGCGATGATTGATTCCCGCTATATCAGAAGTAAAGATACAATGAATGCGCGCCACAATGATAAATTCCTTTGCACGATAAGACATCAGGAGTACACAGAATGCGCCAACATGGCAGTTGCCGAAAGATTGTGAGTAACGCCAACATACTTATTATTTGACGATTATCTGCAGGTAAAGTGACTAAATAATTTAATTAAACTAGTCCTTCATAAGTGCCACAGTTTGAGAAGTTTATGAGTGGAAAGAAAGGAATAAAGATTGCACTATACTATATTAACTGGTCTACATACATGGTGTGCACGAGCAGAAACAGATAATGAACATTACGTGTATTTAATAACAGCAAATTATATACTATCGTTTGAGACAATAGTAAATAGTTAAATAAGATCATAATATTGTCCAAGTTTGGGAAAGTGAAGCACAATACAGTAATGGAGAGGTAAACACAACTGATATATTTGGTTTACGGATCGTTTGAGTCCACACTCGACTTATAATGTGTTGTTGGTACCGAAGAAGGAGGCGTTAGCTTCCTACACGACATTTCCACTCTGTTAACAAAGCAGTGAGTCAAACTTATAATAGGAGAAAGAACACTTACTTTCACGCTTATGACACTGATATAACTACACACAAGGATGGTACGATATTGCCAGTACCCACACATTTAACATACGAGTATCAAGAATAGGAGGACACATATGAAGATTAAGTTGACACAGTACCACTTCATTACTTCGAACTTTACTCTTCACGGGAAACTTCAATATATATTTACGAGTTACAACGGGATATCTGACAGAATACATAGAGACACGTTATCATTACACCTCAACATGCAGGAAATCTAACACGTGTACACTCACTTGATTTGAAGTCGAAGCATACAGATAGACTTTAATGTCACATAGTACCAATTGTTCAAGGTATTTAATCGATAACGATTCACATTGGGACAGTTATATTTATTATATCGGGACATTAAAGGACATTATACACATCAAGATACTACTGGACACTACACTGCACCTGGAACGCATCGAGACGTTACATGTTCCTCAAGACTCTGACGACAGGAACATATAAAGACACTTATGGATGTTACACATTGCACCGCTGTAGCAAATGACTCAATTATTTATTGACATTGTTCCAATGTTAGCGATCCTCACTAGGACACCATTGAGCTCATTTACGGACATGGAAGTAACACTTCGTTCGTCTAACGACACCATTTCATGATTGTGGATTGACACAACGACGATACAAACATTAACTCATTACGTCGACATCTACGGACAACGGTAACGTTTGGACATTGATTGACTGTACACGGATACACTACACACGTCAGGAGGCTACTCACTTTACACTTCAGCGGTTACACATCGGAACGTTTTACGGATTGACAATTACTATTTTTTTTTCATCGTGATACCAGACACAGTCGAATCGGTCACACATTGGACTTTAGGTACCAGAACCGGATGCAGGCAGATCTACTGATTTCACTGTGGGCATCATTCATTCGGATACCTACAGCAACCTAAACGTATCACAATAAGGCTGCAGTAAAATTCAAACGTCGTCGTTACACTACAGCCAACTACGTGTTATGGGTTGGTTACGGACTTCCTGAGTCCAGGGTGAAAGTAGTACAAGTTAATTGTACTATCGTTCAAGCCAGGAGCAACAGTCTATTGTGGACGCAGCTTCTCGGGTATAAATCAACAAGCATACCAATACTCGAGTGGTGACCACGGATCAATTCCTTAATGAACTGATCGACACAATTCTATGTCAAAATTTTTGAACGACAGGAACTCTACTCGGTTATCTATGTACAAGAGAGCCGGAAAAAGGCCAGTAATTGTTATTCATTGTTGATTGATGTTATGTTGACTCATAATAAGGCTATTTATTTTATTTGCGGGTGGTTAGAAGGCCATGATGAGCTAATGATATCTGATATCTTGATTAGTTCATGAAGTGATTTGTGGGTTGACAAGAGCCAGGTCATTACGAATTAATTTTGTTTGGTTTTGATCTTGCGGGCGTCACCTCAATATTATAGTCTCGTCTTTACGTTAGTAGTATAGTAGGAACATTATCCGTCAAAAATGGGGATAAAATTTTGTTATCGTTTGTAAACAGTAATATGTATTTACGTCAGTCGTCGATCGTCTCTTATGATTATTAGTTGTCTTGCGTCACACATATTGTATATTAGACATATTTCTTCATATTTATTTTATAATTTAGATCTGTTTCGTTCATTATAGATATATTTGGTTGATTCTTTTGTTGTGTTCGAATTTACACTACAGAGTTGATTGAGTTCGTGTTTGCTCAACGGAGATACAACACTTACGTTACTATCTGATTGATGGTGATTTGAGATATTATCACAATTTTTTCGATTCTTTTCTTCTCTTGCCTACGTCTATATTTATTTCAGCCAGATAGCTCATTTTACAGGTAGGACAATAGGACAAGATGTCTACGCTGCAACATTTCATTGAAATGGGCGAGAAGACTGGTCTAACTGGTGCTGAGCTTCGAAATTGGGCAAAGCTTGAGTTCAGTGAACAACAGAAACGTGACAAGGAGGAAAAACAGGAAAGACTGGCATCAGAAAAGCAAGCGAAACAACTTGAGAGAGAAATGAAAGAAAAAGAGATGGCGATCAGACAAAGTGAGATAATTTTGGAACGTGAACGAATGGAGTCTAGAGAAAAAGAATTAAATGCGGAAAAAGAGAAGTTAATGATAGAGATGCAAATAAAAGAGAAACAGATGGCTGCAGAAGCGGAATTGAAGATAAAGCAAATGGCTGCAGAAGCGGAACTTAAGGAAAAACAAATGGCTACAGAGGCAGATTTGAAGATGAAACAAATTGTTGCTGAAGCAGAACTTAAAGAGAAACAATTGGCTTTTGATAGGGAAAGACTTGCTACAGAAACACTCTGGAGGGACAAGGAGGTTGAAGGTAACCTAAGGGTCAAGACGCTTGAGATGGAACGTGGAGCTGAAATCGAACGAGAGAAAATGCTGGCTAAGCAGAACGATCCTGTGAAAAATTACCAAGGGTTATTCAGGAATTTTCAACAAGGTGATTCGGTTAGGTCTTGGATGACTAATTTTGAAGTACTCGTAAAGCATTACAAGGTACCAGAGAAGGACATACCAATTTTATTTCACCGTCATCTGGCATTGGAGCCGTTAAAAGTGATTGAGTTGATTCCTGAGGATTTACGTACAAATTACAAATATATGCGCGATCGTGTGCTGTCACATTTTTCATTAGACGAATCTGGATTACGAACTAAGTTTAAAACACTTACACCGAAATCGAATCAAACATTCCTGGATTTCGCTTCGGAAATGTCTTCTAATTTTGATAAGTGGTGTAAGGCTGCGGATATTAATGATAGTTATGAGAAAGTGAGAGACTTAATTATCAGAGATAGAATGTTATCTGCAATACCAGAACCTATGTCAGTATTTCTTATGGAAAACAAATGTAAGAGTTTAAGTGAGATGGAAGCTAAAGGTGAGTCTTACTTTAATGCACATATAGACGTATTTGCCAACTGTACTCAACCTGAATTAGTAATAGGAGCAAGTGCAAAATTCCAAAGAGGAAACGGTAAGTTTAGAAAGTTTGGTAGTGGTAGCAATAGAAATAGTCCTTACAATAGAGAAGGTGATAGACCAAGGAAAGGCCAATTCAACAGATGTCAGTATTGTAGATTAACGCATGGAAATTTAGAGATGTGTGATAAACATCCAGGTTATACCGCATATCTGAAGGACATTATTGCTAAGAAGAGAGGTAAGTATGACTCTTTTAAAAGAAGCATTAAATGTTTCTCATGTAGGGCGTACGGACACACAAGCAGGTCTTGTCCAATGAGAAATTCCTGGAAGGAAGCCAGTATCGCATATGTGTTGTCTAGTTGTAGTAGCGATTCAGATGATCTAGAGGACACACACGCAGCCATTATAGAGTCATACAAGAACAAAACAGGTAAAGAAGGTAATAATAGTGATGATGACCTTACATCAGCCAATAAGAGACATATTCACGAGGCAAATGCAGCATACACTCGTCAAGGTACTCTGACGATACACCAAGCGTTGGTGAATGATTTACCAACAACCTGTTTTAGAGACACAGGGTCCGATATTACAGGTGTTAATCACAAACTCATAAGAGAAAGTGATTATACAGGTAAAAGTATTGAGTGCAGGACATTTGGGGGTACAATAGAAATGTACAAAACTGCATTGGTCAGTATAAAATGCAAATACTAAAGGTCGAGTGTGCGCAGCAGTACTACCAAACCCATGTGCTGGGTTGATAATTGGTAACATCGCAGATGTCAAAGATTACGCTCAAACTATAGAACGCAAACCTGATGTGATACTCACAACAACACAAGAAGAAAGAATTACACATTCATTAAAAGTTCAACTGACTGGTAATAACAACAGTGTGGCACACAAAAATAGAACAAAAGTTAAACACAATAGTTACAAACAACAGATGAAATGGGATGTTGTAACCATATTTATGATAAATATGTTGAGTTGGCTTAAATTGACTTTATCTCAGGTTACATCCATAGTCACAAACACAGCCTCACAAACAAAGGCATATATTGATGATATTGTGAATAAAAATACAGTCATTCAATCACTCAAGAAAATTTACACACAAGTCAATGATAACAAACAAAATTACGATGCATTAATTAATGCGTACTTTATTTGCTTGGCTTATTTCTGCTACAAATTAATCAAATATACTTTATTGTCGTTATATATACGAGTGAAAGTTATGACAGTGTTCAATTTAACAAAGTTGAAAAGTACAAATATGAACATACGTTCAGTACGGAAACACCATAAGTATGAAAGAAAGAAAGAGAGAAAGAAATAGAATAAAAGAGAAGAATAAAAGAAAAATAGAATGGGATGAAAGTGTTAGGTTCATATTAACACAAAATACATTACAGACACATTTACAGTCTGATTACTTAGAATTCCAAATTTTTTAGATCTAAATCTATATTTGTTCAAAGTGTTCACACTATCTCATATCTCCACACTTGGGTGTGTGAAAATATTTTAGTTCTCTATTGTATAGATAATTGTTAGTAAATATATTGTTATTTTATGATGATAAATTGGTTAAGGATTTATTCTTGTTGAGTCATAATATTAGAATATAATTCTGAGTTATTTTCTTAAAAAGTTTTAAATCTTTGAAATGTATGATTTTTCACATGTATATATCTATATTACAGACTTATAAAAATAGTTGGACAGAGGATCATGAGAAATTATTACAACAAATAAAAACTCTATTTAGTACATATCCTATTTTGAAATTACCTGATATTTCAAAAGATTTTGTTTTACAAACGGATGCTAGTTTACATGCTATTTCAGCTGTATTACTTCAATTGCATGAGGGGAAACTACATCCTATTCTTTATTTCAGTAAAAAGCTATCTGAAACTCAAAGAAATTATGCTGTTACTGAACTAGAGGCTTTAGCTTTAATTGAAAGTATTGAAAAGTTCTCTAGATACTTACTAGGTAGGAAATTTCTAGTTCTTTCGGATAACGAACCGCTACAAATTTTCAAATCGGGTCATCCAAAGAATTCTAGAATACATAGATGGTCATTACTATTACAGGATTATGAATTTGACATTTGTCATATTCCTGGAAAAGATAATAATCTTGCTGACATTCTGAGTCGATTATAGAATGGCAGATTTTCTTGTTGATTATGTAGAGTTGAATTAGAGTTATAGTTTTGTTGTATTAAGTTCAAAGTTCAGATATATATTGAGTTGATTACGTATTATAAACCTTATTAGTGGGTCAAGATAACAATAACCAACATGTTAAGATAGGTTATTTGATTAAATATTATAAATAAGGTACATTTGTATCTGATATGTGTTCAAAACAGGGCCACGGCAAGGATGAAAGTTATTAACGGAGACAAGGACTTCCGATCGGAAAGAACTCAGAAACACTTGAGTATAAAGTTGTAATTGTGAATGACTATATTTGATTTATTTAGCATTTATATTAGTTAATGAGAAATGTTGGGTCCGAAGGGTATGTGTTATGTTATGCTGTATGCTTATGAATCAGTACAGGAGCTAAATATGACCAAGTGACAATTCAAATCCCAAAGGAAAATATCGGGAAAAAGTTAAGGTGGAATCACAGACAAGCACCCTACCCATTAATATTGTCATACGACACCAAGTAACGACTACGTCTAACCTGGTTACTGGAAAAACATCATTATTACCCTCGTCCTAGAACTAGGACATACTTGTCATTAGGACAAGGTAGGGACTAATATTAACTTATTAGTTGAACTGATCCCATAGGATCAGTCACACGACGTTCGACGTAGGGTTCGGACAGGTGGGCGTGCCCGTTATGTAGCATTTATGATTTTTTTTTGGAGGGTTAATGATGGGGTAAATCCTGGAACTATGTGGTAGTGCGTAAAAATATGGTTACAGTTGTAAGTAATTATGAGAAGAAAAATGACATAGCATTTTTTTTTTGGGAGGGGGCATTATGCCACATGGTGGTCACGCCCACACGCACCACCAAATGTAAATTAGGAGATTCCCAGTCTAACAATAGAATGACTTGACGACTAGAAACTGAGGACGACGTAATCATCGTCCGGGACAGCGGAAAGGTGACTTCGAGAAAGGAGATCAAGACGGCTGTGTGTATTTTTCCCTGAAAGCTCCGTGAGCAAAAGGTTTGATCATCTAGGGCAAAGCATTGTTACTGAGGAAGGGATATCGCCTGTTTGGATATAGCATTCTTGTCATACTCAGGACCGGAACATATATCAAGTATAGACAACGAGTTAACGAGTTATGTTTGGACATGGGTGGCAATATACTTTAGGAGATTGGGTAATTATAGAATTATATGAACGGCCAAGTGGTATTAATATATATAACGTCCCGTGCCCGTGTTAGGGCCCCGTGGTGTTGTGTTCATTTTGTCTAAAAGAGAGCAGATCCGAAATAAAAAGATTTATCTCAAAATTATATCAGTCTTCAAGGTGAGCGACTTTTATTACATACATTCATTCAAGTTTGAGTTCTATCGGTTGTAAGCATGTTGAGACAGTGTCGCAATCCGACACGGGTGGTAACTCTATCCGAGTTTCTCGTGGACCCCGTAATCGGCGGGCCACATCAGTGTCCACGGGACAGTGGACACACTGACCAGTCCTTCGAGAAGGCTCTGGATTCTTCAAGCCTTCGAGTGACTCACTTCTTTCCCTTGAGCGGGAGTTTTAGCCCCTTCGCCCCTATCTCTTACTTTATGTTGGTTACCGCCCCTATGCAACAGGGCTTACCTTAGTGGGACTTGATAGTTCAGACCCATGTGTATTTAAGGGTCGTAGACATATGCTAGATAGTTGCTTAGAATTGTTTGTTATAATCATGTGTGATGTAAAACCTCTGTGATACGCAACTGGTCAAGTGCGGGCTTGTCAAACCCACTTCGCCAGCGCACTGTATATATTATATAAATAAATGTTGCTATGTTGTATCTAACGGAGTTTGTTGCCTGTGTGAGCCCGAGTTCAGATCCCCTAGATATCTAAGACTGTAACAGGCTATTTGGGGGCAATCGCCGGTTTTGGCACAAGCTTTACGTTCAGACAGCTCTTGGTTGCCAAGTAAAAATTATATTAAATTTAATACAGAACAAGTTTTAAAAAAAAACTTTTGCAGCTATCTAGTAATGAACTAGTATTAGTCCCTCTTCAGATACATTTCAAAATTATGAAATTTGACATGACTGTGACATTTACGTGACTGTTACTAATTTTTTTTTTTATTCCAACAGCAGATTGTTCCGCGAATTATCGGGTGTACATATCCTATCCTCCAACAGTGGCGAGAGAAGAAGACTACATTCGCAAGTTCAGGGAAAATAAGATGAGTTTCATATCATGCTCATTGCAACCCTAAGCGGTACTTACCATCATCCATTCATGTAACATTGTTGCTTTGCATTGATTTGTATGTATATTCATAACCGCATAACCAACAAAACTTTTCATGTGTATTTGCTCATGTAAACATTAAGAGAAATAACTAAATTTTGTATTTCCCAACTATTTTCTAAGGGATTTAATTTCAGTAAAGTTAACAACAACTAAAAGACAAAATGTCAACTTTAGAACAATGTATTGAGTTAGGTATTAGATTAGGATATAAAGAAGAGAAACTGTCAGAATGGGCACAAAAGACGCATTCAGAAAATATTGCGCGGGAAGAAAGAGCAATAGAACGAGAAGAGAAGACAATGCAATCAGAGAGAGAAGAAAAGAAGATGCTAATTGAGGCAGAGGAGAAAAAGATGCAGATGCAATTGCAGGCTCAAGAGAAACAAATGGAGCTGGACGCCGCTGCCAAACAAGCCAAATTAAATGCGGATACACAAATAAGACTAAAACAAATGGAAATTGATTCCAACTTAGAAATGTCAGTAAATAAAATGAGAAGTAAGGAAGAGGAACAAAAATACAACAAATATAAAGGCCTCGTTAAAGCATTCTGCTCAGGAGATTCTCTCAGCGCATACTTAGCAAATTTTGAGTGTTTAATGACCTACCATAAGGTCGCAAAAATCGACTGGTCATTTATTTTGATGAGAAATTTAGCACTGGAGCCCTTAAAAGTAATAGAGACAGTTCCACAAGATATGAGGAAAGATTATGATTATTTAAAGCAAAGAATACTTCAACATTTCTCACTAGATACAGCAGGCT
Source organism: Cepaea hortensis (assembly GCA_963921405.1). Taxonomy (NCBI): domain Eukaryota; kingdom Metazoa; phylum Mollusca; class Gastropoda; order Stylommatophora; family Helicidae; genus Cepaea; species Cepaea hortensis. The sequence goes on along the minus strand of OY992897.1, from coordinate 68,037,120 downwards.
ATCAACAACAGTTCTCAAAATTAGCCCCACAACCTAATCAAACCTTCATAGACTACGTGTCTACAGTTCAGGATATATGTACAAAGTGGATATCCTCAGCAAAAACAAATAACAACCATGACAAACTGAAAGAACTCATTATAATTGACAAAATTATTAATACAATTCCAACACGTTTTTCTAAATTTTTGAAACAAATAGATTGTAAAACTATCCAAGAGGTATAAGCCAGGGGGAGCGCATTTTTTTTACAGCGAACCGCGATATTTTCCAGTTAAACATGAGCCAAAATGAAACAGCGGCAGTTACAAACACTAGATACTCAAAACTAACTGAAAATAAGTTCAAACAACGCTCGAAGTTCACGAAACCAATCAAGTGCCAGAATTGTCATCTGACACACGAAGAGTACGCGATGTGTGACAAATCACCGAATTATCCGCATCATCTCCAAATGATAGTGGAGAAACAAAAGAACAAGAGAAATGCGTATCAGAGAGCGGTCAAATGCTATTTTTGTGCCAGCTATGGACATTATTCACGATTTTGTGAAGGGCGAAAGATAATGAAGCAGGCCAATGCCGCACTAATTGACACTTCCTCAGAGGAAGAGATTGAACAACTGAACGAATGTGACAACCAGAATGAAAGTTTGAGTGAGCTAGGGAATGCAGTGCAAATCATTGACACCATTACAGATAACAAATGTAACACCTGTAGAAAATTTCAGCTTGATACAACGTTGTTATGCGGCCACACAATTCCAGTTTCTAACGAAATGGCCAACGCAGCCTTATCATCAACAGGCAAAGTAAATTTCACAACAGGTTTTGTAAATAACAAAAAGTGCACATTAATACGCGATTCTGGCGCAACTCTTTGTGGAATTAGGAAAACATTAGTGAACGACAAAGACTACACACACAAATACGTAACTTGTCGCACATTCGCAGGCACAATCGAAAGATACCCCCTAGCACTTGTAGAAATTCGCACAACGTTTATATCAGGACTAGTATTGTGCGCAGTACTAGAAAATCCTGTCGCTGAGATTATCCTTGGAAATCTGCCCAACATAAGATCTTGCTCTGAAAAGGAAATCAGAGATTGGGAGCAGAAAAACTGTATCCAGAACCCAAACAGCGATTCTAAAGGGAAACACCACGCGTGCTTGTCTCAAACTGCCAAAAGCACAAGGGAGACAACCAGTGACGTAATTCAAAATGAATTCACCGAGGTGCATAATGCAGGGGCGGTTGAATCTGTCAGTGATACCACCAACTTAAAACCTCGAACTGAGGATGCCATCGATCCACAAATTACCAATCCTGTAGATGTGCAACAACACACACAACATACTAATGCAATAACACGACAGACAACACACAAAACCCACACCGACCAACTTCAGGAGTCGCTAGAAATCATATTACCTAACACTACAGCCACTAATTTTGGACAAGAACAGAAAACAGATCCTACACTTTCCCAATATTTTCGGTTAGTAGGACTTAAACCAAAATTGACTAAAAATGCTTCATGGACATTTAGAATAAAGAACAATGTTCTAACTAGATTATATACCAGAGATCAGACCACGATACAGCAAGTAGTTCTACCTCAATCACATCGTGAGAAAGTACTAAATATAGCCCATGACTCACCTTTCGGGGGTCATATGGGTTACGAAAAGACTAGAGCCAGAGTCCTAACCCAATTTTATTGGCCTAAATTTTGCCAAGACATAAAAACCTATTGTAGATCATGTGATACATGTCAGAAACTGGTTAAAAAGGGAAAAAACCCTACGGCAGAAATTCAATCAACCACAACTGCCTCGAGGCCATTTCAAATCGTGGCAGTTGATTTAGTAGGTCCTTTGAACCACATCTCAAACAAAGGAAATAGATATATTTTTACACTTATTGATCTATGTTCGAGATGGCCAGAAATAATTCCATTAAAATCTATCTCCTCTAAGGATGTGACGGACGTATTTTTACAGATATTCTCCCGTTTTGGCTTCCCGGAGAAGATAATTTCAGATAGGGGAACTCAGTTCATATCTAATGCCACCCAATCGGTAACTAAGTTACTAGGCATAAAACAATGTTTCACCAGTCCCTATCGACCGGCCGCGAATGGAATTTGCGAAAAACTAAATGGGGACCTGAAACATATGTTATCCAAAGTGACAGCTGAAAATCCAGCCGATTGGGATATACTTCTCCCAACGGTGCTGTTCGCATATCGAGAAGTCCCACAATCAAGCACAGGGTTCTCTCCGTTCGAATTGATATATGGAGCGAACCAAAGAGGACCTCTCACTATTTACAAAGATATAATATCACAACCTGTAAATACCCAATTACCAATTTCCACCTATGATTTAGTCACTGACACCAGAGACAAAATCATTCGATCCTGTATACTGGCCAGAACATCATTACATGAGAAAGGTTTTAGATACAGGCAGTACGCCAACAAAGGTGCAAAAACGATTGTATTACAACCAGATCATGATATTTTACTATTGCTACCTGACAAGAGAGATTTACTATCAACCTCTTGGCAGGGACCATTTAAAGTTGTGAGAAGAATTTCGGAAGTTGACTACGAAATTTCTTTGAATGGAAAGTTGAAAATATTCCATGTAAATATGTTAAAATCATACTATTCTAGAAATGACAGTGACACGAATAAGCAGACGCAGATGACAGATAACAGAAACGAAACGACAATTACCCAACTGAATGACACCTCGACAAACGAAGCATCGTTAACGACTCATTCTTGCGACAACGAAGACGACGAAAACATATTTACAGTACCGACAATATGGGATGACAACAACGACGACCAATTTGACGACACGTTGACAACTATTAGTCTCGACGACGACGACAATGACATTGAAGACAATTTACAAACAGTAGCATCAGTAATAAATCAGACGGACGTAGACAATACGGAAATTCCAGTACCAATTATGAATGACGACAGTAGTATGAAGGACATACAAATCTCTGACACATTGACACAACAGCAGCGACAAGACATTTCGTCTCTCCTTAACGACTATAAAACTATCTTCTCAAACAAACCTGGACGGACTGACAAAATAACACATTCAATTGTGTTGACAGATCTGACACCGATCAAATGTAGACCATATTCTATTCCTTTGCATTATAGAGCAAATTTAGACAAAGAAATTTTGGATTTAGAGAAAAATAAAATAATACAGAAATCTATGTCCCAGTATTCTTCGCCAATTGTCCTGGTGAAAAAGAAGGACCAAACGATTCGTTTGTGCATCGATTATAGAAGGTTAAATACGATAACCACAACAGATGCGGAGCCAATGAACAGCTGTGAAGACCTCATTTTGAATATGTCTCAATCATCCTTATTTTCTAAGCTTGATTTAGCGAAAGGTTACTGGCAAGTACCACTACACCCTTCATCAAGACATATAACAGCATTCGCTACACCTCTTGGGTTGTACGAATGGAGATATCTTCCATTTGGTCTCAAGAACGCTCCCGCCACATTTGTTAGGCTAACTAGATTGTTATTGCACGGCATTAAGGACGTGCAATCTTATATTGATGATATATGCATTCATTCTTCTAACATGACTTCTCACTTACTTACACTCCAACAAGTCTTTAACCAAATCTTTCTTTTTGGACTTACTATCAAACCTTCCAAGGTTGAAATAGGCTATAAACAGATAGACTTCCTTGGTCATAGGATTTCCGAAGGCAAACTGTTGACAGATGATAAAATTGTATCGAAAATTCTCAACCTAGAAGTTCCAACTACAAAGAAACAAGTTAGAAGTTTATTAGGTCTCATAAACTATTATGCCAAGTTTATACCGAACTGGGCAGAACTCACATCAGTTTTTTCTAATCTGTTGACAAAAGATCATCCCGAAAATTTTTGTAAAATTACCCGCTTAGAGGATGCAATGTGCAGATTGAAATCCATTTTTTCTAACCCACCAGTATTAACATTACCAAACATAGATATACCCTTTATTTTGACCACAGATTCGAGTGCTATCGTAATTGGAGGATGCCTTATGCAAGAACTGCAGGGAGTGAGACATCCAATAGTCTACGTAAGCCGGAAGCTGAACAAGGCAGAAATCCAGTACTCCACGGTGGAATTGGAGGCATTAAGTCTACTATTTTGTATGCGCCGATTATCTAAGTTCCTCTTAGGTTCCCATTTTGTTGTGCTAACCGATAACTCGCCATTGTTGGTACTTAAGCAAGGTGTTCCTAAAAACCATCGTTTACAAAGATGGTGTCTTCTTCTTCAAGATTTCGACTTCGAAATCCGCCATATCAGAGGCACTGACAACATTATTGCTGATATTTTATCGCGACAAACGAATGCGCCAGCAGAATAACATTGGGCACATTAATAATTCGCCATACAAGAAGCTGTGATATTTTTATTCTGTGGCATAGAACAGTGTAACTCTACACCTGCTAGAGAACTTTCATTTAGAAGTAATAACACCCCAGTGAATAGCTTACGTATAACACCTACGAACGTGAAACTTTTAGAACCTTATACTACCAATTACCAAAGCTCTAGAAACAATCCGAGCGATAGATAATATCTGTGAAATGATTTCAACCAGTCAACTGACGACAGTGATCATGAAAGCATTAAGAACACTTATACTCGACATTAAGAACATTGCATACTTGCTGTTGCTAAGAAACTGTGCAAACAGCCAGAATAGAACTACGTCGATTACAACACTCAAGAGACAGCCATATTATCCGTTAACATTCATGGCATGACACGCGAACAACAGGAGGACAACGCACACATCATCGTTGGATTTAGTTAGTTAGTTAATTAATTTAGTATTATTTAATATGTATTATACTTGTGTTGAATTATGTATATAAAATATGTCAACCTATAACTTGTATATTTTCTACCATAATATTACAGGTATTTCCACTCATAGGCGAAATATTCTTCCTATGCAATTTTCTCTATTTAAGTTATGAATCATTTTTTGAGTACTCGTACAAAAAGTACTTATTATCTAAAAGGGAACATATCGCCTAATCCATTTTTCTAAGGGCAGTAATACTTACCTCAACTTTATTTAGATATTTTAACTAAATACTATTGTGTGTGAAAGATGTGTGAATGACAGGGTGAATGAATTAAATGAGAGAGCGATATACTGAGAGGACAAATTGTACGCAAAACGTATTTATTTTAATTTGTCTGCGTCTTTCATGTAAATTGTATTACCTGTCTAAATTGTTAATACATGTTTAGTATTTAAGACACTACATCTAAGCGCCACTGCTTGGAATGCCCGATCATGCATTACACACATTGGGGTAATTCATGACAAAGGATATCCCAACTCGTGACGCTTGGAGATAAACCACACATTGAGCACACACTTTATACAAAACTCAAAACTGAACACTAACAATTAAAACACAGTCACTTTATTAGAAGCAGCAACATATTAGTCAATACACTAACAAGCCAACACGGTCACAGGTAGTCAGAGGGGATAAAACAACAGCGTAACTACATATTCAGCATTATACAACATACGAAAGTAAAAGTGTATTGAAATGCACACACAGGACAAGATTTTCAGGTGCACTTAAATAGCCAAGACTTCTGTCTTGTTAATACTCTCTTACACAGAGTTTAACTATCTTGGTATCAGTGGGATACTTGAGAAGGACGGGTTGTAAAAACAATTAGGAAACGTCACGTAACTTCGGTCAGATAAGCATTTTTAAGGACACAGAAGAGAGAGACCTCTTCAGCAAATCATCGTGAAGTGGTGTATGGGAGAATACATGAGTGTTGATGCAGATATGTAGATTTCCAAGTTACTATCCACCAAACTACAAACACCGACTTTATGTGATTCTGTGACAGAATTAGTACAAAACTAATTAATTTATAATAACCCAACAAATCATGGGGGGAAGAGGGGGACTCCTGTCACAGCCTCACATAGGGGCGGTAACCAACATAAAGTAAGAGATAGGGGCGAAGGGGCTAAAAACTCCCGCTCAAGGGAAAGAAGTGAGTCACTCGAAGGCTTGAAGAATCCAGAGCCTTCTCGAAGGACTGGTCAGTGTGTCCACTGTCCCGTGGACACTGATGTGGCCCGCCGATTACGGGGTCCACGAGAAACTCGGATAGAGTTACCACCCGTGTCGGATTGCGACACGCGTGAAACGGCAGAGACCGACTGGACATCGGAGAAGCAACAGGGCTTACCTTAGAGGGACTTGATAGTTCAGACCCATGTGTATTTAAGGGTCGTAGACATATGCTAGATAGTTGCTTAGAATTGTTTGTTATAATCATGTGTGATGTAAAACCTCTGTGATACGCAACTTGTCAAGTGCGGCCTTGTCAAAACCCACTTCGCCAGCGCACTGTATATATTATATAAATAAATGTTGCTATGTTGTATCTAACGGAGTTTGTTGCCTGTGTGAGCCCGAGTTCAGATCCCCTAGAGATCTAAGACTGTAACAAGACCCTTATCTCTTATAAAAACCATACTGGAAGGCAGGGTTGAGGGCAAGCGAGCAAGAGGTAGATAAGGGCCGTGCCATGTAGCATTTGTAAATAAGAATGAGCTGGATTAGTAGTAAGGAGGAAACAGTAACATGGTCCATTAAATCGTGGGAGAAGATGGAACGCACAAAAAGGTTCAATAGAATTCAACGTTGGGACATGGAAAACGAAAGCGAAAGTAGGCGAGTTTGTCATCTCGGGAATCCCACGTGAATATCGGAAGGTGACGTCACTGTGAAAAACGTCACGATGGTAGTCAAGCCAGCGATGTGAAACATGGAAGGACGCAACAGAAATTTTCTGTCACATGAAACAGCAAAGAATTGTCAGCAAGTATGCCCAGCGGTTGAGACAGTTATCATGCATCAAAGGGCCAGTCGTCCAGATCAAGGGGATCAGTAAGTTGGCGTAGGATTTAAGAGTAACTCCTCGTGTGTGACTTTTGAATCATGTGCCGATTGCTGTCCGCATTTAGGACTACATTAGTAATACTATTTACGTCGATAATCACAATAAATAATAGGACGTTCTCTGCCTTCCTACAAACTGGAACAGAGACTTGCGTGATTACGCACATGCTGTTGTATAGATTCCGAATAAACAAGTGTTGACGCAAGGACGCGAGAGTTTTATACTTTATCTCCAGTCTGCATTACTGTGTCATGACGAGTTGTCAATGTTGCTTGAATGAGCCCACAGAAGTGCATTGACAGCCTTTACCTCATGTAGCATAAATGTGTTAGTTTAGTCTAATTTAGTCGTTGGATCAACATCACGGCACACGGGTTTAACCCATAAGTCCTCCGTTTTCCTCCTAACTCAAATCTGAGTCTGGAGAAACTCAGCTCAATGCACGAACTCCGTTGCATCGGCGAGGATCCTGAAATACATTGGGTAGATTTTTAACTCGATTTCTATCGATCTGCCTCTGCTACTACCAGTCAGGTCTTAGTCAGATATGACTGAGCTACCGTATGACAGTAGACGGTACTACCTGCTTTCTGTTAGCGCCGAATGTTGGGAGGCACTCTCCAAACCAGACACTTTGCTTAAAGTCGCTTAAAAGTCGAGAGGGTCGACTTCATTGCACCGGGTTTTTATTCCATATGGCCCGGTCTCATTCCGCAGCGCGGAAAGCGTCGCACATAGCACGAACTCCGTAGCTCCAGCAACGATCCCCAGGAGTCTCTGAAAAAATGCACTCGTGAAACACAGGACACGGCCCGTAATTGAACCAACAACTTTCGGAGCCGAGCCAGACGGTTTGACCACTTCGCCAGACAATTCACACTGTGCCAACGGCTTCGGGCGGAGAAGCGCAATTTTTAGGATACATGCCTTACCTTGTGCGAGGAAATGCAACATCAAGACTAAATTTCATGGCAGGGCAGACAAGGCCCTAAGCCTTGATCGGCAAATGGCGTTGGATAGAAGCTCCTACAAGCGGGCAGGTAGAGCATTGCTTTGCTGATCCGGCAGCTTCTGCAGCTTATATTGTTCCATATGTATTGTTGTTGGCTTTCCTCTGGAGTAAACTAGGCAAGCCGAGAGAGGGATCATGCTGCATAGTCAACACATGGTCTCTAAACTCAGCCCAGGCTTTGTGTTATGGAGAGGTGTAACTGTGTTACAAACTATCGTCTATCAAGACGGCAGTCAGCTTCTGTCTCACTTTCTGCTATTTTCAGTCTCATATGTCTTCAATGCCTCTCGTATCATTATGTGAGCCAAGAACACAGTGGGTCGTTCTCTTATAGATGTGTATAATGTCTTTACTATACATTGGCACCTTGCCGTCTCGACAGACGATAGTTTGTGCTTTAAAAAGGCATCATAACTTTTACCTATGGCGGTAGCGAATGTGACTGATAAGATCAATTCGCTCTGTAAATGTCCGTTCACAGTGGGTGCATGTGAACACGTGGTCATTTCCACCATCATGCACCATCTTACGTCTCAAACGCTTTGTGTGTGACTTATCTGCAATAATTTTCTCCTTTGTCTTTATTCCATTTCTGATGTTTGCCCTCCATGCAACACGTTCAGCGGCGACCTGCTCCCAATGTGCATTATCAATGCCTGTATCAATCATGTTCTGCTTACACACATCTTTGTATCGTAGTAGAGGTCGACACTGAAATCTCTTACCCATCTGTAATTCACCAAAAAAGATGTCCTTTGGTATTCTACCATCATCCATCATCCTAAGATGTCCTATCCATCTAAGTCTACGAAGACTGAGCATGGAATAAACCGTCACACAACCTGATCTTTCCAATACTTCAGTATTTGTGATTTTGTCTTGCCTCTTAATACCAAGAATTCTTCGCAGACACCGTATATGAAAGCTGTTTAAACGTTTCTCTTGGTGTGAGTAAGTTGTCCAGGTTTCACTGGTATAAAGAAGAGTACTAAGGACACAAGCTTGATAGACAAGGACTTTTGTTTTGGCAGTAAGCTTCATGTTCTCCCAGACTCTTTTTCTTAACCTGTTCATTGTTGTTGCTGCCTTACCAATATGGATGTTGATTTCCTGATCTAGGGATAATCTCCAATTTACCACTGATCCTAGATATGTAAAATGGTCTACCATCTCTAGTTCGGCATCGTCAAAAAAGATTGATGGTACCCCATGTGCACCTTGTGACATAATCTGTGTCTTCTTTTTGCTAATTGTTATACCTAATTCAGAACACGCATTGGAGAATGCAGATAGTAGACATTGCAATTCTTCCTTAGAGTGGGTCGTAACTGCAGCATCATCTGCAAAAAGCATCTCTCTGATCAGTACCCTCCTAATTTTGGTCTTGGCCTTCAATCTCTGAGCATTGTAGAAGCCGCCATCTGAGCGTGCGTGAATGTATATACCACTATCCTGATCACGAAAGGCACATTTTAATAGGAGTGAAAAGTATATTCCAAAGAGGGTGGGAGCTAGTACACAAAATTGCTTAACTTCACTCTTGATTTCAGACTCTTCAGAAGTTGCACCATCAAACTTGATTATACCCTTCATACCTGTATGGAACGATTCCTCAATGGGCAGAAGAGTTGGTGGGCAGCCAATCTTCTTTAGAGATTGAAGATTAAAAACGATTGGCTGCCCACCAACTCTTCTTTAGCGCCTTGAACAGACCCTCACGACTGACCAAATCAAATGCCTTTGTGAGGTCGATGAAGGCAATAAACAGTGGTTGATTCTGTTCACGGCATTTTTCTTGCATTTGTCGCAATGAGAATATCATATCAATGGTAGACCGGTTCTGTCGAAAGCCACACTGTGATTCGGGGTAGACTTGATCTCCTAGGACTTGAAGTCTGCGCAGAACAATTCTGGCAAATACTTTTCCAACAATACACAGACGTGAGGTACCCCTATAGTTGTTGCAGTCGCTCCGATCGCCCTTGTTCTTGTACAGTGTTATGATGCTTGAATCTTTGAAATCCAGTCGGTCTTGACCTTCTCGCCAGCATAGCTCTATTAGCTGGTGGATCTGTAGAGTGAGAGTGTCTTGCCCACTCCTGATAACCTCTATTGCAATCCCATCCTAACCTGGAGCCTTGCTAGATGCAAGTTCATTTATAGCACACTTAACTTCTGTTATGGTGGGAAGTGTGTCCAGGTGGTCAAGAGTTGGTAGAGCCTCTATGGCGTTGAGGGCATCATCCGCTAGTTTGGTCTCACCTAAGTAAAGCTCCAAATTATGCTCTACCCATCTGTCCATCTGCTGTTTCTTATCAGTGATGATTTCTCCAGTCAAGGTTTTCAATGGTGCACTTCTTTTGATCACTGGACCACAGGCTTTCTTTATTCCTTCATACATGCTTCTTATGTTTCCCTTATCACTTGCGATTTGAATGGACTCACATAAGAGAGGCGAATGAAGACGGATTGTATCTGCAGCAAAGAACCTCAATGGCTCGGAACGCTGAAGAAGAAGAAGACATAACTTGATCCAATAATCATTTGCACACTGCCTGGCAGCCTTTTGCATATCCTTCCTAGCTTGCCTTAGCTCACTCAGAGTGTTACTCGTTGGTCTTTCCTTGTTTCTTAAGAGAGCTATCTTCTTCTTAACAATCAAGGGCTACAGAATCTCGCTGTTTGCCGCAGACCAGTCCTGCCTCTTATGATCCACAGTGCCCTTATTCCCTACAGCAGTTTTATAAAGAGTTTCCTTAAGTTGACCCCACTTTTCATTTACTGTATACTTTTCTGGTGTATTAGTGAAAGCGTCTTCAAGTTGCTGTTGAAACTGAAAGCACTTTTCATGATCGTGAGTGTTAATAATATTAATCCTGGGGCTAGATTTATGTTTAGCTGTGTAGTTTCTTTTTGGTCTCAGTCTAACCCTTGCAACAACCAATGAATGATTCGTATCACAGTCAGCACTGTGGTAACATCGAGTCAATGATATATGGTTCAGATGTTGTCTCCGTATGATGATGAAGTGCAGTTGGTGCCAATGGCCGGATCTTGGATGTTTCCATGTGACCTTATGCATCTCTTTTGTTTCAGAGGAATCGAGTGTCGGTGCATATGCACTAATAATGGTGGCAAAACCACAAGAAGTTGCAGGGATAATAGTCTTTCATTTCCTTCTGCTGAAATTTCAATCATTCCCAGTTGCGAATTCTTCACCGCAAAGCCCACACCGTGTTGCCTTTTTTTCTGCCTGCCCTCTACCCTTCCAAAAAAAGGTGTAATTGTTTTCCCTGAATGACCCTTCCTCGGCGAGGCGAGTCTCCTGCAGGCCAGCAATATCAATGTTAAGACGATTGAGTTTGGCATCAATCACAGCCGTTTTTCTCACTTCGTCAATATTCGTCAGGTCAGTGGAAAATCCTGGACACATGGTTCTCAAGTTCCAGGTTGCAAGCCGTAGCTTGAGGTTTCTATTTTTCTTTTTATTTGTACCTGGTGCATTGGTTTTATAGCCTGCAATTCTGATTTTGTCCTAGCCCCAAGCACCCATTGAAGCAGGCAGGCTGTAGCGGATCAGCACCCAATTGGCCAGGGGCTGCCCAGCTTGAGGCGGGCGGTAGCTGATCAGTGACACCTGTAGGTGTTTCCCACCGTCAGAGGCAACGCGTTGTGCCCCATGTCTACGCCAATTGACAGTTACTTATACCCCGTAACAGTTGCCTCTTGCTTTGATTCCGAGACCAGTTAAGATCAGGGATGGAATTATTGCCTCTCCATAGCACAAAGCCTGGGCATACATATAAATATCATGTGTTGCCCATGCAGCATGATCCCTCTCTCGGCTTGCCTAGTTCACTCCAGAGGAAAGGTAACACAATACGTCTGGAACAAGACAAGCTGCAGAAGCTGCCGGATTATCAAAGCAATGCTCTAACATTCCGCCTGTCGGAGCTTCGATCCTAGACCAGCTGCCAACCAAGGCTTAGGGCCTGGTCTGCCCTGCCATGACATTTTGTCTTTAGGTTGCATTTATTCGCACTAGGGTAAGGCTTGTACCCTCCCAATTGCGCTCTTCCGCCCGAAGCCGTTGGCACAATGTGGGGTGTCGGGTGTGGTAAGTGCCACCCAACGTTCGGACCTAACAGAAAGCAGGTAGTATCGTCTACTGTTATACGGTAGCTCAGGGTTTTTACTATAAGAGACAGACAAACGGCATTCTTTGATCAAGTAATGAGAAGAGCGGCTCTGCAGAACATCGTGACAACTGGTAAGATCTGTGGTAAGAGGTGCAGAGGCAGACCAAGAGAAATGATGCTGGATGGACTGACATGTGGAATAGAGGAATATCATCAGCAGATGTGATACAGATGTCCATGTACCAAGGTCTTTGCAAAGACATGAACACTTACCTCAGCCGGCTAGGTACGAGATGTTGTTACTATTTTACTTTCTATACTTTCTTCCCGGTAGTCGTTCTTAACTGCTGTAGGATTCAAGTAATAGTTATTCGTAAACATTGAACTCAAGACGCCACATCTCCGTCGCAGACAAGCTCGTCCTAACTTGTGGCCCACATTCCAACCGTTCCTACCACACATCAGATCAGGATCAATGCAACATTTCGGTGCTCTGACTGACATTCAATGAAAGTGATATATTTCATAAGGCTGGCTCATCATCTCATCTCATCTCATCAAACCACTTGACTGCTAATTTATAATAAAGTCTAGCGCAGTTACAACCACTTTAGTCCTGATTTCTTCATTTCTGATCTTATCTATTCTTGATACATTGAGTATTCTTCTCAGGAATGTCATTTCTGTTGTGATTTTTCTTTTCTCTTTTTATGTCATTGTCCAGGTTTGGTATTGGTAACATAGAGATGGTAGCAAGATTGTGTTGTAAAGTGCTTTCTTAGTAGTTATTGATACATGTTTATTCTTTAGTATTGGCGCCATTTGTCCAATGAGTTGGTTTGCCTTATTGCATCTATTTTCGATCTCGGTTTCTAATAAGGTTAGTTAACATTGATAAAGCATCATCATCTTGTGTCATGCTCACAGGCGTGGGCGGTCATGTTTCGCCATCTCACACGATCAGCAGTGTCGTGGATCAACTCAGTGTTCTTGCCTCAACAGCGTCATGTGGCAAAGTTATCCAGATACTTACTTCTCTGCTTTCCCCTGTTCTTGTCCCTTCAATCTTACCAGTTGTCAGCAAGTTAACTAGTATTTTTTTTTTTATTTGTTTCTTCACATAACGTGGCCATAAAATCTTGACTATGTATAATTTCTCCAATTAGTTTACGGTTTCCGTTTGTTTTTGTGTGTAGAACTTGCTCACTGCGTTTTCTGTCTGTCACTGTATGTCACGCTGTGTACACAAAGTTTGAAAATCCATGCAGAAAATAATGATATTGAAAAACAAGTTTTACTTTATCTTTTGCTTACGTGTGGGCACTGTGAAATGGCAGCTTTGGTTGTTGGAACTGGCACACATCAACTGAGAGTGTGTGAACTGTGACACATCAGCTGTGGAAGTACGGCAACCTAAACACACACACACAGTTACGCACACGCGCACACAACCGCCCACGTCTTATAAGGAACCCTATTCCAGAATCTAGGTATAAAATATGCGCATTGTTTTCATTGTTCACTCCATTTCAGATACCAGAACCGAGCCATAAGGTCACGGTCAATGTTATCTATCAAAGTAATCTTCTTCTCGTGTGGTAAGTATACGGTTCGTGTTACATTCTAAACTATACGTACTCCATTACAATGTTTAACAGATTATCTCTTCTCATTATATGACGACAGAACGAATGCTAACGAAATCAAACATCCCAACAATTGTGGTAGGTACTAGACATGCATCAATCGATCGACAAATCAATCAATCAATCAATCAATCAATCAGTTGCCGTCTCCACAATGAAGGTTGGCTGCCATGGATCTCCAACTCTGTTTCTCGCCCTGACTGTAAATTCTGATAGATTGCTGTTCGTTCATCTCTTGATGTCAGCTTCCCACTTGTATCGTTGTCTACCTCTTGCTCGCTTACCCTCAACCTTGCCCCTCAGTATGGTTTTTATAAGAGCGTTACGACTTTTAACGTGGCCGAAATATTTCACTTATCTCTATTGAAGTACTTTCATCAACACTCTTTACATTTCCAGTGTTACTAGAATCTGTGTATTTGATTTTTTTTTTTTTTTTTTCCATGAAATACGACATTTTCTTCTGCATATCCACATTTCCAGGGCATCTATTCGACTTTCTAATTGCTTGTTTATTGTTAAGGCTTCCGCGCCATATAATAGTGTTTAATATACATAACATTTGACAATTCTGATTTTTAATGCGTTGTTAATCTCTCTAGATGTTAATACTAATTTCATGCTGCTGAAAGCATTTTTGGCCATTCCTATTCTCTTTTTTATTTCTGTTTCATTTCTGCAATAGTCTGTTATTTCGTGTCCAAGATAAGAGAAACGTGTTACTTGTTCTAGTACCTCCCCTTTTACTGTGATGACCAAGATAGACGAGACATGTTACTTGTTCTAGCATCTCCTCGTTTACTGTGATGTCCAGTGATGACCAACTGTAAGACATGCCTAGCCTAGCACCATTACAATCTACGACAAAAGGGCCCAGCATCCGAAGTGCTACGTTCCCAAGATTATGCACTACTAGCTATGTCCGAAAGTTTGGCACAACGCACGAATCTGCAGAAAAAGACAGCCTTACAGTGAGTGCCCGCTGACAAAGACAGATACCGACATCCAAATTGCGAACTTCAAAAAGAAGAAGCGCCGACCGCCTTGGAAAGTAAGGAGATAGTTAGGCTGCCAATATTTTCATCAAGGTGAAGCCAAATAACATCGTCATCACCCCCAATATATCCTATAATATAGCGCGATGAATGTGTCAAGAAGAAACCCATGACGTTACTTGCAGATAAGAAACAACTACAAGAGCAGAGATATAAAGTCTTTCTGACAGGGAAAAAAAAACAAATCACCACAGCGAAATGGGCGTTTTCTTGAGCGGATCATGATGGCATGCAGAAGGTACTGCAAACAAATGGAGCGAGTTCTGGCCCATTTATAGGAACTGAAGTCCATGACTAAGATGCTCCTCAGAGGGATACAAAAGGAACGAAACAATCTCCAGACCCTTCAGAAAAAGCATCAGGAACAAAAGAAATGCAAGCATACGCCAACGGCCATTCACACACACATTGGCACACTGGTGTCTTGATGGACGATAGTTTAATCAACGATGTAAATTGTTTTCAAAGACTAAAGAATGACCGACTTATTATCAATAAATGAGCACAACCGTTTTCAAAGGCCGAAATATAAGTAAGCTGTTTTCAATGAATGATGTAATCTGTTTACCATGGATAGAAAGAAAATCCAGTGACCAAGTTCAACAATAAACAAATGAAATTCATTCACTGATTACAGCAATTAGACGTCGACAGGCAAATTATTTTGGTCACATTATGAAAAGAAGTAATTTAGAGAACGTGGTGACAACTGACAAGATCGAGGGGAAGAGAACATGGGGAAGACAGAGAAGTAAATACCTGGATGATTTGATCACTGGCATGTCAAGGCAAGAACACGGAGCTGATAAACGACTCTGGTGAACGAGTGTGAAGGCGAAACATGACAGCCCACGCTTATCGACATGGCACACTATGAATGCAGTAAACTGTATTCAAAGACTCGGGAATGACAAATTTATGTTCACATTTCAGAAATAAAATCGAATTCCTTCTTGGGACTGGTGCTGACATTGGCAGTGATGTACAGCTTGATGTGTCCTCACGACTATTGCGATAGGGTGAAGTGTACAGCGCTGACAGCAGACAACTGTGCGGGCAAGATCGTGGCCAACGGCAGTACCTACGGCTGCTGCGACAAATGCGTCCATGTTTTAGGTAAGTGGAGAGATCTGCAACATTTAGTAGATGTGGTAAATGTACATATTGAACAACGTTAGAATTAAACTGAAGAAGAAAGAAATACCACAATGTAATAGACGGGTTAGTTGCATATCATTTACAGGACGTTCCAGTCAACCACAACATTGTTTAGCTTTTTATGATTTACTGTATGTTTACGTTCAGTAGTGTGCAATTACTTTCTGCAACAACCGGTACTCATACCTTTGTATGAAAACCAACGCGAAAACCGGTCGGTCTGCTGCCATATCTCCTGCAGCTGTGTTTTGAAGGTGGTATGCAAGCTGACTAACTGCGTTTATCACGCCTTCGCCACAAAGCCGGTAATATACGGGTAAATGAGAATATTTTTAAACAAATGAACCAGTACAATTATCTTGGAACAGTCATAACATCTGATGGGAGTTACCTTGAAGAGATTAGAAGTAGAATCACAATGAGGAAAGTAGCCTTTTGCAAGATGGAAAACATACTGACCAATAAAAAGATATTGATTGCAAAGACATCTGTTCATCTCTTATGTTTAAATTCCATATCCCCATAACCTGATTGCCTGCCGGAGACCGAATGGTTGGTTGAGCCCAAATTTGGTACCCAAAAACCGACTCATCGGTTCCGTATATATAGTGCTCTAATTGGTCCGTTTCCCCGTTTTAGCCCACAATTTGTAGTGTCCCATTGAATTAAACTTCACAAGGAAAGATGTCCTTTCCGTTCGTGTGCACAATCACGCATGGCCAACAAGATTAACACGCATGGCATGAGATTCAAAATGATTGTTGTGATTCGAAATTCGAAGTGGTTCTGGACCTCATATATTTTAATAAAATTACCGTTTTAAACAGTTTTATATTATAGTTGTTGTGATGTAAAGGACTTTGTGAAAGATTCTAAAACGAACCTGTGCAGTTGTCAGATAATTATTTAGAAGACGGTCATAAAATTTAAAAAAAATCTAACAGTGAAATTTACTAAGAATATGATGGCTTTTCCATTTTGTGTGAAACTTATGTGCTTCATAATTTGATGATTTCATTGTGGTTTATTCGTGTTATGGAGCAGTTCTTGTGATATTTTTGAAAACAACTGGTGTGTGTAACATAATTCACTAAATTTAACTGGATTAACGGCTTCGGATAGAAAATAACGCCTTGGTAAGTGAATTGTTTTCATAATTTTTAACACTTTAATTTCAATTGTTATTACTAAAACTCTCATTATTGTCATAATATTTATAAGCTATCAATTAATTATTAACACTGTCAGATTCCCTGTGCAATTCGCTTTAATTTGATATGTAATACAATGCATCTGCTACCATTTTAACCATTGTAAAAGCATTATTGTGACAAACCCCTACTTCAAATTTTCTGCCTTGAATTTCTGTTTGGGTATGACCACTTGTTTGTTTGGCAGGCAATCAGTTACATATAATTGAGTTACCGCTAGCATTCTTAAACAGTGTTGCATATACTGTATCGCAGCTGATACTTTTCTTTGTTCTATTGTCTTAGAGCCAGGACAGAACTGCTTTGCTCTGTTGCTTTTGGGGAATGCTGCAACAGTAATCTGCCCGGATGGCTACTTCTGCGACCGGGAGACAATCACCTGCCAGCCGCAAGTCAACTAGATTCAGGTGACTTAGCTTCTTATGGGCAATGTAGTTTATTGTTTCCATTGAGACTGGTCCGCGTAATGAACCTTTGAGTGTGGCCTGTTATTCTGCATATGCCTGTGTTTGTACATCAAGTATGATGCTGACCATTCATTTCATCCCGTGGGCTTGAAAGTTGTGTGCCGTGAATTCTAAGATGGCTGGAATTGCTTATTTTGGCTCGAATGGTTCTCTGATAATGTGGACAAAGAGTGCTTGTCGTCCCAGGAGGGGGATCTCCTGCGTAGTTTTGTGTGTGTGTGTATTTCTTTGTTTGTTTGTCCAGTCTTTCCCCTTTGCTATGATTGCAAAATACACCTGTGAGACCTGGACACTTACTAAACAAGCTGAACAGCATATAAATGCCTTTGAATATAAATGTTATAGACGGGTTCTAAGAATATCTTGGATACAGAGAAAAACAATGCATCCACAAGTAAAGATGTGAATGTTGAAGAAGGTTGGCTACTAAAGACAATGAAACAAAAACATTTTAAATATTTTGGTCACTTGGAGCGTCATGAAAGTTTGGAGAGAACAATAATGGAGGTGTATATGCCCGAGAAGAGAGGACGAGGAAAGCCAAAAATAAGATAGGTGTAGGATGAGGCAGATAATCTCAAGATTGGTGTATTGGACGAGGGATATCTTACTTATGACCGAGACATTTTCCGGAAGGTTGTTATGGGAGCGAGGTTCTGCAAAAGACATGCTTCTGTATGAATGAATGTATGCTATGGAGAGGTATAACTCCTTCCCTGGTCCCCGCCATAGTCTGTAGCTATTGTGCCAAGTTTTGAAGCATAATATAACAAACTGTCGCCTGTCAAGAAGGCAAGGTGCCAGCAGGATAATTAGGATTGAGATGGTGAAGAAACATGACAGAGTGGGTGTGATTGATTAGAAGCAAGTTGAGAAAATCATGAACAGAGACGAAGATGAACGATGAGGTTTTGAGAGTTGCCTGTGTTAAAAATAACAGTGGTTTAGAAAGACAAGTCTAGGAAGGGGTGGGATTCCACCGATTCTATGCCGGATATAGGATTTTAAAGACACGCTGGGCATTAAGATGAGGAATGAGATCTTTATCACGATCGAGAGTTTTTTCGGCGGGCCTATATAGGGTGGTATTTTGTAAGAGACCTGCAACATGATAGTGATATTTTACAGGAACACTCATTCAAGTCATAATAAGAAGACAATTGACATGTGTATGTCAAGTCAACAGACGGTGTGAAGTACAAATATAGCCTTGTATGAGAAAATAGTCGGCAAACGAGGCAGTTGACGACAGAGAAACATGCACGCGGAGAGTTTCAATAGTTTGGCAGCAAATACTTTGACAAGAAACAGCAATTTAATGAAATTATACCAGAACAGAAAAATTGGGAGAGTCGGGATAGTCGATGTCTCCCTCAGATTAGGTATCAGAAGAAGAAGAAGAAGAAGAAGAAGAAGAAGAAGAAGAAGAAGAAGAAGAAGAAGAAGAAGAAGAAGAAGAAGAAGAAGAAGGAGAAGAAGAAGATAAAGGAGGAGGAGGATGTTGTTGTTGTTGTTGTTGTTGTTGTTGTTGTTGTTGTTGTTGTTGTTGTTGTTGTTGTTGTTGTTGTTGTTGTTGTTCAAAAGCTGCAAAGATTCCATCCCATATTCCCAGCTACTCCGTCTTCGCCGCATCTGTCAGGATGATGATGACTTCCTCGAGAAAGCCCATGAAATGCTTGACTTTTTTCGCAGACGGGCCTACCCAGAGAACATCTTCTCCACAGCTTTCTGTTGTATAACCCAAGTCTCGCGTGAAATTTCCCTTGTCCAACAAACGCGACCTCCCAACAATGAACCCAAGTTTATACTCACCTTCCATCCACATGCCTATGCCATCAAACACATTTTTCTCCGGCACTGGTCTATCCTGGAATTCGATCCGGCCACTCGTAAGGTATTCTCTAATGGCCCTAGGGTAATTTTCCGCCGAAACCAGAGCTTCGGAGGACACCTTGTCCATAGTCGCCTCCGCACAGATACTACAGCTAATTCATCTGTGGACACAATCAAATGCCACCGTAAGAACTGTCTGACATGCCCTTATGTTTTTCAGACACCGGCGATCGCATTCCCCCTAGGCACCTTCTCCCTGAAAGATTCTTTCACTTGCACATCCCGCAATCTGATATATGTCATCATCTCTGCAAACGATGTGACATGAAATACATTGGTCAAACTGATAGACGCCTTGCCGACCGTTTTAGGGAACACCTCAGAGATATTAACCAGGGTGCTGACAAACCTGTCCCCAACCATTTTAACTCTTCCAACCATAATGGGGTCGACGACTTATGTGTCACTGCATTGACACCTTGCTTCTCCAACAGTTCCATCAGGCTAAAAATCGAAAGCCAATTGATAAACTTTCTGTGATGCGTCCATCCAGCAGGTATCAATACCGTTGTGGACGCTACTGTATAACTGTGCCATCTTCCCTCTATACATTCATATCTAACTGTTCACACGCCTCCGCCTATACATATCCAACTGGTTACACTGTTTATAACTATGCTATCCTCCCCCTATACATTCATATCCAACTGTCTATATTCATATCGGACTGTTCGCATTTTATTTTTTATTTTTTAATTTTTTTTTAAATCTGGCCCTCTGGCAACCATACTATGCTTAAACTCTGTAGCCAAAGATTGCCTTCTCAATGGCACAACCGCCATATTTGCAAGTAGTTGTGTTATTGTGTTGTTATGTTTTTCGTTGTTTTATATATTTGTGTTGTCCTGTCCTTGACAATGATTCCTAGAATCGAAACGTCAGCCGTTCTGTTCTCCGTCCTATTGTACTTATTTGTTATTTTATTATTTAATGTTATATATTTATTTGTTTTTATAGTTATATATTATTATATATATTATAATATATATATATGTATATATATATATATATATATATATATATATATATATATATATATATATATATATATATATTATTGGTTTTTTGGATAAGTCACACGTTGTTGTTCACATATGTACGATGGATTTTCTTAACTTGTAAGGTATGTAAATGTGCATTGTGTCTGTGTTTAGTAAGTCTCTTCTTTTCGCAGGAGAAAAATATACCTAATTGTTTCCAGTTCATATTATTATATCCTGCTGCAGCCGCTGCTTTCTCTTTTGTTGCAAACAGGTGAAAATCACAGAAGACTAAGCTGGGACTGTAAGGCAATTGTTAACGCATATCCAACCCTAGTTTAATTGTGTTCCGCTTGGGTTTATCAATCTTCATGTGGTCTTACATTCTCGTTATGGAACAGCACTCCTCTAATTCATAAATAAACACAAATAGTATTGTTTGGCGCTCATAGAAGTGAGAAGAAGGATGTAGAGACTTGAGGACGCACTTGGAAACAACAATTGAAAGTTATAGTTACCTACCGGGATTGGAACCTGTCACCTGCAAATGATGACGGCGCCTCGCTGCAGGAACAAGTGTACTTCAACGCATGACAAACTAGACAGGTGTGAAAATACACTCTTATAAAAACTACACTTTAGGGTAAGGTTAAAGGCAAGCCAACAAGAGGTAGACAACGATACACGTGAAATGATAAAATCAAGAGGTGGACGAACAGTAATCTGACAGATTGCACAATCAGGGCCAGAGACAGACAGTGTTGGAGATCCACTGCAGTCAACCTTCATTGAAAGGTCATCAACTACTTTATTGATAGATATCCATCTAACCAACTTCAACCAACCAATCAGTCATTTACACAGATGGGTCGGTCCTTCGACGTGTGAGACGTTCATGGGCCTTTACGGCTCAGACTGCAGAGAGAATTATGAAGGAATATTCTGGTGCTTTTGCCTTGACACATGTAGTCTGACTATGTAAGTTATGACAGCAAGTAAAGCAATAACATGGCTAGAGACACAGACCTCCACTCGGGCACGTTTCTTTTGTGACTAAGTGAATATGCCCAGGAAGATAGAGATCGAGTGGGTCTGAAGACAGTGGTTGTTGTATCTGGTGCGGTCACGGCTGGCAAAGATTAGTTTCATTGCCAGGGCATGAGCGCGTTGACAAGGAAATGAGCAGGCCGACAGGCTTGCAGGTAAGGCTACTGTAGAGGGCGGACGAGCCATGAACCAGGCGGATAAACTGAACGCTCCTCGAGAAATAAGTCGTTTGCGAGAACCAAGTGAGGACTGTGAATCTACATCCATGGACAGACTGCGAGAACAGCAAAGTAAAAGAGAAACACAAAACTGATGTCATGATCCGCTACACGCTGCGGAATTTACTGAGGAGGGGATCATTGCACTTATGAACAGAATGGTTCGATTTACAGTGAGGAAGATCATTCGAATAACTTACCAAGTAACTAATAAATCACATCCAATCAACCATCTAGAAAACAAAGGGAGGACAGAGAAGTAAGTACCTGGATGGCTTGGCCACGTTAGATCCACGACTCTGATGAACGCGTGAGATGGCAAAACATGACCGCCAAAGCTAACCGGCATGGCACATGATGATGATGATGAGGCCAACCCCATTATGCCCGTCGTAAGTGTTAAATGTCACACGGTTATATACTTAAAATTTTACATTACTATATTACTTTGTGTTTCAACACTCCAGTTAACAACAATTTTGGTAACTTTGTTTTCAGATAGTAATCAAGCCCGACAGTGCACAGACAAGAATACGTCTTGGCTTATAAACACCAAATACAACACCAATGAAGACAGGAATAGTTTAACAACATGTATGAGAAAACTTGAAAGCAATCATGATTATTGTTCCATTAAATCTTAAAAACAAACAATAACAGCAGCAGCAGCAGCAACAACAACAACAACAACAACAACAACAACAACAACAACAACAACAACAACAACAACAACAACAACAAGACTTTCACATATTAAAAAGCCGTAAGAAAAATATTTCACATTTCCTCTTGTTTTATTATTATTATTATTATTTTTATTATTATTATTATTATTATTATTATTATTATTATTATTATCATTATTATTATTACTATTATTACTATTATTACTACTACTACTAATATTACTACTACTATTATTACTACTACTATTATTACTATTATATCAATAATAGGTAAACACATTCCTGTAAGATGGCGACGACGTGACGCATTTATTCTTCGGGAGATGCTGTTTTTAGTGTTTTCCTGTGGATTATGTGGTGTTATTTCGTATTCGTTTATTGGAAGTGTTCAAAAGAAGCCACGGAAGGCAGGTGGTAGATGAAATTATGAGGGCAGCCGACAGATAGTTGTTGGTTATGGTCTCAAGTTTCGCGATGGTAAGTAGAAGATCTCTTTCACGAGACAATGGCTGGCGTCACCGACCAGTATGGTCACTGCCAAGGAAGGAAAGCAACGACAAACTATCTTCTTTAAAAGTGCCTAGTTCACTATGATTCGGCTAGAGACAGATCATCGCAAGACAAGGACAGAGACATTAAAACTGGCAACATGTAATGTTAGGACGTTAAACGACGAACGAACGAACGAACGAGCAAACAAACTTTATTTTCAAAGGGTTAAGAATTGGGCACGCAGGCCCGTCTAACATTCTGCCCTTCTATCACTCTCTTTCATACATTATTTCATTCACACATCATTCAGGCTAGCAAAGAACAGCAACAATATAAAAGATATGCATTATAAAGGCATGGGCAAAATGCAAACATCAAAACTACACGACACAGTAATATTAGATAATGGTCTGATACTTGTTATTAGCCATGTGGAATATACTGGCCTATAAAAAGGGGATTGGCTGTTATACTAGGGTTTTGTTATTATTATTATCTCTATTATTAAGGGGGAAGATAATCCATATTGAGATAGTTTTCGAATAATTTGCGATTATATGAATATTGATTGGTGATGTCTTTGATTTCTTGTGGAAGATTGTTCCATAGCTGAGCTGCAGAGTACGTTAAGCTTGTTTAGTATAAGTCAATCCTAGGCTTCGGAATGTGTAGTATATTTAAACGTTTACTGTGTCTAGCATTATATTTAAACAATGGCCAAAGGTAATTTGGGGCATTTCGATGCAGGATATTGTGAATTAGTTTAGCTTTATTGAATAGCAGGCGTTTGCGGAATGGTAGTAGCTGAAGGCGTTTATACAGGCTAGGATTGTCAGATAAATGTTTGCTATAAATTAGACTCATGGCCCGTTTCTGGAGTGAGTAAAGTCGCTTGGTGTTTGAATTAGAACAACCGTCCCAGATTGTAGAGCAGTAGTCAAAGTGTGAACGACGACGAAAAATTAGATAACATCAAACAAGAAATGGAAAGAGAGAAAATTAATATTTTAGGGATGTGCGAAACGAGATGGATAGGAGCAGGCATCAAGATAGATGAAGACTTTAAGATTATTTATTCTGGAGGAGAAGATCGACAAAGGGGGATTGCAATTATATTGGACCGGCAAACATCAAAATCTGTTCAATGATATTGGGCCGTGTCAGACAGAGCTTTACTAGTTAATTTAAGCAGCAGACCTTTTAGCATAAATGTTATTCAAGTATATACCCCAACAGGAGAATCCAGTGAAGATAGTGGAGAGGAATTGTATAATGACATAGAGTCTGCTTTAAACAAATGTAAAAATTAAGAAATAAATATCATAATAGAGGACTTCAATGCAAAAGTAGGAAATCAAGGTGATTGATACACAGTAGGAAAATATTGTTTAGGAGAGAGAAATGAAAGAGGATACAGACTTGTAGAGTGGGCAAAAGAGCAGGAAATGATTTAAGGAAACACCTGGTTTAAGTAACACCCTAGAAGATTATGATCATAGAGGAGTCCAGATAGCAGGATTAGAAACCATATTTATTACATTCTGATTAGCAGAAGATTTAGAAATGCGCTGACAATAGCAAAAACAGTTCCCAGTGCTGATTGTGATAGTGACCACAGATTACTTACAGGAACATTGAGTATACAGTTAAATAAAGTCAAGTATATAACAGGAAACACTAAATATGATTTGTGTACATTGAGTAACGACAAGTAAATACAAAACAAATTCAACATAGAAGTACAGAAAAGATTTGATGTTTTGTCTGATCTAGAGATCCTATTCCAGGATGTGGATGATCAATGGGAAATGTTGAAGAATTCAATCAGTTTTTCTGTTGAAACAACTATTCGAAAATTAAAGAAAGTGGGTCTTAAGAAATGGATGACTGAAGAAATTTTACAACTAATGGAAACAAGAAAACTCAACAAAAATAATTCTGCCAGATATGAACAAATTCACAGACAAGTAAGAATATTATGTAAGGAGGCAAAAGAAGCATGGCTTGAGAAAAATTGCTTATAAATTGAAAAACAACACAAAAGTAAATATACCAATTTAGTGCACAAAGAATTCAGGAATTTACTACTAAAAGAACAAGTACATCAGCATGCTGTCTAAAAACTAAAGATGGCAAAGTCATAATAGAAAAAGATCAGATTCTACATGTATGGTCAGACTATGTGAAAAACCTTTATGATGATAACATAGATCAACAGTATGATATTCGATTTAATAATGAAAGACCGTCAATTTTGAAGATGGAGGTTCGGAATGTTCATAAACATACGAAAGCTGGCAAGGCCCCCTGTTCAGATAAAACCACAACAGAAATGATTAAAGCCTTAGAAGAATATGAAATAGATCAAGTCACCAGACTTTTGAACACATTATATGATACCGGAGATATACCTTGTGATTTATGTAGTTCTGAATTTATTGCAATCCCAAAGAAATCAGGAGCCTTGGAATGTGATCAACATAGAACAAATAGTATAATGAGTCACATCACAAAGATTTTGCTACGAATTTTCATACAAAGAGTGAGGAAGAAAATACAACCTGAAATAGGGGAAGAACAATGTGGATTTGTAGAAGGATAGGGTACAGTAAATGCTGTGTATATGCTGCGAACAGTTATTGAACGTACTATAGAAGTAAACAAGGATATACATCTTTGCTTTATTGACTACACAAAGGCTTTTGATAGAGTTAGACATGTCAACATGGTGGATATGCTTGCAGATCTACAAATTGATGGGAAAGATATTAGACTTATAAAACACATATATTGGAAACAACAAGCTACCATAAGGATTGATAATGAAGTGGGAAAATGTCAGCCTATTAAGAGAGGTGTTAACCAGGGATGTGCAATGTCTCCAGATCTGTTTTCCCTATACAGTGAAAATATTTTCAGAAATGTAGAAGATATAAATGGAATCATCATTGGAGGACAAAACATCAATAACATTAGATATGCAGATGATAAAGTATTGATTGCAGACAATGCACAGGATCTGCAATAATTAGTAGATGCGGTTATTGTACACAGTGAGCAACTGGGGGAGGGGGGGGGGCTGAGTGGTCTCGAGGTATGGTTTCCGCCTCGAGTGCTGGAGGTCCCGGGATCAGGCCCCGGTGAGGACCGGGATTTATTTAAAAAATCCACCTGGACTTCCAGTAATAAAATTTTCCCTGGTCTCTAGGTAGTGAGATCGGAGGCCCGTGTGTATTGTTGCGCACGCAAAAATTCCCCTGGCAGTTGGAAATCGAAAAAGAGTTGCCTAACGGCGCTGCCCGGGCAACATTTCGAGTTGAAAATCTTCCCAAAGTATTTCAGGATCCTCGCCGATGCAACGGAGTTCGTGCATTGAGCTGAGTTTGTCCAGACTCAGGTTTGAGTTAGGAGGAAAACGGAGCACTTATGGGTTAAACCGTGTGCCGTGATGTTGATCCATCGACTAAACTAAACTAAACTAACAACTGGAGTTAGAATTAAATTGTAAAACGACACAGGTTATGGTCGTCACTAGGAAGAACGAAGCACCATAATGTAATATACAAGTAAATGGGAATATTCTTCAACAAGTGAATCGGTACAATTACCTCGGAACAGTCATAACATCTAATGGGAGATGCCTTT
Organism: Cepaea hortensis; assembly: GCA_963921405.1. Lineage (NCBI taxonomy): Eukaryota > Metazoa > Mollusca > Gastropoda > Stylommatophora > Helicidae > Cepaea > Cepaea hortensis. The sequence continues at coordinate 68,010,457 of OY992897.1, read as the reverse complement.
AAGAGATTAGACCAAGTATCGCCATGGCGAAAGTAGCCTTTAGCAAGATGAAAAACATTCTGACCGATAAAAAGATGTCAATTGAAACGAGAAAAAGAGTGTTGATGGGATACATAGAGCCTGTTATTTTGTATGCGAAAAGCAGCCTTTGCTTGCCCCATTCTGCTCTTTATCTTTGTTGTGCATCTTCCATCTAATGTTATAAATGTCCCTAGGTATTTAAAACTATCCACTTGGTTAAGAATTTTCACTTATATTTCTATTTCACGTTTTGATGTCATTTGTTTATTTGATATCGCCATTGTTATTGTTTTCGTGATATTCAAGGAGCGTCCTTTCTTTGCACCCTCTATTACTACAATATCCAACAATTGTTGTAGATCTGTTGCATTATCCGCAACCAATACTGTGTCATCTAAATAGCGTATATTGTTTATAATATAACCTGCGATTAGTATTCATGGTTTCTCTGTGATCTCTCTCATTATTCAATCAATCAATCAATCATGTGCCATGCCGGAAAGCGTGGGCGGTCATGACTCGCCATTTCACTCGATCACCAGACTCGTGGATCAGCTCAGTGTTCATGTCTCGTCCATGCCATGTGGCCAAGCCATCCAGGTATTTTCCTCTCGATCTTCCTCTTGGTCTGTTCCCCTCGATCTTGCCAGTTGTCACTAAGTTCTCCAATCCATTTCTTCTTATAACATGTCCAAAAAATTTTGACTGTCTACGTCTAATTTCTCTAATCAGTTTGCGATGTTCATTTGTCTCCTGCAGTACTTGGTCATTGGTTTTTCTGTCTGTCCATGGTATTCTTTGCATTTTCCTCAGAAACCACATTTCTGCAGCCATCAGATGCTTTTCAGCTTGACTGCTCATTGTCCAAGTTTCACATCCATACATAAGAACAGGCTCTATGTATCCCCTCAACACTCTTTTTCTCATTTCAATTGACATCTTCTTATTGGTCAGAATGTTTTTCATCTTGCTAAAGGCTACTTTTGCCATGGCGATTCTTGTTCTAATCTCTTCAAGGCATCTCCCATCAGATGTTATAACTGTTCCAAGATAATTGCACCGATTCACTTGTTGAAGAATATTTCCATTTACTTGTATATTACAAATATTATTATATATTGTATATTATATATTGTATTATTATTATTGTATTATTATATATTGTATATTACAAATAATATTGTATATTATTACTGCGCTATAAATGAAGAAGAGATCCGGTGACAAGACACATCCCTGTCGTACTTCTAGCTAAATTTTTCAATAATTGCCCTCTTTATTTGCCATTTAATCTCTACTATTTGGTTCCAGTCTTTATTATTCTGAGATCCTTCCCAACATTTTAATCAGTTCATCGTGTTTTATGAAATGCCTTAGTATAATCTATGAAATACAAATATATGTCTTTCTGTTTTTCTATTGATCTTTCTATCAGTGTCCGTAATGTATATATTGCATTGTTTGTCCCCTTTCCTTCCACAAATCCATACTGTTCTCCACACATTTCCATTATTATTTTCTTTCGTGTTCTTCTTATAATAATTCTGAGTAGAAGCTTAGTGACATGGTTTATGAGGTTAATTGTACGAAAATCATGGCATTCAAATGCTCCTGATCTATTTGGTATAGCTGTAAATACCCACTTCAGCATATCACTCGCAGATAACTACTGCTATAAATGTCATTCAACATGTTGGTTATATATCTACTCCAAATTCTCCCAGTACTTATAATTCTTCTATTGGGATTCCATCTGGCCCAGCTGTTTTCCCTTTCTTCACGTGTTTAATAGCGTCAGCTACTTCTTATTGTAAAATAGCTGGACTTTCTAAGTTACGTTTTTTCTGTTTATTCTTCCCATTCTCCACCATATAATTCTCTTATATACTCGTTCTACCTCTTCATTATAGCATCATCCTCCAATAATATCTTTACTGTTTTTGATTTTAAACACCCTGTATTTATTCTTATTTTCTTTCCTGTGAGTACATTGATTTGTCTGTGAATATTTTTGCATCATTAATATAATTTAATTCAATTTTCTTGCACTGCTCGTTTAACCAGATTTCTTTTGCCTTCACGAGTGTATCTCTTATTTCTTTATTTATCTTAGCATATTTTTGTTTGTCATTTTTGCTCTGTTTTCTTTCGGCCATCAATTTTAAGATTTCTTCAGTCATCCATTTCCTCAGCTTTTTGGCTTCTCTCCGGTAATATTTCTTTGCTCGTTTGATGAATGGAGTCCCTTAACATTTCACATTATTCATTTATACTATAGTATGTTCCGATTTGAATGCCTTCATTCACGATCAATTAGTTTGAAAACTGTCTGTTGTATCATTATGAAATTTTTCCAGCTGTCTTATATTTACCCCCACCCAAGGAATATGTCTTTGATAGGTCCAAAACCAACTTAAATCATCGAAAGCGGCGACATTCCTTTGATGTTTTGCTGAACAACTAGTGATTTCTCGCTAACGAAGTTATGTTTACAGTAATGGGAGACCTGCCAATTCAGATGACACACAAAGGCGTATCCAGATTCGTATGGGAGTGGGTGCAATGAAAGAAGTAGCTTAAAATCGACAGGGTCGGCTTCATTGTACCGGGTTTTTATCCCATATGGCTCAGTTTCTTTCCGCAGCGCGGAAAGCGTCGCATAAAGCACGAACTCCGTAGCTCAAGCGACGACCCTCGGGAGTCTCCGAAAAAATGCGCTCGTGAAATGAAGGACGCGGCCCGGAATCGAACATACAACCTTCGGAGACCGAGTCAGACGGCTTGACCACTTCACCACGGAGAATCCCAAGAGGAGTGCAATGTGTAATATTAGTAAAGACAGAGAATTTACAGAGGCACGGGGTAAATAATTTGCAAATTAACAGGAAAGTAGAAAGAATATATTTCTTACCTTATTTTTCATTTCCTTCTTGTTTCTTTAGCTGATGCTGATGCTGTAATGTTTAGGGCCTGCAATTCGTCTGAATAGTTGGAGCAAAATATCCCAGTAAGTGTGTACGTAGATTAAGGTCTGCTATCTGCTCAGACCTTAATCTGTGTCGGACGATTCCAGTAGGTTGATGATTGCTCTCGGTTGCATACAATTCAATCCATCCTTTCTCCAATAGTCCTCTTCCTCTTTCATCACATGGTCCTCACATTTTTTCCAGTAACTTTTAACAATATTTAATAGCGCGGACAGACAGACAGACAGACAGACAGACAGACAGACAGACAGACAGACAGACAGACAGACAGACAGACAGACAGACAGACAGAAAGGTAGGTAGGTAAGTAGGTAGGTAGGTAGGTAGGTAGGCAGAAAAGTAGGTGGGTGGTTGGCTGGCTAGCTGGCTGGGTGTATCGGTCGGTCGGTCGGTCTGTGGGTCGGTCGGTGGGTCGGTCGGTCGGTCTGTCGGTCGACGGGCCGGCCTGCAGGTAGGCAGGTAGGTAGGTAGGTAAGTAGGTAGGTTGGTAGGTAGGTAGGTAGGTAGATAGATAGATAGATAGATAGATAGATAGATAGATAGATAGATCCCCGCCAGGGCCTGGTCTAAGCTGGGTCGGGTCTGCTAGTATATATATATATATATATATATATATATATATATATATATATATACATATATATATATACCGTATAACAGTAGACGGTACTACCTGGTTTCTGTTAGCGCCGAACGTTGGGCGGAGCTTACCAAACCCGACACCCCACATTGTGCCAACGGCTTCGGGCGGAAGAGCGCAATTGGGAGGGTACAAGCCTTACCCTGGTGCGAGGAAATGAAAGCTAAAGACAAAATTGTCATGGCAGGGCAGACCAGGCCCTAAGCCTTGGTTGGCGACTGGTCTAGGATCGAAGCTCCGACAGGCGGACAGTTAGAGCATTGCTTTGCTGATCCGGCAGCTTCTGCAGCTTGTCTTGTTCCAGATGTAGGGGTGTTACCTTTCCTCTGGAGTGAACTAGGCATGCCGAGAGAGGGATCATGCTGCATGGGCAACACTTGATCTCTATATTTTAGCCCAGGCTTTGTGCTATGGAGAGGCAATACAGAGATTGAAGGCTAAGACCAAAATTAGGAGGGTACTGATCAGAGAGTTGCTTTTTGCAGATGATGCTGCAGTTACGACCCACTCTGAGGAAGAATTGCAATGTCTACTATCTGTATTCTCCAATGCTTGTTCTGAATTTGGTTTAACAATTAGCAAAAAGAAGACACAGATTATGTCACAAGGTGCACATGGGGTACCATCAATCTTTATTGACGACGCTGAACTAGAGATAGTAGACCATTTTACATATCTAGGATCAGTGGTTAATAGCAAAGTATCCCTAGATCAGGAAATCAACATCCGGATTGGTAAGGCAGCAACAACAATGAACAGGTTAAGAAAAAGAGTCTGGGAGAACAGGAAGCTTACTGCCAAAACAAAAGTCCTTGTCTATCAAGCCTGTGTCCTTAGTACTCTTCTCTATGGCAGTGAAACCTGGACAACTTACTCACACCAAGAGAACAATTTAAACAGCTTTCATATGCGGTGTTTGCGAAGAATTCTTGGTATTAAGTGGCAAGACAAAATCACAAATACTGAAGTATTGGAAAGATCAGGTTGTGTGACAGTTTATTCCATGCTCAGTCTTCGTAGACTTAGATGGATAGGACATCTTAGGAGGATGGATGATGGTAGAATACCAAAGGATATCTTTTTTGGTGAATTACAGATGGGTAAGAGATCTCAGGGTCGGCCTCTACTACGATACAAAGATGTGTGTAAGCGGGACATGATTGATACAGGCATTGATAATGCACATTGGGAGCAAGTCGCCGCTGAACGTGTTGCATGGAGGGCAAATATCAGAAATGGAATAAAGTCAAAGGAGAAAATTATTGCAGAAAAGTCACACACCAAGCGTTTGAGACGTAAGATGGTGCATGATGGTGGAAATGACCACGTGTTCAGATGCACCCACTGTGAACGGACATTTACATCGCAAATTGGCCTTATCAGTCACACTCGCTACCGCCATAGTTAAAAGTTATTATGCCTTTTTAAAGCACAAACTATCGTCTGTCAAGACGGCAAGGTGCCAATGGATATATATATATATATATATATATATATATATATATATATATATATATATATATATATATATATATATATATATATATATATATATATATAATACTGCTGGGTACATCCCCAAATATTTGAAAACATCCATTTTCATCACACTACCGAAGAAGCCAAGAGCTGTTGAGTGTGAGGAGTACAGAACTATTAGCTTAATGAACCACATAACTAAGGTACTACTCAAGGTCATACAAGAAAGAATTCGTAACTTGTACTGGGAACAAGTGGCGTCTATTAGATGCGGTAATAACTATTCGACGCCTATAGAAATAAAAAGAGGAGTACGGCAGGGATGTGTAATGTCCCCAAGCCTCTTTAACCTATACACAGAAAGAATTTTTAAACAAGTTGAAATGCCTGGACTCAACATCAATGGAAGAATCATAAACAATCTTAGATATGCAGACAATACCGTGTTACTAGCAGAAAGTGAGCAAGAGTTGCAAGACCTAGTGGAAGAAGTAAACAGGCACAGTACAGAATGTGGCTTAGATATTAACATAAAAAAAAAAACAAATATGATAATTAGCAATGAAAAGGAAAGGTCATCAATGAACATCACAGTAAAGGGGCAGATACTAGAACAAGTAACAAGTTTCTCTTATCTTGGACATATAATAACAGATGATGGCAGAAGTGAAATGGAAATCAAAAAGAGAATAGGAATGGCCAAAAGTGCTTTCAACGGCATGAAATCAGTATTAACATCTAAAGAGATTAATAACGCATTAACAATGAGAATTGTTAAATGCTACTTATATCCAACGCTACTGTATGCCTCGGAAGCCTGGACATTGAACAAGCAATTAGAAAGTCGCATAGAAGCCCTGGAGATGTGGATGTACAGACGAATAGGTCGTATTTCATGGAAACATAAACAATCAAATGCAGAGGTCCTAGAAACACTGGGAATGAAGAGAGAGTTGATGAAAGGAATAAAGAGGAGACAAGTGACATATTTTGGCCAGGTTAAAAGACATGATACTCTTATAAAAACCATACTGGAAGGCAGGGTTGAGGGCAAGCGAGCAAGAGGTAGTTAAGATCCCTGCCATGTAGCATTTGTAAATAAGAATGAGCTGGATTAGTAGTAAGGAGGAAACAGTAACATCGTCCATTAAATCGTGGGAGAAGATGGAACGCGCAAAAAAGTTCAATAGAATTCAACGTTGGGACGGAAAACGAAAGTGAAAGTAGGCGAGTTTGTCATCTCGGGAATCCCACGTAAATATCGGAATGTGACGTCACTGTGGAAAACGTCACGATGGTAGTCAAGCCAGCGATGTGAAACATGGAAGGACGCAACAGACATTTTCTGTCACATGAAACAGCAAAGAATTGTCAGAAAATAGGCCCAGCGGGTAAAACTGTTATAGTATACCAAAGGGCCAGTCGTCTACATCAAGGGCGTAAGTAAGTTGGCATAGGAATTAAGAGTAAGTCCTCGTGTGTGACTTTAGAATCATGTGCATCCCTGTAACGATTGCTGTCAGCATTTGGGACTAAATTACTAATTACTATTTACGTCGATAATCACAATAAATAATAGGACGTTCTCTGCCTTCCTACAAACTGGAACAGAGACTTCCGTGATTACGTACATGCTGTTGTATAGATTCCGAATAAACAAGTGTTGACGCAAGGACGCCAGAGTTTTGTACTTATTCTCCAGTATGCATTACTGTGTCATGACGAGTTGTCAATGTTGCTTGAATGAGCCCACAGAAGTGCATTGACAGCCGTTACCTCAAGTAGCATAAATGTGATAGATTAGTCTAATTTAGTCGTCGGATCAACATCACGGCACACGGGTTTAACCCATAAGTGCTCCGTTTTCCTCCTAACTCAAACCTGAGTCTGGAGAAACTCAGCTCAATGCACGAACTCCGTTGCATCGGCGAGGATCCTGAAATACATTGGGTAGATTTTTACCTCGATTTCTATCGATCTGCCTCTGCTACTACCAGTCAGGTCTTAGTCAGATAAGACTGAGCTACCGTATGACAGTAGACGGTACTACCTGCTTTCTGTTAGCGCCGAATGTTGGGTCTTAGTCAGATAAGACTGAGCTACCGTATAACAGTAGACTGTACTACCTACTTTCTGTTAGCGCAGAATGTTGGGAGGCGCTCTCCAAACCAGTCACTTTGCTTAAAGTCGCTTAAAAGTCGACAGGGTTGCACCGGATTTTTATTCCATATGGCCGGGTCTCATTCCGCAGCGCGGAAAGCGTCGCACAAAGCACAAACTCCGTAGCTCCAGCAACGATCCCCAGTACTCTCTGAAAAATTGCACTCCTGAAACACAGGACACGGCTCGTAATTGAACCCACAACTTTCGGAGCCGAGCCAGACGGCTTGACCACTTCGTCAGACACTTCACACTGTGCCAACAGCTTCGGGCGGAAAAGCGCAATTTGGAGGACACATGCCTTACCTAGTGCGAGGAAATGCAACCTCAAGACTAAATGTCATGGCAGGGAGATAAGGCCCTAAGCCTTGATCGGCAAATGGCGTTGGATAGAAGCTCCTACAGGCGGGCAGGTAGAGCATTGCTTTGCTGATCCGGCAGCTTCTGCAGCTTATATTGTTCCAGATGTATTGGTGTTGGCTTTCCTCTGGAGTAAACTAGGCAAGCCGAGAGAGGGATCATGCTGCATGGTCAACACATGGTCTCTAAACTCAGCCCAGGTTTTGTGCTATGGAGAGTTGTAACTCCGTGTTACAAACTATCGTCTATCAAGACGGCAGTCAACTTCTGTCTCACTTTCTGCTATTTTCAGTCTCATATTTCTTCAATGCCTCTCCTATCATTATGTGAACAAAGAACACAGTGTGTCGTTCTCTTATAGATGTGTATAATGTTGTTACTATACATTGACACCTTGGCGTCTTGACAGACGATAGTTTGTGCTTTAAAAAGGCATCATAACTTTTACCTATAGCGGTAGCGAATGTGACAGATAAGGCCAATTTGCGCTGTAAATGTCCGTTCACAGTGGGTGCATGAGAACACGTGGTCATTTCACCATCATGCACCATCTTACGTCTCACACGCTCGGTGTTTGACTTATCTGCAATAATTTTCTCCTTTGTCTTTATTCCATTTCTGATGTTTGCCCTCCATGCAACACGTTCAGCGGCGACCTGCTCCCAATGTGCATTATCAATGCCTGTATCAATCATATCCCGCTTACACACATCTTTGTATCGTAGTAGAGGCCGAACCTGAGATCTCTTACCCATCTGTAATTCACCAAAAAAGATATCCTTTGGTATTCTACCATCATCCATCCTCCTAAGATGTCATATCCATCTAAGTCTACGAAGACTGAGCATGGAATAAACCGTCACACAACCTGATCTTTCCAATACTTCAGTATTTGTGATTTTGTCTTGCCACTTAATACCAAGAATTCTTCGCAGACACCGTATATGAAAGCTGTTTAAACGTTTCTCTTGGTGTGAGTAAGTTTTCCAGGTTTCACTGCCATAAAGAAGAGTACTAAGGACACAAGCTTGATAGACAAGGACTTTTGTTTTGGCAGTAAGCTTCATGTTCTCCTAGACTCTTTTTCTTAACCTGTTCATTGTTGTTGCTGCCTTACCGATCCGGATGTTGATTTCCTGATCTAGGGATAATCTGCTACTTACCACTGATCCTAGATATGTAAAATGGTCTACCATCTCTAGTTCGGCATCGTCAATAAAGATTGATGGTACCCCATGTGCACCTTGTGACATAATCTGTGTCTTCTTTTTGCTAATTGTTAAACCAAATTCAGAACAAGCATCGAAGAATGCAGATAGTAGACATTGCAATTCTTCCTCAGAGTGGGTCGTAACTGCAGCATCATCTGCAAAAAGCAACTCTCTGATCAGTACCCTCCTAATTTTGGTCTTGGCCTTCAATCTCTGCACCATCAAACTTGATTATACCCTTCATGCCTGTATGGAACGATTCCACAATGGATAGAAGAGTTGGTGGCAGCCAATCTTCTTTAGCGCCTTGAGCAGACCCTTACGACTGACTAAATCAAATGCCTTTGTGAGGTCGATGAAGGCAATAAACAGTGGTTGATTCTGTTCACGGCATTTTTCTTGCATTTTTCGCAATGAGAATATCATATTAATGGTAGACCGGTTCTGTCGAAAGCCACACTGTGATTCGGGGTAGACTTGATCTCCTAGGACTTGAAATCTGCACAGAACAATTCTGGCAAATACTTTTCCAACAATACACAGACGTGAGGTACCCCTATAGTTGTTGCAGTCGCTCCGATCACTCTTGTTCTTGTACAGTGTTATGATGCTTGAATCTTTGAAATCCTGTGGGACTTGTCCTTCTCGCCTTCATACATGCTTCTTATGTTTCCCTTATCACTTGCGATTTGAATGGACTCACATAAGAGAGACGAATTGAGACGGATTGTATGTGCAGCAAAGAACCTCAATGGCTCAGAACGCTGAAGAAAAAGAAGTCATAACTTGATCCAATAATCATTTGCACACTGCTTGGCAGCCTTTTGCACATCCCTACTAGCTTGCCTTAGCTCACTCAGAGCACTCACGTTGGTCTTTCCTTGTTTCTTAAGAGAGCTATCTTCTTCTTATCAATCAAGGGCTGCAGAATATCGCTGTTTGCCGCAAACCAGTCCTGCCTCTTGTGATCCACAGTGCTCTTATCCCCTACAGCAGTTTTATAAAGAGTTTCCTTAAGTTGACCCCACTGTTCATTTACTGTATAATTGTCTGTTGTATCAGTGAAAGCGTCTTCAAGTTGCTGTTGAATCTGAAAGCACTTTTCAGGATCGTGAGTGTTTATAATATTAATCCTGGGGCTAGATTTGTGTTTAGCTGTGTAGATTCTCTTTGGTCTAATCTAACTCTTGCAACAACCAAAGAAAGATCCGTATCATAGTCAGCACTGTGGTAACTTCGAGTAAATGATATATTGTTCAGATTTTGTCTCCGTGTGATGATGAAGTACAGCTGGTGCCAATGGTCGGATCTTGGGTGTTTCCATGTGACCTTATGCATCTCTTTTGTTTTAAAACAGGAGTTTGTAATACATAGGTCATTTCTGGTGCAATGCTCCAGCAGCCTTTGCCCATTTTCATTCATGTGACCGATGTTGTATTTTCCAAGGCACAATGGCCATGAACTCGAGTCCTTGCCCACACGAGCATTGAAATCACCGAACATATAAATGTAGTCAGATTTTGGAACTGCTTTGATCACGGAGTCTAACTCCTCATAGAACGAATCCTTCACATCATCAGAGGAATCGAGTGTCGGTGCATATGCAGTAATAATGGAGGCAAAACCACAAGCGCGGGGATAATAGTCTTTCATTTCCTCCTGCTGAAATTTCAATCATTCCCAGTAGCGAATTCTTCACTGCAAATCCCACACCGTGTTGCCATATTTCTGCCTGCCCTCTACCCTTCCCAAAAAAAGTTGTAATTGTTTTCCCTAAGTGACCCTTCCTCAGCGAGGCGAGTCTCCTGCAGGCCAGCAATATCAATGTTAAAACGATTGAGTTCGGCATCAATCATATTCGTTTTTCTCACATCGTCAATATTGGTCAAGTCAGTGGAAGATCCTGGACACATGGTTCTCACGTTCCAGGTTGCAAGCCGTAGCTTGAGGTTTCTATTTTTCTTTGTATTTGTACCTGGTGCATTGGTCTTATAGCCTGCAATTCAGATTTTGTCCAAGCCCCAAGCACCCATTGAAGCAGGCAGGCTGTGGCGGATCAACACCCAATTGGCCGGAGGCTGCCCAGCTTGAGGCGGGCGGTAGCTGATCAGTGACACCTGTAGGTGTCTCCCACCGTCTGAGGCAACGCGTGGCGCCCCATGTCTACGCCAATTGACAGGGGCGTATAACCCGTAACAGTTGCCTCTTGCTTTGATTCCGAGACCAGTTTAGACCAGGGGTGGAGTTATTGTCTCTCCATAGCACAAAGCATGGGCTAAAATATAGAGATCATGTGTTGCCCATGCAGCACGATCCCTCTCTCGGCCTGTCTAGTTCACTCCAGAGGAAAGGTAACACCTCTACATCTGGAACAAGACAAGCTGCAGAAGCTGCCGGATCAGAAAAGCAATGTACTAACTTTCCGCCTGTCGGAGCTTCGATCCTAGACCAGCCGCCAACCAAGGCTTACGGCCTGGTCTGCCCTGCCATGACATTTTGTCTTTAGGTTGCATTTCCTCGCACTAGGGTAAGGCTTGTACCCTCCCAATTGCGCTCTTCCGCCCGAAGCCGTCGGCACAACGTTCGGCGCTAACAGAAAGCAAGTAGTACCGTCTACTGTTATACGGTAGCTGAGGGTTTTTACTATAATAGACAGACAAACGGCATTCTTTGTTCAAGTAGTGAGAAGAGCGGCTCTTCAGAACATCGTGACAACTGGTAAGATTTGTGGTATGAGGTGCAGAGGCAGACCAAGAGAAATAATGCTGAATGGACTGAAACAATGGAATAGAGGAATATCATCAGCAGATTTGATACAGATGTCCATGTACCAAGGTCTTTGTAAAGACATGAACACTTACGTCAGCCGGCTAGGTACGAGATGTTGTTACTATTTTACTTTCTACACTTTCTTCCCGGTAGTAGTTCTTAACTGCTGTAGGATTCAAGTTATAGTTATTCGTAAACATTGAACTCAGACGCCACATCTCCGTCGCAGACAAGCTCGTCCTAACTTGTGGCTCACATTCCAACCGTTCCTACCACACATCAGATCAGGATCAATGCAACATTTGCTCTGACTGACAATCAATGAAAGTGATATATTTCATAAGGCTGGCTCATCATCTCATCTCATCTCATCATGTCCTTTTGTACCTTGCGGTGTCGAGGTAAAGTATAAACAGCTGGAGAGTTCCCGCTTATGGGCTTCATGTATCGATATTCCCATGGACTCTACTATTTCCTCCATCCAATGTTTACGTGGTCGGCCTCTTCCTCTGCTTCTATCTGGTCTGTACATCATTGCTTGTTGTGGTATACTGTTAGTTGGTAACTTACTTGCATGGCCAAACCACTCGACTTGCTGCCTGATAATAAAATCTAGCGCAGTTACAACCCCCACTTTAGTCCTGATTCCTTCATTTCTGATCTTATTTCTTCTTGATACATTGAGTATTCTTCTCAGTAATGTCATTTCTGTTGTTGTGATTTTTCTTTTCTCTTTTTCTGTCTTTGTCCAGGTTTGGTATTGGTAACATAGAGTTGGTAGGAAGATTGTGTTGTAAAGTGCTTTCTTAGTAGTTATTGATTCATGTTTGTTCTTTAGTATTGGCGCCATTTGTCCAATGAGTTGGTTTCTCTTATTGCATCTATTTTCGATCTCGTCTTCTGATAAGGCTAGTTAGCATAGATAAATCATCATCATCTTGTGTCATGCCCACAGGCGTGGGCTGTCATGTTTCGCCATCTCTCACGATCAGCAGTGTCGTGGATCAGCTCAATGTTCTTGCCTCGACTGCGTCATGTGGCAAAGTTATCCAGATACTTACTTCTTTGCCTTCTCCCTGTTCTTGTCCCTTCAATCTGATCAGATGTCAGCAAGTTATTTAGTAATTTTTTTGTTTTTTGGTTTCTTCTCATAACGTGGCCAAAAAATCTTGACTATGTATAATTTCTCCAATTAGTTTACGGTTTTCGTTTGTTTTTCTGTAGAACTTGCTCATTGCGTTTTCTGTCTGTCACTGTATGTCACGCTGTGTACACAAAGTTTGAAAATCCACGCAGAAAATAATGATATTGAAATACAAGTTTTACTTCATCTTTTGCTTACGTGTGGGCACTGTGAAACGGCAGTTGTGGTTGTTGGAACTGGCACACATCAACTAAGGGTGTGTGAACTTTGACACATCAGCTCTGGAAGTCCGGCAACCTACACAAACACACACAGTTACGCACACGCGTACACAACCGGCCACGTCTTATAAGGAACCCTATTCCAGAATCTGGGTATAAAATATGCGCATTTCTTTCATTGTTCACTCCATTTCAGATACCAGATAAAGGTTCCGTTAACGGCATCTTACAGAACAATCTACAAGAGGGGTAAGTATACGGTTCGCGTTACATTCTAAACTATACATACTCCATGACAATGTTTAACAGATTCTCTCTTCTCATTATATGACGACAGAACGAATACTGACGAAATCAAACATGCCGACAATTGTGGTAGGTTCTAGACATGCATAAATCGATCGACAAATCAATCAATCAATTAATCAGTCAATCAATCAATCAATCAATCAGTTGCCGTCTCCACAATGAAGGTTAGATGTCATGGATCTCCAACTCTATTTCTCGCCCTGACTGTAAATTCTGTCAGATTGCTGTTCGTTCATCTCTTGAGGTCATCTTCCCACTTGTATCGTTGTCTACCTCTTGCTCGATTACCCTCAATCTTGCAATCCAGTATTGTTTTTATAGGAGCGTTACGTCTTTTAATGTGGCCCAAATATTTCACTTATCTCTATTGAAGTACTTTCATCAATACTCTTTTCATTTCCAGGTTTACTAGAACCTGTGTATTTGATTATTTTTTTGTTTTGTTTCCATGAAATACGACATTTTCTTCTGTATATCCACATCTCCAGGGCATCTATTCGACTTTCTAATTGCTTGTTTATTGTCAATGCTTCCGCGCTATATAATAGTGTTTAATATACATTACATTTAACAATTCTGATTTTTAATGCTTTGTTAATCTCTCTAGATGTTAATACTGATTTCATGCTGCTGAAAGCATTTTTGGCCATTCCTATTCTCTTTTTGATTTCTGTTTCATTTCTGCAATAGTCTGTTATTTCGTGTCCAAGATAAGAGAAACTTGTTACTTGTTCTATTACCTCTCCTTTTACTGTGATGACCATGATAGAGGAGACTTGTTACTTGTTCTAGCATCTCCTCGTTTACTGTGATGTCCTGTGATGACCACCTGTTAGACATGCCTAGCCTAGCACCATTACAATTTACGACAAAAGGGCCCAGCATCCGAAGTGCTACGTTCCCAAGGTTATGCACTACTGGCTATGTCCGAAAGTTTGGCACAACGCACGCATCTGCAGAAAAAGACAGCCTTACAGTGAGTGCCCGCTGACAAAGACAGATACCGACATCCAAATTGCGAACTTCAAAAAGAAGAAGCGCCGACCGCCTTGGAAAGTAAGGAGATAATTAGACTGCCAATATTTTCATCAAGGTGAAGCCAAATAACATCGTCATCACCCCCAATATATCCTATAATATAGCGCGATGAATGTGTCAAGAAGCAAACCATGACGTCACTGGCAGATAAATAACAACTCCAAGAGCAGAGAAATAAGGTCCTTCTGACAGAAAAAAAACAAATCACCACAACGAAATGGGCGTTTTACTTGGGTGGATCATGATGGCATGCAGAAGGTACTGCAAACAAATGGAGCGAGTTCTGGCCCATTTATAGGAGCTGAAGTCCATGACTAAGATGCTCCTCAGAGGGATACAAAAGGAACGAAACAAACTCCAGACCCTTCAGAAAAAGCATCAGGAACAAATGAAATGCAAGCATACGCCAACGGCCATTCACACACACATTGGCACCCTGGTGTCTTGATGGACGATAGTTTAATCAACGATGCAAATTGTTTTCAAAGACTAAAGAATGACTGACTTATTATCAATAAATGAGGACACATGTTTTCAAAGGCCGAAATATAAGTAAGCTGTTTTCAATGAATGATGTAATCTGTTTACCATGGACAGAAAGAAACACTAGTGACCAAGTTCAACAATAAACAAATGAAATTCATTCACTGATTACAGCAATTAGACGTCGAGGCAAATTTTTTTGGTCACATTATGAAAAGAAGTAAATTAGAGAACGTGGTGACAACTGACAAGATCGAGGGGAAGAGAACAAGGGGAAGACAGAGAAGTAAATACCTGGATGGTTTGACCACTGGCATGTCGAGACAAGAACACGGAGCTGATCAACGACTCTGGTGAACGAGTGTGATGGCGAAACATAACCGCCCACGCTTATCGGCATGGCACACTATGAATGCAGTAAACTGTTGTCAATGACTCGAGTATGACTAATTTATGTTCACATTTCAGAAAGAGAAACGCATGTCTTCTTCTTGGCACGGGTGGAGGCCTTGGCAGTGGTGTTGGCCTTGGCAGTAGTGGTGGCCTTGGCTGTAGCTTGGACGCTTGCGGGTGTGTGTGTGAGAGTGGTGTACAACGAGTCTACTTTTGCTGTTTCGGGCAAGATCGTGGCCAACGTCAGCACCTGCGGCTGCTGCGAAAGCTGCGTCCATTATTTAAGTAAGTGGAGAGATCTGCAACATTTAGTAGATGTGGTAATTGTACATATTGAACAACGTTAGAATTAAACTGAAGAAGAAAGAAATACCACAATGTAATAGACGGGTTAGTTGCATATCATTTACAGAACGTTCCAGTCAACCCCAAAATTATATGGCTTTTTATGATTTATTGTATGTTTACGTTCAGTAGTGTGCAATTACTCCCTGCAACAACCGGTACTCATACCTTTGTATGAAAACCAACGCGAAAACCGGGCGGTCTGCTGCCATATCGCCCGCAGCTGTGTTTTGAAGGCGGTATGCAAGCTTACGAACTGCGTTCATCACGCCTTCGCCACAAAGCTGGTAATATAGGGGTAAATGAGAATATTCTTAAACAAATGGACCAGTACAATTATCTCGTAACAGTCATAACATCTGATGGGAGTTACCTTGAAGAGATTAGAAGTAGAATCGCAATGAAGAAGGTAGCCTTTTGCAAGATGGAAAAACATACTGACCCATACAAAGATATCGATTGCAAAGACATCTGTTCATCTCTTATGTTTAAATTTCTTATCCCCATAACTTAAGTTACATATAACTGAGTTACCACTAGCATTCTTCAACAGTGTTGCATATACTGTATCATGGCTGATACTTTTCTTTGTTCTATTGTCTTAGAGCTGTCAGGACTGAACGTATTTGCTCTGCTGCTTCGGTGGGGAGGCTCCAACAGTAGCCTGCCCGGACCCCAAGATAATCTCCTGCCAGCCGCAAGTCAACTAGATTCAGGTGACTTAGCTTCTTATGGGCAATGTAGTTTATTGTTCCCATTGAGACTGGTCCGTTTAAAGAACATTTGAATTCGACCTGTTCTTCTGCATGTGCTGGCGTTTGTCCATCATGTATGATGATGACCATTCATTTCATCCAGTTGGCTTTAAAGTTGTGTGCTGTGAGTTCTAAGATGGCTGGAATGGCCTATTTTGGCTCGAAACGTTCTTTGATAAAGTGGGCAAAGAGTGCTTGACGTTCCAGGAGGGGGAATCTCCTGCGTTGGTTTGTTGGTTTTGTCCAGTTTTTTCCCCCTCAGAACTTGTAGTTGTGTTTGCTTCGCAAGTGACTACACCTTTGCGTAATGATGAACGCCATTAATTTCGGTCTTTGGCAGCAGTCCCCCATGTATCGTGGTGCATTCCAAAAGCGTTAAACGATATCTTCAAAGTATCTTCAAGGTGTTTCTTCTGGCTGCCTTGGACCGTTCACGACATGTATGATACGAACCCTGGAGACATTGACACTAACAAAGGCTGTAGCGGGGCTGGATATAGGCGTTCACCCATGCAGGTGTGACGAGGGGATCTGGCCGACGCTGGACGCTCAGAGGAAATGCGAGCCGGACATATAATCAGATTGCTACTGGAACTATTAGTATTGAAACTCTTCGCTGGCTGCTGAGGATGGGGACGGGGCTCTTAAGGGAATGTCCCGAATGCTGTGATGTCGGTTCCTAAATCAATCAATGAATCAATCAATCAATCAATCTGCGACTCCTCGAGTTTCCCCAGGAAGAGCAAGAAGGACTGGGCTAGAAGTTAATGGCTGGAATCTTTGAGGACGTCAAGCCTGACTAATATCTGTTTCATCAGGCTAAAGGTCTAGGATCTAAGCTCCGACAGGTTGACAGTTAGAACGCTCCTTTGCTGAACCGGCTGATCTAAGCTCCGACAGGCTGACAGTTAGAAAGCTCCTTTGCTGATCCGGCTAATCTAAGCTCCGACAGGCTGACAGTTAGAAAGCTCCTTTGCTGATCCGGCTAATCTAAGCTCCGACAGGCTGACAGTTAGAACGCCCCTTTGCTGATCCGGCTGATCTAAGCTCCGACAGGCTGACAGTTAGAACGCTCCTTTGCTGATCCGGCTGATCTAAGCTCCGACAGGCTGACATTTAGAACGCTCCTTTGCTGAACCGGCTGAGCTAAGATCCGAAAGGCTGACAGTTAGAACGCTCCTTTGCTGAACCGGCTATCTAAGCTCCGACAGGCTGACAGTTAGAAAGCTCCTTTGCTGATCCGGCTGATCTAAGCTCCGACAGGCTGACAGTTAGAACGCCCCTTTGCTGATCCAGCTGATCTAAGATCCGACAGGCTGACAGTTAGAACACCCCTTTGCTGATCCGGCTGATCAAAGCTCCGACAGGCTGACAGTTAGAACGCCCCTTTGCTGAACCAGCTGATCTAAGCTCCGACAGGCTGACAAGTTAGAACGCCCCTTTGCTGATGCGGCTGATCTAAGCTCCGACAGGCTGACAGTTAGAACGCACCTTTGCTGATCCGGCTGATCTAAGCTCCGACAGGCTGACAGATAGAACGCTCCTTTGCTGATCCGGCTGATCTAAGCTCCGACAGGCTGACAGTTAGAAAGCTCCTTTGATGATACGGCTGATCTAAGCTCCGACAGGTTGACAGTTAGAACGCTCCTTTGCTGATCCGGCTGCTTCTGCAACTTGTCTTGTTCCAGATGTATTTGTGTTACCTTTAGTTTTGAGTAAACTAGGCAGGCCGAGAGAGGGATCATGCTGCATGGGCAACACAAGACCTCAACTAATTCATCCCCCACACCTTGTGCTATGGAGAGGTATAACTCTATCCCTGATCTTACCGACATGGGTTGTAGTTATTACGCTTTTTTTTTTAAAGTACACAAAGTACAATGTAAGAAACTATCGCCTGTCAAGACAGCAAGGGGCCAGCAGGATAATTAAGAATGAGATGGTGAAGAAACAAGACAGAGGGGGTGTGACTGATTAGAAGCATGTTGAGAAACTCACGAACAGAGAAGACGACGAACGATGGGGTTTTGAGAGTTGTCTGTGTTAAAAGTAAAACTGGTTTAGAAAGAACAGTATAGGAAGGGACGGGATTCGACCAATGCTATGCCGGACATAAGATTTTAAAGACACGCTGGGCATTAAGATGAGGAATAAGATCTTGATCACGATCGAGAGTCTTTTCGGCGGGCCTATATGGGTGTGGTCAGGCATTGGTAGCACCTTTGGTAAGGATGACTCTCATGTCCTTTTCAGGACCCATCCCCCACTGGTCCAGGTTTGACACCCAGCTCACGCCTGTGGCTCCTAGTAGCTGTCAGCAGGCGACAGCGGCCATCCCCCACTCAACAACTGTGAGAGGCTGGCTAAACCAGGCTTGGGTAGCCGATTTGGTGTCAAACCAAGCGGTGAACTAGGGTATGTCTATCCAGCATGTGAAGACGGGATTCGGCAGACTGCGCGGAAGACATCATTACTGATTCAACGGGCAAGACGGCATTTACCTGCAAAGTGTTGTGGAACGTAATGAGCACTGCAAGGCACGTAGAGCGATCCTGGGCATCCACTGCACCTGAATTCGTCTCCAATCGTCTCGACTTGTCTTGCCACTGGACTCAGATGGACTCAGGTGAGAGAGTGAGGTCGACAATTGAGCAACTCTTCCTCACCGTAATCCAATTCATCGCGCAAGTCCAACGTCATTTATCACCTTCAAGCACTGTGGCGATGGGCGAGCGGCGAAGCGGCAGGCGTGGGTACGCTGGCAGCCGTAGTAGGTCGCAGACCTGCACACAGGCGGCTCAGGCTATTTGGCCGTCTTCTAGTGACCGGAGCAGCAGTGGGATTCGGCAGCCCCCTGAGCGACTCTATAGGAGCACACTACTCACCTCCATAGCATGAGGAAGGAGCTAGAAAAGGTGCCCTAAACATTGTCTGCTCCATCACTACCTAACCAGATAGCCGTGGTTGGTGGGTACCCTAAACTGCGGTCGGCATACAAACAAAGAAAAAACAGATAAAGCTAAACGAGCAAACCATATTCCCTTAACAGTCGGAACTTGGAATGTACGCACCCTACTTGACAGAGACAGCGCATTGGGTCCAGAGAGACGAACAGAACTGATTGGGAGAGAGCTGGGCAGGTACAACATCGACATTGCAGCGTTGAGCGAGACACGACTTGCAGAAGAAGGCCAAATCTGTGAAGTAGGTGCCGGCTACACATTTTTCTGGAGTGGAAAGAAAAAAGAGGAAAGACGCCAATCCGGTGTGGGATTTGCCATTAAGTCGGCCCTGGTCGGCAAATTAGCTGGATTTCCAAAGGCTATAAACCACAGGCTCATGACCATTAAGTTGCCTCTGCTGAATGGAAGGAAGCAAGCAACCATTGTGAGTGTCTACGTACCACCTATGACCAATAAAGACGATGTCAAGAACAAGTTCAATGAGGACCTACACAATGTATTAACATCTGTTCCCAAAGGAGACAAACGTATACTCCTTGGGGATTTCAATGCCAGGGGAGGCACGGACACCATCTCTTGAAGTGGCATTATTTGAAAGCACGGAGTCGGAAATTGTAACAGCAATGGACTCCTCCTCCTTCAGACATGTGCCGAACACGATCTCCTGATTACCAACACAATTTTCCGTCTTCCTATGAGAAATAGGACATCGTGGATGCACCCTCGCTCGAAACACTGGCACCTCATTGACTATGTCATTGTCAGAAGGAGTGACAGACAAGACGTTCGGGTGACAAAATCCATGTGTGATGCTGAATGTTGGACAGACCATCGTCTGATTATCTCGAAAATAAACACACACATCAAACCACCACGGCGTCCTCAATGGGTAAAAATGCAAAAAAAAAAAAAAAAAAAAAAAAAATTAAATAAAAATAAATAAAAATAAAAAACCAAATGTCACTCGCCTAAACAGCAAGAAAATGCAGCTGTCGTTTGAAAATATGCTGGAAGACCGCCTCAAGCCCAATGCTGCAGCTAAACAGGATACAGAAACAGAGGTGAGAGCCCTAAAGGACATAATTTACAACACTGCTATGGAAATCCTGGGTCCAACCCCTCGAAAGCATAAAGACTGGTTTGATGAAAATTCCGAAGACATCAACCAATTGCTGGCCGAGAAACATCTCCTCCTCAAGGCACATTTGAATGACACGAAGTCAACACCGAAAAAAGATGCCTTCAAGAACATTCAGAGAGTAGTGCAGCAGAAACTTCGGCACATGCGGGACTTCTGGCTGAGCAGCAAAGCTGATGAAATTCAAGGCTTTGCCGACAGACATGATATGAAAAACTTCTACGACTCACTGAAAGCGGTTTATGGTCCTACATCACCAGGCATAGTTCCCCTCCTCAGTACAGATGGGGAAACATTGATCACCGATAAGAAAGAAATCCTTCAACGCTGGACAGAGCATTTCATCAACATCCTAAATGCAACTTCCTTCTTCGATGATGAAACCATCAACTGCCTTCCTCAAATTCCCACAAATGATACACTTGATGACCTACCAACCATAGTGGAAGTAAACAAAACCATCCAGCAACTCTCCAGCGGCAAAGCGCCTGGTCCTGACTCCATCCCGGCAGAGATATACAAGGCAGGTGGGCCAGTCTTAATTGAGCCTCTTCACTAAGTCTTTACAAACATATGGGCGAACGAGACCATGCCACAAGATGTCAAGGTCAATAGTCTACCTTTACAAACGTAAAGGGAACCGCCAATCCTGTGGCAACCACCGAGGCATCTCCTTGCTTTCAATTGCAGCGAAATTATTTATCAGAATTCTGCTAAATCGCCTCAGGCCCATCTCGATCAAGGTCTTCTTCCTGAGAGTCAATGTGGCTTCAGAAAAGAACGAGTAATTGTTGACATAATTTTCGCTGCAAGGAATTTGCAAGAGAAATGTCAGGAACAGAACTGCGAAATGTTCTCCACTTTCATTGACCTAACCAAGGCTTTTGATACAGTCAGCATAGAAGGACTGTGGAATATTATGGCAAAATATGGCTGTCCACGAAAGTTTGTCCAAATAGTGCGGCTATTTTATGATGGCATGCAGGCAAGAGTACAGGAAAATGGTGAACTGTCTGAGCCCTTTCCTGTCACCAATGGAGTGAAGCAAGGATGTGTCCTGGCACCAACACTGTTGAGCCTCATGTTTTCAGCTATGTTGACGATTGCCTTCGAGAACAACGACATTGGAATAGACATCAACTACCGCATGGATGGAAAGTTATTCAATCTCAGAAGGCTGAAAGCTAAAACAAAACTAACAGCGACACCGTCAGAGAGCTCCTGTTTGCTGATGATTTCGCTCTGTACGCCAACTCAGAGGCGGACATGCAACATAATGTTTCAGCTTTCTCACATGCCTGTGCCAACTTTGGGCTCAATATCAACTTGGAGAAGACTGTAGTTATGTACCAGCCAGCTCCAGGGATTAATCACACTGTGCCGAATATCAAAGTGAATGGCCATAGACTGAGTGTTGTGGACAAGTTCACCTATCTTGGCAGCACTGTGTCACAAGCTGCCACGGTCGATGACGATGTGAATGCAAGAATCTCCAAGGCCAGCGAGGCCTTTGGCAGACTGTACAATAATGTATGGGACAGAGTTGGAATAAGCCTGCAAACAAAGCTAAAAGTCTACAAAGCAGTTGTATTATCCACACTGCAATATGCTTGTGAAACCTGGACTGTTTATCAGCGACACGCTAGGAAATTAAACCACTTCCACACAGTCTGCCTGAGGAAGTTACTGAATATTAAATGGCAAGACAAGATCCCAGACACTGAAGTCCTAGAAAGAGCATCCATGCCCAGTATCCACACTATACTAATGAAGAATCAGATTCGCTGGGCTGGTCACAGGCTCCCTAAACGAATTTTTTACGTCGAGTTGCGTTGTGGTAAACTCTCCCAAGGCGGCCAGAGAAAACGCTTTAAAGACACTGAATGCTTTTGGAATTCAATATGACACCTGGGAGACTGCAGCCGGAGTCGATAATTGTGGCGTGCATCATTACGCAAGGGTGCAGTCACGTGTGAGGCAACCAGGACTGCAAGAGCTGTGAAGAAAAGGCAGGACAGAAAAACCACTGCAAGAAATCCTCCTCCAGAGACTTCAAGCATTCTTTGTTCACATTGTCAAAGAACATTTCGAGCCAAAATAGGCCTTATCAACCATCTTAGAACTCATGGCTCCTAACTTTCAACCCCACTGGATGAAATGAATGGTCATCATCATTCTTGATGGACAAACAACATATGGGTATAGTATTCTGCAAGAGACCTGCACCATAATGGTGATGTTTTACAGGAGCACTCATTCAAGTCCTAATAAAAAGACAATTAAAATGTAAATTTCATGTCAACAGACGGTGTGGAGTATAAATATAGCATCATACTTCATTATATATAATTTAGTATGAGAAAATAATAGGTAAACGAGGCAGTTGACGACAAAGAAAGATGTACGCGGATAGCTTACGAAGAAGAAGAAGAAGAAGATGAAGAAGAAGAAGAAGAAGAAGAAGAAGAAGAAGAAGAAGAAGAAGAAGAAGAAGAAGAAGAAGAAGAAGAATAAGATGTAGGCAGACACACATACACACAAACAGATACGCACACATGCACAAACACATACATACGTACATGCCTATATACATACTTACATCGTTTACACAAACTCTCATTGTTACACACCCACCCAATAACATACACATACATACACATTCCCTCGGATACACATTATACTCACTCACAATCACAAACTCTCTAAGAAAACTTTACTTATACATATGTAATACTCTATCTCTCTTTCTCTCTCTCTCTCTCTCTCTCTCTCTCTCTCTCTCTCTCTCTCTCTCTCTCTCTCTCTCATCCTCATTCATAAAGCAAAGCACACACATACACTCCTTCCCACACACACACAATCGACACATACACACTTTCACACACGCAGATACCCAAAAGAAGATGAAGTCACACGCCTGCATCGTACGGCACGAAACGTGATAACACTGAAGCACATACACAGTATGAATACTGGCTGAAAAAGTAACATTCAATCATCAATCATAAACCCCCTGCGCTTTTTCTCCCCCATCAATCTCCAATATCTATGTCAGACATCCATGTTTGTACAGAAGTCATAAACATAGGCACGAGTAAAGATGCGAAGCATCACAACATAATAACCACAGCGTACAAACGCACAACAATGGATATATATCACATATATTGACAGTATGAAAATAACAGCAGGCGTATGGAAGCAGTAAAATGAAACGCTTGATTGGTAGGCCAATGGCGGTTTCAAATGTCGGTTTCCTAGGTCATTAAATATATTCCCGGCCAAGTGCTGTGTCATCTGTCGTGTATTAATATGTAATGATGTAGTCTCAACATACGAGGGGGCTACAAAAGAAAACTTTAAATGTTTTTCTCTGTGTATGTGTGTGTGCGTGCGTGCGCTCGCGCGCTCGCGTGTGTATGTGTGTGCGTGCGTGCGTGCGTGCGTGTGTGTGTGTGTGTGTGTGTGTGTGTGTGTGTGTGTGTGGGGTGTGTGTGTGAATATATTCTGAAAAAGTAAAGAACAAATGTATCACTTTTCGCTGGAGTCACCACTGCGTTCAATGCAAGTCCTCCAACGCCGATAAAGTGCTTGGATTCCTGTAGAAACACATTCTCCTTTTCGCGTGTGTTACTACTCATACACCACCTGCTGTACTCTTCGCATTAGTCACGCCGTTTTGAAGCTTCCTACTCCACTCATACACTTGCTGGACTGACAGACATGCATCACCATACTGGACCTTCATTCGCCGATGAATTTCTGTAGGTTTCATCCCTTTACTGGGGGAAAAAAAACGGATAACAGAACGCTGCTCGACTATTGGTGCATGTCAAAAGTGGGGTGACCATTTGTAAACTGTCTTTATGACGTCCCCGATTTCGTCTGCACCGTGAAATCACGTGCTTAGCGCTCTTGACATCCTTAATAACAATATTGACAGGTTACAAAACAATGGTTATTGCAATTTCTATTAAACTTTCAAGGTGTTTATTTGAAGCCCCTCGGTAGAATAGTACGCTCTACGTATGTTCTGACATCTGTTCAATATAGCCAATAGAAAGCTGTCAATGGCAGAGAGAAACACAATGTTGAATTCCTGTCATCATCATCGTGCGCCATGCCGATAATCGTGGGCGGTCATGTTTCGCCATCTCACACGATCACCAAAGTCGTGGATCAGCTCTGTGTTCTTGTTTCGACCATACCACGTGGCCAAGCCATCTAGGTATTTATTTCTCTGCCTTTACTTTGTTCTTTCCACTCAATATTGCCAGTTGTCACCACGTTCTCCGATTTACTTCTTCTCATGACGTGTCCAAATAATTGTGACTGTCTATGTCTAATTTCTCTAATCAGTTTACGTTTTCCTTGTGTTTCTTGTTGGGTCTGGTCAATGGTTTTTCTTTCCGTCCCTGGTATTCTTTGCATTTTTATCAGAAACCACATGTCTACAGCTTACACATGTTTCTCAACTGGTCTGCTCATTGTCCACACTTCACATCCATACAGAATTACAGGTTCTATGTAGCACATCAACACTCTTTTTCTCGTTGCAAATGACATCTTTCTATTTGTCAGTATGTTTTTCATCCTTGCAAACGGCTACCTTCTTCACTGTGATTCTTCGGATGTTATGACTGTTCCGAGATAATTGTACCGATTCATTTGTTTAAGAGTATGCCAATTTACTTATATATTTCATTGTGATATTTCTTTTTTCATAGTGACGACCATAATCGGTGTCTTTTTACAATTTATTCTAAATCTAGTTGTTAACTGTGTGCAACGACCGCATCTACTAAATATTGCAGATCATGCTCATTGTCTACAATCAATACTGTATCATTCGTATATCTAAAGTTATTGATGCTACGTCCCCCAATGTTGATTTCTCTAAAAACTAAAGTTATTGATGTTACGTCCCCCAATGTTGATTCCTCTCATACCTAAATGTATTGATGTTATGCCCCCCCCCCCGCCCCTAATGTTGATTCCTCTCATATCTAAAGTTATTCATGTTACGTTCTCCAATGTCGATTCCTCTCATATGTAAAGTATATTGGTGTTAGTCCCCCAATGATGAATCCTCTCATACCTAAAGTTATTGATGTTACGTCCCATAATGATGATTCCTTTCATACATAAAATTATTGATGTTACGCCCCCCCCCCCCCCCCCTTATTGATTCCTCTTGTATCTAGAGTTTTTGATGGTACCTCCCATAATGTCGATTCCTCTCATATCAAATGTTATTGATATTACGTCCCCCAATAATGATTCCTATCATATGTAAAGTATATTGATGTTAGTCTCCCATTGATGATTCCTCTCATACCTAAAGGTATTGATGTTACGTCCCCCAATGTTGATTCCTCTCATATCTAAAGTTATTGATGTTACGTCCCCCAAAGATGATTCCTCTCATGTCTACAGTTATTGACGTTACGTCCCCCATGGTTATTCATATCATAACTAAAGTTATTAATGTTACGCCCCCTCCCCCAGGGATGAATCCTCTCCTATCTAAAGTTATTGATGTTACGTCCCCCAGTGGTGATTCCTCTCATATCTTCCAAATGCTTTAGAAAACCTATTGTGTGTTGTTTGTCCATCATGAACGATGATGACCACTCATTCCATCCAGTGGGGTTGAAAGTATGGAGCTGTGAGTTCTAAGATGGCTGATAAGGCCTATTTTGGCTCGAAATGTTCTTTGACAATGTGGACAAAGAATGCTTGACGTTTCTGGAGAAGGATTTTCTGCAGTGGTTTTTCTGTTCTGTCTTTTCTTCACAGCTCTTGCAGTCCCGATTGCTTCACAAGTGACTGCACCCTTGCGTAATGATGCACGCCACGAATTTCGGTCTCTGGCTGCAGTCTCCCAGGTGTCATGATGAATTCCAAAAGCATTCAGTGAGATTTTCAGTGTCTTTAAAGTGTTTCCTCTGGCCGCCTTGGGAGCGTTGACCACAATGCAACTCGCCGTAAAAAATTCTTTTAAGGAGCCTGTGATCTGGCATGCGAGTCAAGTGACGAGCCAAGCTAATCTGATTCTTCATTAGTAGAGTGTGGATACTGGGCATGGATGCTATTTCTAGGACTTCAGTGTCTGGGATCTTGTCTTGCCATTTAATCTTCAGTAACTTCCTAAGGCAGACTGTGTGGAAGTGATTTAATTTCCTAGCGTGTCGCTGATAAACAGTCCAGGTTTCACAAGCATATAGCAGTGTGGATAATACAACTGCTTTGTAGACTTTTAGCTTTGTTTGCAGGCTTATTCCATTTCTG
Source organism: Cepaea hortensis (assembly GCA_963921405.1). Taxonomy (NCBI): domain Eukaryota; kingdom Metazoa; phylum Mollusca; class Gastropoda; order Stylommatophora; family Helicidae; genus Cepaea; species Cepaea hortensis. The sequence continues at coordinate 67,983,750 of OY992897.1, read as the reverse complement.
TCCCATACATTCTTGTACAGTCTGCCAAAGGCCTCGCTGGCCTTGGAGATTGGTGCATTCACTTCATCATCAATTGTGGCAACTTGTGATACAGTGCTGCCACATTGGCACCTTTCCGTCTTGACAGACGATAGTTTGGTACATTGTGCTTCAAAAAGGCTTAATAACTACGTCCCATGGCGGTGGCGAGTGTGGCTGGTAAGGCCAATTCTTGCTGCAAATGTTTGCACACACTAGATGCATGTGAAAACATGGTCATTTTCACCATTGTGCACGTCTCTCACGCTCTGTGTGTGCTTTATCTGCAATAATTTCCTCCTTTGTCTTTATTCCATTTCTGATAGTTGCCCTCTATGCAACACGTTCAGCGGCGACTTGCTCCCAATGTGCACAGTGCTGCCAAGATAGGTGAATTTGTCCACAACACTTAGACTATGACGATTCACTTTGATATTCGGCACAGTGTGATTATTCCCTGGAGCTGGCTGGTACATAACTACAGTCTTCTCCAAATTGATATTGAGCCCAAAGTTGGCACAGGCATGTGAGAAAGCTGAAACATTATGTTGCATGTCCGCCTTTGAGTTGGCGTATAGAGCGCAATCATCAGCAAACAGGAGCTGTCTGACGGTGTCGCTGTTAATTTTGGTTTTAGCTTTCAGCCTTCTGAGATTGAATAACTTTCCATCCATGCGGTAGTTGATATCTATTCCAATGTCGTCGTTCTCGAAGGCATTCATCAACATGGCTGAAAACATGAGGCTGAACAGTGTTGGTGCCAGGACACATCCTTGTTTCACTCCATTGGTGACAGGAAAGGGCTCAGAAAGTTCACCATTATCTGTACTCTTGCCTCCTCATGCCATCATGAAATAGCCGCTCTATTAAGGGAAGGGGGAAATGTAAATATGGAAAACCTGGATAATTAGTAAACAATGGAAAATATGGACAGTCAGTGTACAAGGGAAAATATGGACAAATAGTGAACGCGTAAAACCTGGACAATTAGGAAGGAAGGAAAACTGGACAATTAGTAAACAATGAGAAATTGGACAATTAGTAAACAAGGAAAACATGAACAATTAACAAACAAAGCAAACATCTGGTCAATTAATGAAGAAGGAGAATTACCTGGGTAATTAATAAGCATGGAACACATGCATAATTAGTAAACAAAGAGAACTTATGCAGTCGGTAAACATGGACAACTTGACACATTGTAAACAAGGGCGAAGAAGAAAATTAAAAAAAACCATGAGAACGCAGAGATGTGGTTTGACAGAAGCAAGCAGGAAGTATTTGAGGCAGCTGTGAGTAATCTACATGTTTGTAAAGAGACTAAGACACAAACTTCTCACAACTATTAGAAAGAGACATTCGACATTCTTTAATCACGTTATAGAAAAGGTGGACTAGGACATAATGTTAACATACCGGACAGTTTTACAGAAAGAAAGAGGAAAATTAGGATCTCATGTTAACAACCAGAAAGTTTTACAGAAAGAAAAATCGAGGAAAAATATGATATAATGTTAACAATCAGAAAGTTTTACAGAAAGAAAGAGGATGGTGATGGAGAAATATCAACGCGCGAATTGATACATTAAGTTGGAGATCCCAACAGGTGGAGACACATGATCGCCCACGCCATTCAACAAGGTATCTGTTGATTACTCATTATCGTTGGTGACATTCTTTGTTTCAGAAATCCAACAGTAACAAGAATGCAAATTAGGGACAACAGCAAAGTACATCTGTGCCAGCTTGCTTCCTGGGTCTACTTTCAGTCGCAGTGATCACACGCGTACAATGTTACAGTTGTGTTAATGTCGCTGTTTGTTGCAAAAATAAAACATATTGATGCAGCTGAAAACTTTAGGGGATTTATTTGTGTGCTTATGTGTGTGTGTTTATTTGAATATAAGATGTTTTAGTGCAACATATGCAGTTCACAGTTCCGTGATTTAGTATCTCTGTAGTTAGTTAGTTAGTTAGTTAGTTAGTTAGTTAGTTAGTTAGTTAGTTAGTTAGTTAGTTTAGGTAATTAGTTAGTTTAGTTAGTTAGTTAGTTAGTTAGTTAGTTAGTTTAGTTAGTTAGTTAGTTAGTTAGTTAGTTAGTTGGTTGGTTGGTAGGTAGGTAGGTTGGTTGGTTGGTTGGTTAGTCGAGGTTCCAACTTCACGGCAACAGGTCGTCCTCATTATGCTCCATTCCTGTGCCAGATAATATCACACAAAATACTCCCCACTGTCCAGTGTGAAAAGTGGAATAGACAGGAGTCTCGGCAATCCAACAACTCGCACATGCACACTGTGCATAATGCCGCCGCCAGAATGCCAACACAAAAGCCATCCACGAAAACCACTGTTTATCGTCGATGGACTCGGCAGTCACCAGAAAGACCTCATTGACCCTGATGTTCTCACATGGCTCGGTCTTTTACGGCAGGGCGACCAGCCGAAAGTGTCGCATAAAGCACGAACTCCGCAGCTTCAGCGCCGACTCCCAGGAATCTCCTGAAAATGTACTCGTGAACCGAAAAGGCAAATCAGTCAATTCAGCAACAGCCGGTAGCCATTGTTCCGAACATGCAGGTCATTGTACAGGACAGCTATAAAAGCATTCCACGCGAATTTCACAGCTCACAGTGTCGCCCACGCACTCACTCAGTAGCAGGGCGACGGAACCATGTACTACCAGTCCAACAGGATGAAAATGCTATTGCAAACCGTAGCTACAAGCATAAACATGCTACAGGCCTTAAAGGTTCAACCCCTAACCGCCATGTTGACGACCGGAAGACGTAGTATCTCTGTAGCTACATACTACCTACCTTACTTCCTGCCTGCCTGTCTGCCCACCTACCTTCCTACTTACCTATCTACCTACCTATCTACATACCTGTCTACCTACCACACTACCTACCTACCAAACTACCTACTTACCTGCCTACATAGTTTTATGTCTGCTTTTCTATCTACCAACTTATTAACCTTCATATTTATCTGGGCCCTAGCTGATTACGTATCTGTATACCTACCTACATATCTACTTAACTACCTACCTGCCTGCCCGCCTGTCTCCTTACCTACCTACATAAATACATACCTACATACCCATCTAAATAACTACCTATATACATACCTAGCTACATAACCAGCTACCTACACAATTATTTGGCACCTTGCCGTCTTGACAGACGATAGTTTGTGCTTTAAAAAGGCATAATAACTTTTACCTATGGCGGTAGCGAATGTGACTGATAATGCAAATTTACGCTGTAAATGTCCGTTCACAGTGGGTGCATGTGAACACGTGGTCATTTCCACCATCATGCGCCATCTTACGTCTCAAACGTATATACTGCGAATACTACTTGGTAGCAAGACAAAATCACCAATACTGAATTATTGGAAAGATCAGGTTGTGTGACGGTATATGTATCCATGCTCAGTCTTCGTAGACTTAGATGGAAAGGACACGTTAGGAAGATGGTTGATGGTAGAATGCCAAAGGACATATTTTTTGATGAATTACAGATTGGTAAGAGATCTCAGGGTTGGTCTCTACTACGATACAAAGATGTGCGTAAGCGGGACATGATTGATACAGGCATTGATAATGCACACTGGGAGCAATTCGCCGCTGAGCGTGTTGCATGGAGCGCAAATATCAGGAATGGAATAAAGACAAAGGAGAAAATTATTGCAGATGAGTCACGCACCGAGCGTGAGAGACGTAAGATGGTGCATGATGGTGGAAATGACCATGTGTTAACATACATCCACCGTGGACGAACATTTAAGACACGAATTGACCTTATCCGCCATGGGTTGTAATTATTATGCCTTTTTGAAGCACAATGTAACAAACTATCGTCTGTCAAGATGGCAAGGTGCCAATGACTTACCTACCTATCTAGCTACCTACCTACTATATGGTATAGTTGCTTAAGTAATGATGATTAAATGATCTAGTTGTGGAATTGAATGTTCGAAAAATAGTGACTATATGGTATAGTTGTGTTAAGCATCGCCATAATCATGTGCCAGGCCGATAAGCCTGGGCGGTCATGTTTCGCTATCTCTCATGATCACGAGATTCGTGGATCAGCTCTGTGTTCTTGTGTCGACCATATCACGTGGCCAATCGCTCCAGATTTTTACTTCTCTGCCTTCTCCTTGTTCTTTTCCCCTCGATCTTGCTAGTCATCACCAAGTTCTCCAATTCATGTCTTCTCACAACTTGTCCAAAAACATGTGCATGTAATGATGATTAAATGGTATAGTGGTGACAATAATCATAACTAAATGGTATAGTCGTTTTAGAAACTATGAGTAAAGGGTATAGCTGTGTCAGAAACCATAACTAAATGGTATACTTCTGTAAGTAGTGACGACGAAATGGTATAGTTGTGTAAGTAGTGATGACTAAATGGTATAGTTGTGCAAGTAATGATGATTAAATAGTATTATTTTGTCAGAAAATATGATTAAATGGTATGTTTTGTGTTAGTAATGACGACTAAATTATATAGCTGTTTAAGTAATGGTGACTAAATGGTATAGTTGTGTAAGTAATGATGACAAATGGCATAGTTGTGTAAGTAATGGTGAATAAATGGTATGGTTGTGTAACTAATGAATTGAATTGAATTGATATTTATTTTCAAAGGGTAACAAGATGCCATGAGATGGATACGAGAAATAGGGCAAATGTGTCGAACGTAGAAACTATTTAGATGCCACTAAGACACACAGTGAAAAAATGCAATCTAATACCGGTGGAATGAGTGGGCGGTGGAATGAGTGGGCGGAGTTAACGTGGTCACCTGACCGCGCCAGGCTGAGAACGAAAAACCTTGTTGGTAGCCAGACAGCGCCGAGATGTGGACAGAGAAGGTTCGATTGAGAGCCATCGAGAACAATCGGAAAGAACCAGCAACGATAAGGTCATATGAGACGCACTTCAAGTTTAATTATTGTTCCCTTTGTGGAAGTTGGCGATCTTGAAGCAACACACTGAAGCTGACGCCTGATGATTGGCTGCAAACGCCGACAAGCGGTAGCGGGTCAGTTGACACTGTTTTGATAACACTCGACCAAAAATTGGCTGAGACACGCCGTGACAAGGACGTGTTAGGTACAGGTCATGTGCGTGAGTAGAAGTATAATTGTTAAGTAGGTTATCAAGTGAGTGTTACAACAGTAAGATCTACAATATGCATCAACCACAGTCTCTCATGACGATTAGATTAACCATGAATTATGTTTGTAGGCAGTGGGTGTGCTGGTCATACACAGAACGCGAAAACGGCAGGAAGCCGGCGGTGTACGACAGCCACGTGTGATTACTGTTCTGCAATAACGTGTGTTGACTAAGGACGCAAGAGACTTTTGTGGGTTGTGTGCATAGTGGATCTGTAAAGTGTCAAGTGTTTGTACGAGCCTATACAAAGAAGACACCCTGGACAAGTCCCAAGATTTCTGACACTTGACATCATGTCTACACTTTGTGCTTGAAGCGTGATTCCGACACTTACCATCGACCTAGGCCCATGGCACAAGACTACATAGACTGAAGACTACATAGACACGTGAGATAGATGCACGGTAATGGTAACTAGATGCACGCGTGGCGTTGTGTGTTAGCAATGGCTGCTAAATATAACATATAAATACGGTGCAGTTGTATGAACCGCACATAACCTGAATTTATAATCGACCACGCTTATCAACATGACACATGCTGCTGCTGATGGTGATGATACTGATACTTACACGTAAAATGAAATTCGCAGCTTCCGTAATAAAATATGTATATGTTACAATCTGCGAGGTGGTAATGTGAATTTTCTACCCGTATGTGAGAAACTCGGCAATGTGAATGTTCTACCCATATGTGAGTATATGTGTGGAAATGTGGTTTCTGAGATAAATGCAAAGAAAACCATGGACAGAGAAAAACGAATGACAAAGTCTTACAAGAAACAAATTAAAACCGTAAACTGATTAGAGACATTAGAAGTAGACAGTCTCAATTGTTTGGACACGTTATGAGAAGAAATAAATTGGAGAACTTGGTGACATCTGGAAGATCGAGGGGAAGAGAACAAGGGAAAGGCAGAGAAGTAAATACCTGGATGGCTTGGCCACGTGGCGTGGTCGAAACAAGAACACAGATCTGATCCACGACCTCTAGTAATCGTGTGAGATGACGAACAATGACCGCCCACGCTTATCGACATGGCACATGACGATGATGATACTTAATAAAGTAGATCATTCGATCCTTGTTACTTGTTATTCTTGGTATCACGTTAGTGGCATTCTGTGGTGTCCAGATTTCCTGCCCTCAACAAAGACATGGCTGTATTATTTTGGTGGGAGTTTCTGCCTGGCCAGTGGCCAGCATGCTTGGCTTCTGACTCCGTGGTGTAATATTAGATTCCACATGGATACGGTTGTTGGGTGGACCCACCCTGCAGTGGGTACCGACAGATGTTGTGGGAAGAAATACCGGTCGGCGGAATATTGACCACATTATCCAAATAAATGCAGATTGTGAATTAGAATTAGCACACGTAAAACAGAGGTAATGACTATAACTAAAGAAGAAAAAGCAACAACGATTCACCTAAACAAAGATCCCTTGAAAAAAGGTTCCAGTACCTAGGAAGTATAATATCATCAAATGGCAAATCAGAAGACGAGATCGAAAATAGATTCAATAAGGCAAACCAACTCATTGGACAGATGGCACTAATACTAAAGAACAAACATGTATCAATAACTGCTAAGAAAGCACTTTACAACATAATCTTCCTACCAACTCTATGTTACCAATGCCAAACCTGGACAATGACAGACAAATAGAAAAGAAAAATCACAACATCAGACATGAGATTCCTGAGAAGAATACTCAATGTATCAAGAAGAGATAAGATCAGAAAACTTCTTCTTCAAATCTTCTTCTTCTTCTTCCTGTTCTTCTTCTTCTTCTTCTTCTTCTTCTTCTTCTTCTTCTTCTTCTTCTTCTCTTCTTCTTCTTCTTCTTCTTCTTCTTCTTCTTCTTCTTCTTCTTCTTCTTCTTCTTCTTCTTCTTCTTCTTCTTCTTCTTCTTCTTCTTCTTCTTCTTCTTCTTCTTCTTCTTCTTCTTCTTCTTCTTCTTCTTCTTCTTCTTCTTCTTCTTCTTCTTCTTCTTTTCTTCTTCTTCTTCTTCTTCTTCTTCTTCTTCTTCTTTCTTCTTCTTCTTCTTCTTCTTCTTCTTCTTCTTCTTCTTCTTCTTCTTCTTCTTCTTCTTCTTCTTCTTCTTCTTCTTCTTCTTCTTCTTCTTCTTCTTCTTCTTCTTCTTCTTCTTCTTCTTCTTCTTCTTCTTCTTCTTCTTCTTCTTCTTCTTCTTCTTCTTCTTCTTCTTCCTTCTTCTTCTTCTTCTTCTTCTTCTTCTTCTTCTTCTTCTTCTCTTCTTCTTCTTCTTCTTCTCTTCTTCTTCTTCTTCTTCTTCTTCTTCTTCTTCTTCTTCTTCTTCTTCTTCTTCTTCTTCTTCTTCTTCTTCTTCTTCTTCTTCTTCTTCTTCTTCTTCTTCTTCTTCTTCTTCTTCTTCTTCTTCTTCTTCTTCTTCTTCTTCTTCTTCTTCTTCTTCTTCTTCTTCTTCTTCTTCTTCTTCTTCTTCTTCTTCTTCTTCTTCTTCTTCTTCTTCTTCTTCTTCTTCTTCTTCTTCTTCTTCTTCTTCTTCTTCTTCTTCTTCTTCTTCTTCTTCTTCTTCTTCTTCTTCTTCTTCTTCTTCTTCTTCTTCTTCTTTCTTCTTCTTCTTCTTCTTCTTCTTCTTCTTTTCTTCTTCTTCTTCTTCTTCTTCTTCTTCTTCTTCTTTCTTCTTCTTCTTCTTCTTCTTCTTCTTCTTCTTCTTCTTCTTCTTCTTCTTCTTCTTCTTCTTTCTTCTTCTTCTTCTTCTTCTTCTTCTTCTTCTTCTTCTTCTTCTTCTTCTTCTTCTTCTTCTTCTTCTTCTTCTTCTTCTTCTTCTTCTTCTTCTTCTTCTTCTTCTTCTTCTTCTTCTTCTTCTTCTTCTTCTTCTTTTCTTCTTCTTCTTCTTCTTCTTCTTCTTCTTCTTCTTCCTCTTCTTCTTATTCTGCGATCATCCGGAGTTTTTTTTTTTTTTTTCGGACGTGATTGCGTTGCGTCTGTTTACAGCAGAGCTGCGTTCTTGCGCCGCTAGGCCGACAAATCCGACTTCTGCGGGCATTTGTTGACCGGGTTAACCTTCCCTGGGAGATCAGAAATGAAGAAATCAGGACTAAAGTGGGGGTTATAGCTACACTAGATTTTATTAGAAGGCAGCAATTCAAATGGTTTGGCCATGCAAGTAGGTTACCAATTAACAGTATACCACAAGAAGCAATGATGTACAGACCAGAGGGAAGAAGAGGAAGAGGCCGACCACGTAAAAGATGGACACAGGGAATAACATAGTCCATGGGAATATCGATACATGAAGCCCATAAGCGGGCACTCTTCCGCTGTTTATACTTTACCTCGACACCGCAAGGTACAAGAGGAAAATGATGATATGAGATGAGGTGAGATGATAATGCAGATTAGTGCATATAATTATGGATCTAGATCCTGTTTTTACATCTGTCCAAAATTGTTTTGTTGCGTGAACTGCATTTCAGAGACAAAATGGCGTGGCTGGCTAAAAAACATCTAGAAACGGAATAACAATATCTAGAAAACTCGAGAGTTTGTAGGTGAACATCTGGTTTGGAAAGTGACTGCCATTTCCATAAAGGATGAACTGTATATTTCGAAGAGGACCTTTGTGGTGACAACTGGGGGCGGCATTATGCACAGTGTGCCTGAGCGAGCCATTGTTTGTCGAGACGCCTGTCTTTTCCACTTTTCACATAGGGCAGTGTGTAGCATTTTGTGTGATATTCGCTGGCACAGGAACGGGGCATAATGGGGACAACCCGTTGCTGTGATATTGGAACAGCGACTAACTAACTAACTAACTAACTAACTAACTAACTAACTAACTAACTAACTAATTGACTGACTGACTGACTGACTGACTAACATCCTGTACCCAGTAGGCAATGAGACGTGTCATCTATGTAGTCACGGGGCTAAATGTGTTTGAGCTTGAATTTCCGGTAAGCTGATGTCCGGATAGGGGGTTTAATCCTTACGTCTGTCAGTCGGACTTAAACGGTGACTTCATGTTAAGAAACCAACGAGGAACTACTGAGCGTAATCTTGCCAGAAGATTCACTGGGGTTGGGGTTTGATTAGAGGGCCTGCAAGGACACGCAACATATTTGATAATACCCATAGTCAGCCACTGTGGTTTAGTGATTAGTGAATACAGTTTCACAATTGCTTTACGAGCCTGGCTTTGATGTTCAATCAATCATGTGCCATGCCAGAAAGCGCCGGCGGTCATGACTCGCCATTTCACTCTATCACCAGCGTCGTGGATCAGCTCAGTGATCCTTCTCGTCCATGCCATGTGGCCAAGCCATCCAGGTATTTTCCTCTCGGTCTTCCTCTTGGTCTGTTCCCTTCGATCTTGCCAGTTGTCACTAAGTTCTCCAATCCATTTCTTCTCATAACATGTCCAAAACATTTTGACTGTCTACGTCTAATTTCTCTAATCAATATACGATTTTTATTGGTTTCCTGTAGTACTTGGTCATTGGTTTTTCTGTCTGTCCATGGTATTCTTTGCATTTTCCTCAGAAACCACATTTCTGCAGCCATCAGATGTTTTTTTAGCTTGACTGCTCATTGTCCAAGTTTCACATCCATACAAAAGAACAGGCTCTATGTATCCCCTCAACACTATTTTTCTCGTTTCAGATGACATCGTTTTATTGGTCAGAATGTTTTTCATCTTGCCAAAGGCTACTTTCGCCATGGCGATTCTTGTTCTAATCTCTTCACGGCATCTCCCATCAGATGTTATGACTGTTCCAAGATAATTGTACCGATTCACTTATCGAAGAATATTCCCATTTACTTGTATATTACATTGTGGTACTTTGTTTTTCCTAGTGACGACCATAACCTGTGTCTTCTTATAATTTAATTCCAACCCCAGCTGCTCACTGTGTACAACAACTGCGTCTACTAATTGTTGTAGATCTTCTGCATTCTCTGCAATTATTACTTTATCATCTGCATATCAAATGTTATTTATGTTTCGTCCTCCAATGCTGATTCCATTTAGGTCTTCTACATTTCTGAAAATATTTTCACTGTATAGGGAAATAAGATCTGGAGACATTACACATCCCTGCCTAACACGTCTCTTAATAGGTTGATATTGTCCCACTTCATTATCAATCCTTATGGCAGCTTATTGTTTCCAATATATGTTTTTTATAAGTCTAATGTCTTTCCAATCAATTTGTAGATCTGCAAGCATATCTACCATGTTGACATGTCTAACTCTATCAAAAGCCTTTGTGTAGTCAATAAAGCAAAGGTGTATATCCTTGTTTACTTCTATATCACGTTCAATAACTGTTCGCAGCATATATACACATCATTTACTGTACCGTTTCCTTCTACAAACCCACATTGTTCTTCCCCTATTTCAGGTTGTATTTTCTTCCTCACTCTTTGCATGATAATTCGTAGCAAAATCTTTGTGATGTGGCTCATTATACTAATTGTTCTATGTCGATCACATTCCAAGGTTCCTTATTTCTTAGGGATTGCAATAAATACAGAGTTATATAATTCAGAAGGTATATCACCAGTATCATATAATGTGTTCAGCACTCTGGTGACTTGATCTAGTTCAAATTCTTCTAAAGCTTTAATCATTTCTGTTGTGATATTATCTGCACCGGGGGCCTTGCCAGCTTTCATATGCTTAAGCACATTTTGAACCTCCATCTCCAAAATTGGCGGTCCTTCATTATTAAATCTAATATCAAACTGTTCCTCTCTGTTATCATTACAAAGGTTTTTCACATAATCTGTCCATACATGTAGAATCTGATCTTTTTCTATTATGATTTTGCCATCTTTAGTTTTTAGACATCCTGTTGATGTACTTGTTCTTTTATTAGTAAGTTCCTGAGATTTTTTTGTGCACTAATTTGGTATTTTGTCTGTTGTGTTGTTTTTCAATGTGCAAGCACTTTTCCTCAAACCATGCTTCTTTTGCAACCTTACATAATATTCTGACTTGTCTGTGAATTTCTTCATATTTGGAAGTAATATTGGAATAGTTGTTTCTACAGCCAAAGTGATTTAATTCTTCAACATTTCCCATTGATCATCCACATCCTGGAATAGGATCTCTAGATCAGACAATATATCAAATCTGTTCTGTACTTCTATGTTGAATTTGTTTTGTATTTCCTTGTCATTACTCACATCATATTTAGTGTTTCCTGTTATATACTTGACTTTCTTCAACTGTATCCTCAATGTTCCTGTAAGTTACCTGTGATCACTATAACAATCAGCACTGGGAACTGTTTTTGCTACTGTTAGTGCGTTTCTAAATTTTCTGCTAATTAGAATGTAGTCAGTCTGATTTCTGATCCTGCTATCAGGACTCCTCCATGTCTCTAATATTCTAGGACGTTGCTTAAACCAGGTGTTTCCTACAATTATTTTCTGTTCTTTTGCCCACTCTGCGAGTCTGTACCCTCTTTCATTTCTCTCTCCTAAACCATAGTTTCCTACTGTGTATCTATCCTCTTGATTTCCTACTTTTGCATTGAAGTCCCCTATTATGATGTTTATTTCTGAATTTTTACATTTCTTTAAGGCAGACTCTATGTCATTATAAAATTCCTCTACACTATCTTCACTGGATTCTTCTTATGGGGCATATACTTGAATAAAATTTATGTTAAAAAGGTCTGCCACTTAATTTAACTAGTAGTGTCGATCTTCATCTCCAGAATAAATTATCTTAAAATCGTCATCTATCTTGCTGCTTGCTCCTGTCCATCTCGTTTCATACATTCCTAAAATATTAATTTTTTCTCTTTTCTTTTTTTAAGATAACATAAAACAAGAAATGGAAAGAGAAAGAAATAGTTAGTTAGTTAGTTAGTTTATTAATCAGTGAATTAGATAGTCATTTAGTTAATTAGCTAGCTAGTTAGTTAGTTTAGTTAGAAATTCGTAGCTAATTAGTTATTTAGCTGGCTAGCTAGTTAGTTAGTTATTTAGGTAGTTAGTTAGTTAGTTATTTAGTTAGTTAGTTAGTTAGTTAGTTAGTTTATTAATCAGTGAATTAGATAGTCAGTGATTAGCTAGCTAGTTAGTTAGTTTAGTTAGAAATTAGTAGCTAATTAGTTGTTTAGCTAGCTAGCTAGCTAGCTAGCTAGCTAGTTAGTTAGTTAATTAGTTAGTAAGTTAGTTATTTAGTTATTTAATTAGTTAGTTACCTAGCTAGTTATTTGTTTATATTATATATATTTATATTATATTTAGTTGGTGTCAGGTCTTAGTCAGATATGACTGAGCTACCGTATGACAATTAGCGCGGAATGTTGGGCGGCGCTTACCAAACCCGACACCCAACATTGTGCCAACGGCTTCGGGCGGAATAGCGCAATTGGAAGGGTGCAAACCTCATCCTGATGCGAGGAAATGCAATCTAAAGACAAAATGTCATGGCAGGGCAGACCAGGCCCTAAGCCTTGGTTAGCAGCTGGTCTAGGATCGAAGATCCGACAGGCGGACAGTTAGAGCATTGCTCTGCTGATCCGGCAGCTTCTGCAGCTTGTTCTTGTTCCAGATGTATAGGTGTTAACTTTCCTCTGGAGTGAACTAGGCAGACCGAGAGAGGGATCATGCTGCATGGGCAACACATGGTCTCTATATTTTAACCCAGGCTTTGTGCTATGGAGAGGCAATAACTCCATCCCTGGTCTTAACCGGTCTCGGAATCAAAGCGAGAGGCAACATTTAGGGTTCTAAGTCCTTGTCAATTGGCGTAGACATGGGGCGCCACGGGTTTCCTCTGACGGTTGGAGACACCTACAGGTGTTCTTGATCAGCTACCGCCCGCCTCAAGCTGGGCAGCCCCTGGTCAATTGGGTGCTGATCCGCCACAGCCTGCCTGCTTCAATAGGTGCTTGGGACTAGGACAAAATCTGAATCGCAGGCTGTAAAACCAATGCACCAGGCATTAATAAAAAGAAAAATAGAATCGCCAAGCTACGGCTTGCAACCTGGAACGTAAGAACTATATGTTCAGGATTTTCCACTGACTTGAATATTAGCCGGTCTCCATGGCTAAGGACTTGCGAACGTGGTATGTGAGCCCGCATACCCGGGTTCGAAACACCGCGGTGCTTTTTTTTCGAAAACGGTATAGGGCACCTGTTCAGAAAGCAATGGCAAACTACTAAACGTGAAATTTGCCCATGAATCACGAACAGCAAAAATGCTGGGGTTAACAGCTACGTTCTGTGAAGGACATGCAACTAAATTTTTTGACGAATATTAACGATGTGAGAAAAATCGATGTGATTGATGCCGTACTCAATCATCTTAACATTAATACTGCTGGCCTGAATGAGACTCGCCACGCTGAGGAAGGGTCAATCAGGGAAAACAATTACACCCTTTTTGGAAGGGTAGAGGGCAGGTAGAAAAGAAGGTAACATGGTATGGGCTTTGCAGTGAAGAACTCGCTACTGGTAATGATTGAAATTCCATCTGGAGGTAATGAAAGACTATTATCCCTGCGCTTGGCAACATCTTGTCGTTTTGCCACTATTATTACTGCATATGCACCGACACTCGCTTCCTCTGATGATGTGAAGGATTCATTCTACGAGGAGTTACTCTATGATCAAGGCAGTTCCAAAATCCGACTACATTTATATGCTCGGTGATTTTAATGCTCGTGTGGGCAAGGACTCGAGTTCATGGCCAGTGTGCCTTGGTCTCATGAATGAAAATGGGCAAAGGTTGCTGGAGCATTGCACCAGAAATGACCTATATATTACAAACTTCTTTTTTTTAAACAAAAGAGCTGCATAAGGTCACATGGAAACATCCAAGATCCGGCCATTGGTATCAGCTGGGCTTCATCATCACACGGAGGCAACTTCTTAACCATACATCATTAACTCGAAGGTACAACAGTGCTGACTGTGATACGGATCATTCTTTGGTTGTTGCAAGAGTTAGGCTGAGACCAAAGCGAATCTACACAGCTAAACATACATCTAGCCCCAGGATTAATATTAGTAACATTCACGATCCTGAAAAGTGCTTTGAGTTTCAACAGCAACTTGAAGACGCGTTCACTGATATATGAGAAAATTATATGAGAAAAGTGGAGTAAACTTAAGAAAACTCTCTAAAAAACTGCGGTAGGGTTTTACGCACTGTGGATCACAAGAAGCAAGGACTGGTTTGCGGCAAACAGCCAGACATTGCAGCCCTTGATTGATAAACAGTAGATAGCTCTCTTAAGAAATAAGGAAAGAACAATGCGTAACACTCTCAGTGAGCTGAAGCAAGCTAGGAAGGATGTACAAAAGCCCCCCAGGCAGTGTGCAAATGACTATTGGATCAAGGTATGTGAGTCCTTTCAAAAAGCAAGTGATAAGGGAAACATCAGAAGCATGTATGAAAGATAAAGAAAGCCTGTTGTCCAATGATCAAAAGAAGTGCACCACTGAAAACCTTGACTGGAGAAATCATCACTGTTAAGAAACAGCAGATGGATAGATGGATTGAGTACTGTTTAGAGCTTTACTCAAGAGAGACGAAACTAGCTGATGATGCCCTCAACACCATAGAGGAACACCAGTTCTGTGTTTGCTGTTCTTCTTTAGCTCCCTGCACGGCTGTCTTGTCCGGCTTAACCCTCTCCACTTGATGTTCCCACAGTCTGGTCACGGTTGCAAATTCGCTGTCGTCTATTGATTTGTTTAATCGTCCCGCCTCTTTGGTGGTGTTCACAGTGGTTTGACAGAAAAATTGACAAAGTGGTTTTACAGAAAATTGTCTCGAGGTGTGGTGTCCACTTCGAGTGCTGGAGGTCCTGGGTTCAAGCTTCTGTGGGGATCGGGAATTTTTCATATGGACTTCTAATAATAAAATTTCCCCTGGTCTCTGGGTTGTGAGATCGGACGCCCGTGTGTATTGTTGCTCACGTAAAAGTTCCCTTGGCAGTTTGGAATCGAAAAAGAGTAGCCTAACGGCGCTGCCCGGGCAAAATTTTGAGTTAAAAATCTACCCAAAGTATTTCAGGATCCTCGCCGGTGCTACATAATTCGTGCACTGAGCTGAGTTTCTCCAGACTCAGGTTTGAGTTAGGAGAAGAACGGAGCACTTATGGGTTACATCCGTGTGCCATGATGTTGATCCATCGACTACAACTAAAACTAAAACTTGACAGAAATATTGACACAGTGGTTTGACAGAAAAATTGACACAGTGGTTGGAAAGAAAAATCGACTCATTGGTTTGACATAAATATTGACAGTGTGGTTTGACAGAGAAATCGACACTGTGGTGTGACAGATAAATTGACACATTCGTTTGAAAGAAAACATTACAGAGTGATTTGTCAGAAAATTTGACACAGTGGTTCGTCAGAAAATTGACATAGTGGTTGTAAGTAACAATTGATACAGTGATTGGACAGAAACATTCACACCGTGGTTTCACAGAAAATTTGACATTGTGGTTTGACAGATCGATTTAACAGAAAAATGTACACAGTCGTTTGAAAGAAAAATTCCACAGTGGTTTGACAGCAACATTGACACAGTGGTTTGACAGCAAAATTAACACAGTGGTTTTACAGAAAAATTGACATAGTGGTTTCACAGAAAAAAAAGTAATACATCGGAAACATTGCAACAGCCTTTGATTTAAAAATGTACATACTGGTTTGAAAAAAAAAAAAACACACTGGCACAGCGGTTTGAGAGGAAACAAAATATTTGCACAGCAGTTTAACAGAAAAAAAAAGAAAAGAATTGGTACAGTGGTTTGACAGAAAATAAAATGACAGGGGAAAAATGGCACAGCGGTTTGACAGAACATTTTACACAGTGACATTTACACAGTGCACTGCCATGACATTTAGAAGGCTGGTACCCTTCCTCCTAAATGCGTATACCCACCCAAAGCTGTTGACACAATGTGTGGTGTCGGGATTGGTGAGCGCCGCCCATTATTCGGCGCAAACAGAAAGCAGGACGTACCGTCTACTGTTCAACGCTAGTCTTACCTGACTAAGACCTGACTAAAGTAATAAGACAGAACACCGATATACTTACGGACGACGACATAACAGGCATCGCAACATCCACACAGCCCACCTTGTGGGACGATCTTGCCCTCACATTCATACGGTGACAAAGGCTTGCAGGAAAACTCTTCACAAATCTCCCCGGTGCACTCGATGCCGAGAGCCGAGTGTGTGAGGGACAGAAGAGCCACCAGGGTGAGCATTTGAGGTTTCATTGTTGTAGTCAGGTGGAGGGAGAACAAGGAAGTCGATTGAGACCGTTCTTAATGTGTTAGTTGTTTCACTTTAAGTGATCTAGTCTGTGCCGTGTGACTACAATAGGGTAATTATTAGTACTATCACTGCCATTATTAGTAAAATCACGAACATTTCTGCCACAAATAATATTTGCAATCATTACCACTACAATCACTAACATTACTTTTGCAATCACTTCCATTAATAAAACAATCAATACCATTACTATTGCAATCACAGCCATTATCTGTTCAATCACAACCACTACTATTGCAGTCACTGCAATTACTAGTACGGTCACTATCATTACTAGTACAATCATTACCATTACTAGTTCAATCACTACCATTACAAGTAGAATCACTACCATTACTAGTACAATCACTACGATTACTATTGCAAGCACAGCCATTACTAACGTAATCACTACTTTTACTACTAATCTCACTACCATTAATAGGACAATTACTAACCAACGCTACACGGTGTGGACTATAAAAAGATTGGTAGTTCACGAGACAGATGGATGTAGACAGACACGATCACCAACGCCATGAAATGACGTCATCAAATTGGGGCAAGATGGTTGTAAACCTTTTCGTCCGTTAGGACGTTAGATTTCTTCCGACAGAGAAATGGCTCAACGCAGGCTCACACCCGGAAGGTAAGATTCCTAATCTGTCCAGCACAATGACAATTTCAAGTGGAAAATGCTGCGACAGATGCTTTACGCAGAACTACAGTGTTGTGTCTGCCGTATCTCTACAGCAGGATATTTTGTGTAAATACCCAGGCATTGTCATGTCGTTGTCTCAGTGCTGCAGGGCTCAACGAATGAAGCAAACCAGATTTATGATGTCTTCACTGTTTTGTTTGGGTGCTCAGCCATCTACCTATGACAGTTATCTTTCCGACAGCAACACACCAATATCGTAACAATGAATGGTTTGGAAGGGAAGAACAGTATTATGTGTACGTGTGTCGAGTAAGACCATAGTCTACTCTTGCAAAAGATAGGTGCTGAAGAAGGAGGCAGCCAGCCAGGAGGCGCACCACAGAAATCAGGCTGCCACGCAATTACGCCGTGAATTATGTTGACAACTGCTACATGTTACGGTGCTTGCCCTGCTCTGGACCCCCAGGCAGGAGCAGTGCCGGGCCTTATGCCTCGTAAGGATCTAACAACAACTACTGGAGGTCCTACTCAGATGTCCTGCGGAGCCAGGAGGCCTGACAATAGAACGTCTGACCGTACCAAACAAAGACTTAAAATAATGCAATGGAATGTAGAGGGTGTCAACAAGAAACAAAAATAGAACTAGAGAACATCTTGGCCCAAGAAAGTGTAAACGTATGTTGCTTGCAAGAAACACACCTCAACGAAAATATAGCCTTCAAAATCAGAGGCTACCAATGTTACCGATCTGACCGAAAGGACAGGCAAAAGGGTGGGATACTGACCCTTGTCAAAAATAACATCCCTGCCTCCCAAATTGAAGTTTACATGAAAGGGGCTGAGTATCAGGCACTTAAACTTAAGACAGACACTACAGACCTTCACCTGATCAATTACTACTGTCCAAATGACAGCCCACAGGCTATCACTACCATTAAAAGGAAAAACGATTGTGTGTGGAGATTTTAACAGCCACTCGCAGAGCTGGGGCTATGATCACATGGACCAGAGAGGAGAGAGACTGGAAGACTGGTAAGATGAGAATAGATGGGTCTTGATTAACAAACGTCTGACCCACATACCTTCTACTCGAGATCATGGCACATGACCTGGCTTTTCATTCACCAGACCTGGAGTGGAACATTAAATGACGATGAACTATACTTTTTTGTACTGTAAGTGTGAACATCTAGGAAACGTCCAGACTGCCGATTCCATCAGAGATGAACTGGATGTTTCGTGGGGGACTATTGTGTTGACATTCTGGTGGCGGCATTATACACAGTGTATCTGTGCGGGCTGTTGTTTGTCGAGACTCCTGCCTTTTCCACTTTTCACATTGGGCAGTGGGAGGCGTTTTGTGTGATATGCACTGGCACAGGAACGGAGCGAAATGGGGACGACCCGTTGCTGTGAGGTTGGAGCCCCGACTAACTAACTAACTAACTAACTAACTATTAAAAGAATTGTTGGGAAACAGCTAGGTGGCAGTGACCATCGGCCAGTCTTTTTACCTGTAGAAAATTAGTTTGTCAGTGAAAGCAGCACTCTCTCGAGTTGGAACTACAAGAAAGCAGACTGGGCAATGCACAAGCTTCGCACCAGCATACTGGTTAGAACCCTGAACACTGAGAGGGACTTAAATAAAGTAGTTGAAGAGTTTTGGAAATGCATACTACAGGCAGCAAGAGAAACAGTACCAAGAGGAGCCAGTAAATATTATAAACCCTACTGGAGTAGTGAACTGGAACAGTTGCATAATGATGTGGAAGTGTGTAGAAGGCAAGCAGAAGCCAACCCCTGCCAAGAACACCACAATAAATACCAGCACGCAAAAGCCAAATTTCATAGGGCCCAAATGCAGGCTAGACGAAAAAGCTGGCAGAAGAAAACAGAGTCATTTAACTTTGAAAGAGGCACAAGGAAGTTGTGGAAGCTAATAAAACAACTTAACGATGAGGGTTCAGGGAGAAACTCAAAAATGTCACTACATAAAGACGAAAACATCTTAACAGGAAAGCAAGCAGCTGACCATTTTGCGGACTCATTCGCACAAGATAACAATATCGACATTAGTCCAGAGAAACAACAGGAGATTTGAGAGAAATGGCGACATACAGGACAGAAGGAAATTGTACATAAGGAGGCACCTATCACAGTCAGTGAACTGGAGCTAGCAATATCAAAACTTAAAATGAGAAAGTCACCAGGAGCTAATGGTATCTCCAATGAAATGATCAGAAACCTAGAAACAGAGGCAAAGGCAGTGTTCCACAAGCTTGGAGAGAAGCAATCATGATACCCCTTCTAAAATCTGGAAAAGATAGTTCCATTGCCTCAAGCTACAGACCAATTAGCCTCACCAGCTGTCTCTGCAAAACACTGGAACGCATCATCAATCACAGACTACAGTGGTACATTGAAAGTGAATACATCTTTGTGCCACAACAGGCTGGCTTTAGGCAGTGCTGCTCTACAGAAGATCAGACAAACTATCTCTCTCAAGAAGTTGAGGATGCATTCCAAGAGAAGAAGCTGGTGCTTGCGGCATGGATAGATCTGAAGAAAGCCTTTGACAAAGACTGGAAAGAAGGTCTTATGAAGAAACTGAGAAACTGTAAAGTCAATAGAAGAATGTACAAATGGGTGAAAGCATACTTTCACAACAGAAGAGCCCGAGTACAGATGGACAGTCTCAAGGGCAAGAAAGTACTAATGCGTCACGGTGTTCCGCATGGAGTCTTGTCCTGCCACACTTTTTCTAATCTTCATCAATGATCTTGTTGCTAATCTACCCGATGGAATTAAAGCGGCAATGTACGCTGATGACCTGGTTCTGTGGAGCACAAATGAACATGCATCAATGGCCACCATATTTCTACAGAGAGCTGTAGATACATTTGTTGCATGGGCGGATAGATGGTGTGTCAGTATAAACATTGACAAGTGCATCACCACCCTATTTACCCTCTCTCCGAAACAAAAGGCAGGGATCATCCAGATAAGTGGAACGCCCCTAAGAGAAGATAAAGAACCAACATTCCTTGATGTAACATTTGATGACAGGCTGACTTGCAGGAATCACATCAAAGAAGCTGTAGCAAAAGCGAGAAGGAAAATAACCATCCTGATAAAGCTAAGTGGAACCACTTGGGGAGCCAGTGGGAGAATAATTAGCAAAATCTATTAATAGAGCATACGACCACACCTGGAATACGGGTCGACTGCGTGGTGTTCAGCATCAAAAACCACACTACAAGAGCTGGACAAGGTGCAAAATCAAGCTCTTAGAATCATCACAGGAGGGATGAGATCAACCACTATAGTAGCAATGGAGAAAATGGGGAGGACACAAGCACTGAGAGAACGCAGAGATACAAAAACACTAATAAAACCAGACAAGTTCCTCAGCTTGCCAGGCCACACTATGAAGAACAGATTTGAAAATTTAGCTATGGGGCAGTTGAAAAGAAGTAACGTGCTTATTCTAGAAGAAGCAGTTGGGGTATAAATATGAGCATTTGCACAACGTGCTCACTCTAGAAGAAGCAATCGAGGTATCCACCTGGCCAAACGACTCTGCAGAGAAACCATCGATCTTCCCACAGTTGGTATTCCACTGACAAGTATTCCAGAGCGACCTCCATGGAAAGATGAACATAGACTATTGCTACAAATCCAGACAAAAGTGAGAGGAATATTTGACATGGAAGAACAGAAAAGTGTGCAGCACAGAACAGCCACTCTCAGCTTCCTTAATGACGAATACCCACAGGACTTCTGAATCCGAGTCTACACAGATGAGTCAGTGCAAAATGTTGTTCGAAATGGAGGAGCGGGAGTGTATATAGAATACACAAATAATACTAGGGACACGGCCAGAGTTCCAACAGGAAAGTACTGCCATAGCTATGATGCTGAAATTGAGGCAATCAAGATAGCATTAGAGAAATTACAAAATACCAGCCATTGTAGACAACCTGTGGTGATATTGACAGATGCAAAATCAGTAATAGAGGCACTCCTGTCTGGGAAATTATCAGTACTAAGGACACTATTTTCTGAACGTAGCAGTCAGCATAAGGTCACCCTACAGTGGATACCATACCACTGTGGAGTCCCCAGAAACGACAGAGCTGATCGATTGGCTAAGGAAGGAGCAAACGAAGAACAGCCTGATGTGCCCGTTACATACCACCAAAAGAAAAGAATGATCAAATCAGTCAGGCCACCAAAACCTGCTCAAGACGACTACCACGTTATGGACAGACCAGAACAAGTCATTATTCTGCGCCTTAGAACAGGACACAATAGATTACGCAACCACATGTACACAAAATTCAAGATTGGTGACTCAGCCATGTGCACATGTGGTTTGGCGTCGCAGACAGCAGAGCACATACTCCACGGCTGCCCAAACTACAACATATCCAGGCGAACCTTCTGGCCTAGAGGGACAACAGTGGAAGATAAACTCTATGGACCACTGAGTGAAATGAAAAAAGACTGTTAGATTCATACAAGAGACAACATTGCAGTTATAGACATATTTCAAGCGAACGAAATAAGAACAAGAAAAGGATTTCAACCTTTGCTCGTGTGTGCTATGAAACGTTTATGTAAGTTGATGACAAATCGAGTAGTCAAATCGTAATGTACAAGATATTTGTAAAGAAGGTAGATTGCCAGTGCTTTCCGCAATAGCAGTGACCAAACTGGCCAATGGCCGTAGCCGCTGTCTCTGTACAGAGATTGTCCAGAGATTGCAGAGATTGAAAGGTGGTCAATAAGCAGACAAGCTGAGAAACATCTACTGTCAGTCAAAATGTCGTTTCGACGTCACCATGGCCGACATGATAATGATGGTGATGATGATGATGATGATGATGATGATGATGATGATGATGGTGATGATGGTGATGATGATGATGGTGATGAATTAGGTGGCTTTCCAAGCAGTCGCCTGATAACGTAAAGGCTAGAAATATTTCTTTAAATATTGATAAATGAACACACGTCAAAGGATGCGTGAAGCAAACGTTCTAACTTAAAACTAAAGGTTATGAAAGGAAGGGATGAAAATACAATACCTGTTATAATCTTAGCGATAAGATCCCCCCACGGATTATTTTGCACTGACGTAACCGAAACATCGGACCAACTGACAACTTGTGCCGATCGTGAAAACAGTGTACATGATTTCACCAATCGGTTTTGGAGATAAGATTCTATTTTGGAGGGTCAAGGGCATTGGTAGACTTAACAGATCATTAACTGTCATACAAAGTTTACTAACATGAAATAAACCAGAATAGTGCTCCATCATGGGCTCTTCAAAGTGGCGTAGGCGTTCGAGTCTTGACGGTCGATTCTTGCTGTTTCTGGATCATTTCTATTGATGACATTGCTAAATGCCATAGTCTTGAACTATCTAGCATCATTTCTCTCGATCTGCCTATGCCCCTACCAGTCAGGTCTTAGTCAGGTATGACAGTAGACGGTACTACCTGCTTTCTGTTCGCGCCGAATGTTGGGAGGCGTTCTCCAAACCAGACACTTTGCTTAAAGTCGCTTAAAAGTCGACAGGGTCGACTTCATTGCACCGGGTTTTTATTCCATATGGACTAATCTCATTCCGCAGCGCGGAAAGCGTCGCACAAAGCACGAACTCCGTAGCTCCAGCAACGATCCCCAGGAGTCTCTGAAAAATTGCACTCCTGAAACACAGGACACGGCTCGTAATTGAACCCACAACTTTCGGAGCCCAGCCAGACGGCTTGACCACTTCGCCAGACACTTCACACTGTGCCAACGGCTTCGGGCGGAGAAGCGCAATTTGGAGGATACATGCCTTACCTAGTGCTAGGAAATGCAATCTCAAGACTAAATGTCATGGCAGAGCAGACAAGGCCCTAAGCCTTGATCGGCAAATGGCGTTGGATAGAAACTCCTAAAGGCGGGCAAGTAGAGTATTGCTTTGCTGATCCGTCAGCTTCTGCAGCTTATATTGTTCCAGATGTATTGGTGTTGGCTTTCCTCTGGAGTAAACTAGGCAGGCCGAGAGAGGGATCATGCTGCATGGTCAACACATGGTCTCTAAACTCAGCCCAGGCTTTGTGTTATGGAGAGGTGTAACTCCGTGTTACAAACTATCGTCTATCAAGACTGCAGTCAGCTTCTGTCTCACTTTCTGCTATTTTCAGTCTCATATTTCTTCAATGCCTCTCTTATCATTATGTGAGCAAAGAACACAGTGTGTCGTTCTCTTATAGATGTGTATAATGTTTTTACTATAAGAGACAGACAAACGGCATTCTTTGTTCGAGTAATGAGAAGAGCGACGCTGCAGAACATCGTAACAACTGGTAAGATCTGTGGTAAGAGGTGCAGAGGCAGACCAAGAGAAATAATGCTGGATGGACTGAAACAGTGGAATAGAGGAATATCATCAGCAGATTTGATACAGATGTCCATGTACCAAGGTTTTTGTAAAGACATGAACACTTGCGTCAGCCGGCTAGGTACGAGATGTTGTTACTATTTTACTTTCTATACTTCCTTCCCGGTAGTCGTTCTTAACTGCTGTAGGATTCAAGTTATAGTTATTCGTAACATTGAACTCAGACGCCACATCTCCGTCGCAGACAAGCTCGTCCTAACGTGTGGCTCACATTCCAGCCGTTCCCATCACACATCAGATCAGGATCAATGCAACATTTCGGTGCTCTGACTGGCATTCAATGAAAGTGATATATTTCATAAGACTGGCTCATCATCTCATCTCATCTCATCTCATCTCATCTCATCAAACCACTTGACTTTCTGCCTTATAATAAAATCTAGCGCAGTTACAACCCCCACTTTAGACCTGATTTCTTCATTTCTGATCTTATCTATTCTTGATACGTTGAGTATTCTTCTCAGGAACCTCATTTCTGTTGTTGTGATTTTTCTTTTCTCTTTTTCTGCCTTTGTCCAGGTTTGGCATTGGTAACATAGAGTTGGTAGGAAGATTATGTTGTAAAGTGCTTTCTTAGTAGTTATTGATACATATTTGTTATTTAGTATTGACGCCATTTGTCCAATGAGTTGGTTTGCCTTATTGCATCTATTTTCGATCTCGTCTTCTGATAAGGTTAGTCAGCATAGATAAATCATCATCATCTTGTGTCATGCCCACAGGCGTGGGCGGTCATGTTTCGCCATCTCACACGATCAGCAGTGTCGTGGATCAGCTCAGTGTTCTTGCCTCAACAGCGTCGTGTGGCAAAGTTATCCAGATACTTACTTCTCTGCCTTCCCCCTGTTCTTGTCCCTTCAATCTTACCAGTTGTCAGTAAGTTTATTAGTATCTTTTTTTTTTATTTGTTTCTTCACATAACGTGGCCAAAATATCTTGACTATGTATAATTTCTCCAATTAGTTTACGGTTTCCGTTTTTTGTGTGTGTAGAACTTGCTCACTGCGTTTTCTGTCTGTCACTGTATGTCACGCTGTTTACACAAAGTTTGAAAATCCACGCAGAAAATAATGATATTGAAAAACAAGTGTTACTTTATCTTTTGCTTACGTGTGGACACTGTGAAACGGCAGTTGTGGTTGTTGGAACTGGCACACATCAAATGAGGGTGTATGAACTGTGACACATCAGCTCTGGAAGTCCGGCAACCTATACAAACACACACAGTTACGCACACGCTCGCACAACCGCCCACGTCTTATAAGGAACCCTATTCCAGAATCTAGGTATAAAATATGCGCATTTCTTTCATTGTTCACTCCATTTCAGATACCAGAACCGTGCCATAAGGTCATGGTCAACGTTTTCAATCACAATAAACTTCTTCTCGTATGGTAAGTATACGCGTTCGTGTTACATTCTAAACTATACATACTCCATGACAATGTTTAACAGATTCTCTCTTCTCATTATATGACGACAGAACGAATGCTGACGAAATCAAACATCCCAACAATTGTGGTAGGTACTAGACATGCATCAATCGATCGACAAATTAATCAGTCAATCAATCAGTCAACCAATCAATCAGTTGCCGTCTCCACAATGAAGGTTGGCTGCCATGGATCTCCAACTCTGTTTCTCGCCCTGACTGTAAATTCTGTCAGATTGCTGTTCGTTCATCTCTTGATGTCATCTTCCCACTTGTATCGTTGTCTACCTCTTGCCCGCTTACCCTCAACCTTGCCCTCCAGTATGGTTTTTATAAGAGCGTTACATCTTTTAACGTGGCCGAAATATTTCTCTTATCTTTATTGAAGTACTTTCATCAACACTCTTTTCATTTCCAGTTTTGCTACAACCTGTGCAGTTGATTTTTGTTTGTTTTTGTTTCCATTAAATACGACATTTTCTTCTGTGTAGGCCTATCCACATTTCCAGGGCATCTATTCGACTTTCTAATTGCTTGTTTATTGTTAAGGCTTCCGCGCCATATAATAGTGTTTAATATACATAACATTTGACAATTCTGAGTTTTCATGCGTTGTTAATCCCTTTAGATGTTAATACTGATTTCATGCTGCTGAAAGCATTTTTGGCCATTCCTATTCTCTTTTTGATTACTGTTTTATTTCTGCAATAGTCTGTTATTTTGTGTCCAAGATAAGAGAAACTTGTTACTTGTTCTAGTACCTCCCCTTTTACTGTGATGACCAAGATAGAGGAGATTATTACTTGTTCTAGCATCTCCTCGTTTACTGTGATGTCCAGTGATGACCAACTGTTAGACATGCCTAGCCTAGCACCATTACAATCTACGACAAAAGGGCTCAGCATCCGAAGTGCTACGTTGCCAAGGTTATGCACTACTGGCTATGTCCGAAAGTTTGGCACACCAACCCAACGCACGCATCTGCAGAAAAAGACAGCCTTACAGTGAGTGCCCGCTGACAAAGAAAGATACCAACATCCAAATTGCGAACTTCAAAAAAAAGAAGCGCCGACCGCCTTGGAAAGTAAGGAGATAATTAGACTGCCAATATTTTCATCAAGGTGAAGCCAAATAACATCGTCATCACCCCCAATATATCCTATAATATAGCGCGATGAATGTGCCAAGAAGCAAACTATGACGTCACTGGCAGATAAGAAACTATTCCAAGAGCAGAGAAATAAGGTCTTTCTGACAGGAAAAACAAAACAAATCACCACAGCGAAATGGGCGTTTTACTTGGGCGGATCATGATGGCATGCAGAAGGTACTGCAAACAAATGGAGCGAGTTCTGTCCCATTTATAGGAGCTGAAGTCCATGACTAAGATGCTCCTCAGAGGGATACAAAAGGAACGAAACAATCTCCAGACCATTCAGAAAAAGCATCAGGAAGAAATGAAATGCAAGCATACGCCAACGGCCATTGACACACACATTGGCACCCTGGTGTCTTGATGAATGATAGTTTAATCAATGATGTAAATTGTTTTCAAAGACTAAAGAATGACTGACTTATTATCAATAAATGAGCACAACCGTTTTCAAAGGCAGAAATATAACTAAGCTGTTTTCAATGAATGCTGTAATCTGTTTACCATGGACAGAAAGAAAAACCAGTGACCAAGTCCAACAAAAAACAAATGAAATTCGTGCACTGATTACAGTAATTAGACGTCGACAGGCAAATTTTTTTGGTCACATTATGAAAAGAAGTAATTTAGAGAACGTGGTGACAACTGACAAGATCGAGGGGAAGATAACAAGGGGAAGACAGAGAAGTAAATACCTGGATGGTTTTACAACTGGCATGTCGAGGCAAGAACACGGAGCTGATCAACGACTCTGGTGAACGAGTGTGATGGCGAAACATGACCGCCCACGCTTATCGGCATGGCACATTATGAATGCAGTAAACTGTTTTCAATGACTCGAGTATGACAAGTTTATGTTCACATTTCAGAAATAGAAACGAATTTCTTCTTCTTGGCACCGGTGGTGGCCTTGGCAGTGGCGGTGGCCTTGGCAGTGGTGGTGGCCTTGGCACCGGTGGTGACCTTGGTACTGGCGGTGACCTTGGCACTGGTGGTGGCCTTGGTACTGGTGGTGACATTGGCAGTGCTGTACATCAGGGTGTGTCCTCACGACTATTGCGATTGGGTTTAGTGTCCTGCGCTGACAGCAGACAACTGTGCGGGCAAGATCGTGGCCAATGGCAGCACCTGCGGCTGCTGCGAAAGCTGCGTCCATTCTTTAAGTAAGTGGAGAGATCTGCAACATTTAGTAGATGTGGTAATTATACACATTGAACAACGTTAGAATTAAACTGAAGAAGAAAGAAATACCACAATGTAATAGACGGGTTAGTTGCAAATCATTTACATGACGTTCCAGTCAACCCCAACGTTATTTGGCTTTTTATGATTTATTGTATGTTTACGTTGAGTAGTGTGCAACTACTTTCTGCAACAACCGGTACACATATCTTTGTATGAAAACCAAAGCGAAAACCGAGCGGTCTGCTGCCATATCGCCCGCAGCTGTGTTTTGAGGGCGGTATGCAAGCTTACGAACTGTATTCGTCACGCCTTCGCCACAAAGCTGGTAATATCCGGGTAAATGAGAATATTCTTAAACAAATGAACCAGTACAATTATCTTGGAACAGTCATAACATACGATGGGAGTTACCTTGAAGAGATTAGAAGTAGAATCGCAATGAGGAAGGTAGCCTTTTGCAAGATGGAAAACATACTGACCAATAAAAAGATATCGATTGCAAAGACATATGTCCATCTCTTATGTTTAAATTCCATATCCCCATAACTTAAGTTACATATAACTGAGTTACCGCTAGCATTCTTAAACAGTGTTGCATATATTGTATCGCAGCTGATGCTTTTCTTTGTTCTATTGTCTTAGAGCCAGGACAGAACTGCTTTGCTCTGTTGCTTTTGGGGGATGCTGCAACAGTAATCTGCCCGGATGGCTACTTCTGCGACCCAGAGACAATCACCTGCCAGCCGCAAGTCAACTAGATTCAGGTGATTTAGCTTCTTATGGGCAATGTAGTTTATTGTTTCCATTGAGACTGGTCCGCGTAATGAACCTTTGAGTGTGGCCTGTTATTCTGCATATGCCTGTGTTTGTACATCAAGTATGATGCTGACCATTCATTTCATCCAGTGGGCTTGAAAGTTGTGTGCCGTGAATTCTAAGATGGCTGGAATTGCTTATTTTGGCTCGAAATGTCCTCTGATAATGTGGATAAAGAATGCTTGTCGTCCCAGGAGGGGGATCTCCTGAGTTGTTTTTTTTTTTGTTTCTCTTTGTTTGTTTGTCCAGTCTTTCCCCTTCTCTCCCCCCCCCCCCCCCCCCCCCCACAGCTCTTACAGTTCTGTTTGCTTCACAAGTGACTACATCCTTGCGTAATAACGAACGCCTTTAATTTCGGTCTTTGGCAGCAGTCTCCTATGTATAGTGATGGATTCCAAAAGCTGTGAACGATATCTTCAAAGTAACTTTAACGCGTTTCATCTGGTCGCCTTGGGAAAGTTCACGAAATGCACACTGCGAACACATTTTAACCCTGAAGGTCTTGGCAGTAACAAAGACAATGGCGAGGCTGAGACAGGCGTTCACCCATGCATGTTTTTTCAGCGACTCCCTGAGTTTCCTCAGGAAGATCACGAAGGACTGGGGTAGAAGGCAATGGCTGGAATCTGTGTGGAGCTAAGCCTGTTTCATTAGGATAATAATCTAGGATGGAAGCTCCGACAGGCTGACAGCTAGAGCATTGATTTGCTGATCGGGCAGCTTCTCCATCTTTCTTGTTCCAGACGTATTGGTATTACCTTTCCTCTGGAGTAAACTAGGCAGACCGAGAGAAGGATTATGCTGCAAGGGCAACACGTGATCTCTACAATTTAGCCCAGGCTTTATGCTATGGTTGCAAAATACGCCTGTGAGACCTGGACACTTACTAATCAAGCTGAACAGCATATAAATGCCTTTGAATATAAATGTTATAGACAGGTTCTAAGAATATTTTGGATACAGAGAAAAACAAATGCATCCACATGTAAAGATGTGAATGTTCAAGAAGGTTGGCTACTAAAGACAATGAAACAACAATTTTTTTAATATTTTGGTCACTTGGAGCGTCATGAAAGTTTGGAGAGAACAATAATGGAGGGGTATATGCCCGAGAAGAGAGGACGAGGAAGGCCAAAGATAAGATAGGTGCAGGATGAGGCAGATAATCTCAAGATTGGTGTATTAGACAAGGGATATCTTACTTATGACCGAGAAATTTTCCGGAAGGTTGTTATGAGAGCGAGGTTCTGCAAAAGACATGCTGCTGTATGAATGAATGTATGCTATGGAGAGGTATAACTCCTTTCCTGGTCCTCGACATGGGCTGTAGCTATTATGCCAAGTTTTGAAGCACAATGTAACAAACTGTCGTCTGTCAAGAAGGCAAGGTTCCAGCAGGATAATTAGGATTGAGATGGTGAAGAAACATGACAGAGTAGGTGTGATTGATTAGAAGCATGTTGAGAAAATCATGAACAGAGACGAAGACGAACGATGAGGTTTTGAGAGTTGCCTGTGTTAAAAATAACAGTGGTTTAGAAAGACAAGTCTAGGAAGGGGTGGGATTCCACCGATTCTATGCCGGATATAGGATTTTAAAGACACGCTGGGCATTAAGATGAGGAATAAGATCTTTATCATGATCGAGAGTCTTTTCGGCGGGCCTATAAAGGAGAGGTGTTCTGTAAGAGACCTGCAACATGATAGTGATATTTTACAGGAACACTCATTCAAGTCATAATAAGAAGACAATTGACATGTGTATGTCAAGTCAACAGACGGTGTGGAGTAGAAATATAGCCTTGTATGAGAAAATAGTAGGCAAACGAGGCAGTTGATGACAGAGAAACATGCACGCGGAGAGCTTCAATAGTTTGGCAGCAAATACTTTGACAAGAAACACCAATTTAATGAAATTATACCAGAACAGAGAAGTTAGGAGTGTCGGGATGGTCGATTTCTGCCTCAGATTAGGTATCAGAAGAAGAGGAAGAAGAAGAAGAAGAAGAAGAAGAAGAAGAAGAAGAAGAAGAAGAAGAAGAAGAAGAAGAAGTGGTAGGCAGACACACATACACACAAACAGATACGCACACATGCACAAACACATACATACGTACATGCCTATATACATACTTACATCATTTACACAAACTCTCACAGTTATGCACCCAGCCAATAACATACACATACACATACACATTCCCTCGGTTTCACATATACTCACACACAATCACAAACTCTCTAAGAAATCTTTACTTATACATACATACTCTCTCGCTCTCTCTCTCTCTCTCTCTCTCTCTCTCTCTCTGTCTCTCTCTCTCTCTCTGTGTGTGTGTGTGTGTGTGTGTGTGTGTGTGTGTGTGTGTGTGTGTGTGTGTGTGTGTGAATATATTCTGATAAAGTAAAGAATAAATGTATCACTTTTCGCTGCAGTCACCACTGCGTTCAATGCAAGTCCTCCAACGCCGATAAAGTGCTTATTTTGTTGCGTATCCCTTACGGGACGTTGCAGTCAACACCAGAATTTTCAGCTGCTGTTGATGTACTAGGCAAGTGTTACGTTCAGTAGTTTGCCATTGCTTTCTGAACGACCGGCCTCTATACCTTTTTCGAAAAAACCAGCACCGCCGTGTTTCGAACCCGGGTATACGGGCTCACAAACCGCGTTCGCAAGCCCTTCAGCCACAGAGATATTCCTGTAGAAACAAATTCCCTGTTTAGCGCGTGTAACCCACTCATACACCACCTGCTGTACTCTTCGCATAAGTCACGTCGTTTTGATACTTCCTGCTCCACTCACACACTTGCTGGACTGACAGACATGCATGTCCATACTGGACCTTCATTCGCCGATGAATTTCTGTAGGTTTCATCCCTTCACTGAAAAAAAAAAAAAAAAAAACAACAACAACAACAAAAACAACAACAACAACAACAACAACAACAACAACAACACGGATAACAGAACGCTGCTCACCTATGGTGAATTTCAAACGTGGGGCAGCCATTTTTAAAATGTCTTTTTGACGTCCCCGTCTTCGTTTGCACCGTGATGCCACGTGCTAAACACTCTTCCACCTCAACAACAATATTAACAGGTTACAAAATAAGTCATTCTGTCAGTAGCATGTCCTTTACGGAATCTCGCTCCCATAACAACCTACAAGAAATCTTCTCGATCGCAAGCAAGATGTCCCGCGTCCGAAACACCCATCTGCCATCATCCTGCACCCATCTTCTCTTTGGCCTTCCTCTTCCTCTCTTCCCAGGCATATACCCCTCCATTATTATTCTCTCCAAACTTTCGTGACGTTTCAAGTAACCAAAATATTTCAATTTTCTTTGTTTTATTGTCTTAAAAAAACAAAAAAACAATGAAGATTGAAATAATTTGATCACTATGGTTACTATAATTTCTATAACACTTTTAAGGTTTTCATTTGAATCCCCCAGTATAATACTACGCTCTACGTAGTAACTGACATCTATTCAATATAGCCAATAGCAAGCTGTCAATGGCAGTGAGAAACACAATGTTGAATTGCTTTCATCATCATCATGTGCCATGCCGATAAGCGTGGGCGGTCATGTTTCGCCATCTCACATGATCACCAAAGTCGTGGATCAGCTCAGTGTTCTTGTTTCGACCATACCACGTGGCCAAGCCATAGATGGTATTTACTTCTCTGCCTTGCCTTTGGTTTTCTACTCAATATTGCCAGTTGTCACCAAGTTCTCCGATTTATTTCTTCTCATAACGTCTACGTCTAATTTCTCTAATCAGTTTACGGTTTTCATTTGTTTCTTGTAGTACCTGGTCGTGGTTTTTTTTTGTCTGCCCATGGTATTCTTTACATTTTCCTCAGAAACCACATTTCTACAGCCATCAGATGTTTTTCAACCTGTCTGCTCATTGTCCACACTTCATATCCATACAGAAGTACAGATTCTATGTAGCACTTCAATACTCTTTTTTTCTCGTTGCAAATGACATCATTTTATTGGTCAGTATGTTTTTCTTCTTGCAAAAGGCTGCCTTTTGCATGGCGAATTCTTACTCTAACTTCTTCAAGGCATCTCCCATCAGATATGATTGTACCGAGATTATTGTACCGATTCATTTGTTTAAGAATATCCCCATTTACTTGTATATTACATTGTGATATTTTGTTTTTCCTAGTGACGACTAAAATCTGTGTCTTCTTACAATTTAATTATATCCCTAGATTTTCACTGTGTGTAACAACCGCATCTACTAAATGTTGCAGATCCTGTTCGCTGTCTGCAATAAATACTGTAGCATCCGCATATCTAATGTTGTTGGCGTTACGTCTCCCCCCCCCCCCCCCCGCAATTAATCTCATATCGTCCATTTGCTTTAGAAAACTTTTTAGGAAAAGGGGGAGGGGTAAATAATGAAAACCTGGACAATTAATGAGCACGGGAAAATATGGACAATTAATGAACAAGAAATATTTGGACAATTAGTGAACACGGAAAACCTGGACAATTAGTAAGTAGGGAAAACTGGACAATTAGTAAATAATGAGAAAGTTGACAATTAGTAAACAAGAAAAACATAGTCAATTAGCAAACAAGGAAAAAACAGGCCAATAGTGAAGAAGAATAACCTGGGTAATTAATAAACATGAAAAATCTGCATACTTAGTAAACAAAGAGAACTTATGTATTCAGTAAGCATGTAAAATTTGACATATTGTAAACAAGGGAGATGAAGAAAATAAGAAACCCATGTGAACGTAGAGATGTGGTTTTACAGAAGAAAGCAGGAAGTAGTTGAGATAGCTGTGAGTTATCTGCATGTTTATAAAGAGACTATGACACAAACTTCTCACAACCACCAGAAAGAGACATTCGACTTTATTTAATCACGCCATAGAAGAGGAAGACCAGGACATAATATTAACATACCGGGCAGTTTTACAGACAGACAGATAGAGGACAATTAGGACATAATGTTAACAGTCAGAAAGTTTTACAGAAAGACAGATAGAGGACAATTAGGAAATAATGTTAACAATCAGAAAGTATTAAAGAAAGACAGATAGAGGACAATTAGGACATAATGTTTACAAACCGGAAAGTTTTACAGTAAGAAAAATAGAGGATAGTTAGGATATAATGTTAACGAACCGAAAAGATTGATTGATTGATTGATCTAGGAACCGACATC
Source organism: Cepaea hortensis (assembly GCA_963921405.1). Classification (NCBI taxonomy): domain Eukaryota; kingdom Metazoa; phylum Mollusca; class Gastropoda; order Stylommatophora; family Helicidae; genus Cepaea; species Cepaea hortensis. The sequence goes on along the minus strand of OY992897.1, from coordinate 67,950,348 downwards.
ACATCATTCTTCATTGAATCTTCATCAATGATCTCGTTGCTAATCTACCACATGGAATTAAAGCGGCAATGTACGCCGATGACCTGGTTCTATGGAGCACAAATGAACATGCATCAGTGGCCACCAGATTACAACAAAGAGCTGTAGCACATTTGTCGCATGGGCAAATAGATGGTGTGTCAGTATAAACACTGATAAGTGCAGCACAACCCTATTTACCCTCTCTCCAAAACAAAAGGCAGGGACCATCCAGATAAATGGAACACCCCTAAGAGAAGATAAAGAACCAACATACCTTGTAGTAACCTTTGATGGCAGGCTGACATGGAGAAAGCACATCAACAAAGCAGTAGCAAAAGCCAGAAAGAAAATAGCCATCCTGAGAAAGCTAAGTGGAACCACATGGGGAGCCAGTAGGAAAATACTTAGTTTATCAACAGAGCATACGACCACACCTACAATGCGGGTCAACTGCGGTGTTCGGCATCAAAAACCACACTACAAGAGCTGGACAATGTGCAAAATCAAGCACTTAGAGTCACCACAGGAGGGATGAGATCAACACCTATAGTGGAAATGGAGAATATGGGGAGGACACAATCACTGAGTGAGCGCAGAGATACGAAAACGCTAATACAAGCAGAAACGTTCCTCGGCTTGCCAGGCCACCCAATGAAGAACAGATTTGAAAACCTAGCTATGGGGCGGTTGAAAAGAAGTAGTTTTATGCACCAGGCCAAACGACTCTGCAGTGAAACCACCGATCTGCCCACAGTTGGTATCCCCCTAACAACTATTCCAGAGCGAACTCCATGGAAAGATGAGCATAGACTATCATAACACGGAAAACCTGGACAGTTAGTAAGTAGGGAAAACTGGACAATTAGTAAAGAATGAGAAAGATGACAATTAGTAAACAAGGAAACCATAGTCAATTAGCAAACAAGGAAAAAACAGGACAATTGTGAAGAAGAATAACCTGGGTAATTAATAAACATGAAAAATCTGCATACTTAGTAAACAAAGAGAACTTATGTATTCAGTAAGCATGGAAAATTTGACATATTGTAAACAAGGGAGATGAAGAAAATAAGAAACCCATGTGAACGTAGAGATGTGGTTTTACAGAAGAAAGCAGGAAGTATTTGATATAGCTGTGAGTTATCTGCATGTTTATAAAGAGACTATGACAAAAACTCTTCACAACCACCAGAAAGAGACATTCGACTTTATTTAATCACACCATAGAAGAGGAAGACCAGGACATAATATTAACATACCGGACAGTTTTACAGAAAGACAGATAGAGGAAAATTAGGACATAATGTTAACAATCAGAAAGTGTTACAGAAAGACATAGAGGACAATTAGGACATATTGTTAACAATCAGAAAGTTTTACAGAAAGACAGATAGAGGACAATTAGGACATAATGTTAACAATCAGAAAGTTTTACAGAAAGACAGATAGAGGACAATTAGGACATAATGTTAACAATCAGAAAGTATTACAGAAAGACAGATAGAGGACAATTAGGACATACTGTTTACAAACCGGAAAGTTTTACAGTAAGAAAGATAGAGGACAATTAGGACATAATGTTTACAAACCGGAAAGTTTTACAGTAAGAAAGATAGAGGATAGTTAGGATATAATGTTAACGAACCGGAAAGATTGATTGATTGATAGATCTAGGAACCGACATAACATCATTCGGGGCATTCTCATAGGCGCTCCGTCCCCATCCTCAGCAACCAGCGAAGAGTTCCAACACCAATAGTACCAGCAGCAATCTTATTATATGTCCGTCTCGCCTTTCCTCTGAGCGTCGAGCGTCGGCCAGATCACCTCGTTACTCGTCGTTGCCTCATTCTTGCCAGATAATGATGGTCCATTTGCTCCTCCGAGGTGTACACGTGCTCCCACAAGGCCGCAACCACGTCTGCCTTGTCATGCATCAATATTCCACCAAGGTTTGCAGAGCCAGCCAATCTGTTCATTCCCCAGCACACCAGTGTGCCCCGGAGAAAAGATCCAGGCGATGCTTGCCACCCATGATCTCTGAAGCGAAGCAAGCCATTCTACACGAAGCATGCATGTCCTCACCTTCCTCAGCATGCTGTCTGAGTCAGTTACAATCACGATATGTGTGTGTGTGTGTGTGTGTGTGTGTGTGTGTGTGTGTGGGTGTGTGTGTGTCGTATTCTCGATCCAGCGGAAAGCTGCAGTGACCGCCTCGACCTCCATTCTTAAGCTATATGTTGTGGTATCATATGCCAGGCTCTCCTGCACCAAACGTCGGCCATTAGCTTTTGCTATGAACCCTCAGGTACTTCTCCTACCTCTCGACCCCGAACCATCTGTGTAGATAATCACATCACCCGAGCGAGCATTGTCCTGAATTAGTTGCTGGATTTCCACTTCGTGGCCCCTGCTGGCCATTCCCTGCACTCCCGGCTCAATGTGATTATAAATCTGCACAAGTCTGACTGCTCCGCTGGCACTCTGACCCACTCTTCTACTCGCCTAATGTTCTCCAAGGGGCACACCTGTCTGATCGTATCCTCCGCCTGAGCAATCCATGGTTTCCCTCTTGTCAGTCACTGACCCTTAACTGCGTCCAGCGCCTCATGCAACAGGTGATCTGTGTCTGCAGCTACTCTGAGGTATGCCTTCGCTTGCATCACCTTGAACCTACCTGCAACAGTCGGCAAACCAAGGATGTAATGCTTACACACTACTGGGGTATCTCTGGTGCATCCCAGAATGACCCGCATAGCTTCGTTCTGTATACGCTCTAACTTCACCAGCTGACTCTTTGAGACAGTGAGCAGTCCTAGTCCATAAACAATCACTGAGAGGATCAAGTGCTAGTATAGTGTGAAAAGCATTCTCTGCTCTATGTCCATTGCAGCCATAGTTTGTTTTAAGTGCATTGAGTCCCTTTTGCGATCTTGTCACAACAGTCTCCATATGGTCCTTGAAGGACAGGCTCCTTTCAAATGTGATTCTTCAGATACTTCAGTTTGTTCTCTCTGCTGACGCTTCTACCATCTATAGTGAGGCTTGGGACATCAGTTCTCACAATCCTGTTGTCCAGAGAGCACCACAAAACAGCTGCCTTTTCCGGGTGGATGACAGCACTCATTTCAGTACAACAGTCAATCAATTTTTCTACTATCGCCTGTAGCTCCTGGGCTGTTTGCTCCCTATCTCTCCCCTGCCTATATGCAAGAATATCATCTGCAAATGTTAGTATCCTTCCAACCCCTGGTGCTTCTAGGTTTATAATCTTGCTCGTATACACGTTAAAGAGCACAGCTGAGATTGCAGATCCCTGTGGCAGTACCGGGTTTAACATATGTGGCTCTGAGGTCCATGCACCCAGACGGAGAGCAACCCGACGAGAATACAGGACGGCTGCTATCCAGTTCACCAACCAGGGATTGACCACCTTCTCCATTAGTGCTATCATCAAAATATCATATCTAACTCTATTGTATGCATTCTCGAGATCAAGCGCCGCCGCCATCGTTTCCTGTCTACTCTGGAACCCCTCGTAAACGTCAAAGGCAAAAGTGGCTGCATTTGACCAGGTATCTTTTCTTGGCTTGTAGCTCCCCGGGCCTCTTGGAAGAAGTTTCCCCCTTTCCAAAAACTCTTGCAGCTTGACCGCGACTATCTTCTCTAAAACCTTCCCAAATGTATTTTGAAGGGTGATGATCTTAAAGCCGCTAAGCTTTGAATGATCCTTGAATGGATTTGTGAGAGGGATGAGATAGTTGTGCACCCAATCCTGCGGTACTGATGCTGTCCTAATGATCTGGTTAAAGTAGTCGGTCATCTCCTTCAGGTCTACATCGCTCAAAGCCTTCATTTGGCCATACCTAACCCCATCTGGCCCTGGTGCCGTGTCTTTTGCCTTTTTCAAAATATGGTTAACATCTTCAACCCGTTTGATGTCTTCATAATGCATATTTTTCATGGTGCCAGATAAGTCCTCTCTAGAAAAATTTACAGAAAGAAAGATAGAGGAAAACTATTACATAATGTTAACAGCCAGAAAGCTTTACAGAAATAAAGCCTGCGGAAAACTAGGACATGCTGTTAATAAACAGAATGTTTAACAGACAGAAAGATAGAGGAAAACCGAGACATTATGTAAACAACCAGAAAGTTTTACAGAAAGAAATATACGGTAAAACTAGGACATAATTTTAACCCCGGACAGATTTAAAGAAAGAGAGTTAAAGGAAAACTAAGACATGTCAACAACCAGAAAGTTTTACAGAAATAACCATAGAGGAACACTAGGACATAATGTTAACAACTTGAACGTTTTATAGAACGAACTGTGTTTGAATTTGTATCTTCAAAGGGTCACAAATTGGGCCCGCAGGCCCGCCTTACATTCGACCCTTCCAATCACTCATCTATCGTTCATCAATTGTGAGATGTTACATTCACATGAAAAAAACAAAACATTGTCAAATGAAAGAAAGGTGGAGGAACACTAGGACATAATGCTAACAATCAGACAGTTTTATAGAAAGAAAGATATAGGATGATGATATTGGAGAAATATTAACACGCGAATTCATACATTAAGCTAGATATTACACAATGTAGAGTCACATGATCGCCCACGTCAATCTACAAGATATCTGTTGATTACTCATTCTATTTGGTACTATTTTTTGTTTCAGAAATCCAACTGTGAAATCAATCAAGAATGCAAATTAAGGACAACAACAAAGTACATTCGTGTCAGCTTGCTTCCTGGGCCTACGTTCAGTAGTAGTGATCACACGTGTACAATGTTACTGTTGTGTTCATGTCGCGGTCTGTTGCAAAAATAAAACATATTGATGGAGCTGAAAACTGTAGGGGGTTTATTTGTGTGTTTATTTGAAGATGACATTGTTTAGTGCAGCATATATAGTTGACAACACCGTGATTAACGAGCGTAGTATCTTTGTAGCTACATGCTACTTACCTTACTTCCTGCCTGCCTACCTGCCTACCAACCTACCTACCTACCGATCTACCTATCTACATACACACTTGTCTGTCCACTGTTCTACCTACCTACACACCTACTTAGTTACACAACGAGCTACCTAACTACCTAACTATTTACACGCATAACTACCTACTTAATTGCATACTGTAATACCTACCTTAATAACTGCATACATAGCTACATATCTAACTACCAACTTAATTACATGCTTTACTACCTGCCTAATTGTCTATCTAACGACCTACTTAACTGCATACCCACTTACTTATCTACCTACCTACTTAAATACCTACCTACCTAAATAGCTAACTATCTAACTAACAACCTATGTACGTTACTACCTAGGTAATTACCTACCTAATACCCACCTTCCTACCTATCTTTTTTATGTTGCATATCCCTTACAGGACGTAGCATTCAACACCAGCATTTTCAGCTGCGTGTTATGTTTTCTAAACCAAGTTTTCACTTCACATTCAACTTCGGCGTCATTCGCGAAATGTCTCCCGCCAAGGTGGGTTGTCAGTGTTTATGCTGACAAATGTTTGTCCCTGAAAGTGGTGCATAACTGGGTAGAAAATTTTACGAGAGTGAATCAATAATTAAGTCACACAGTTCTGTGGGATGGCCGGTAAATTGAAACAAAGCACGCAGTTCTATGCAGCCGGTTTGGGAGGACTGATAAAACGATGGGATAAGTGCATCAATGTTGGTGGAAATTATGTTGAGAAATAAAGGGACAATGTGTGTATACAAATAAACTGGTTTCAAGTTGTTATCATATGCAGTTATTTTTCTACAGCCATTTGCGACTTACTTATTAACTTATCCTCTTAACTACATACCTACTTATCCTAATAACTACATACCTACTTATCTAAAAAAGTATATACCTGCTTATCTAAATTACCACATACCTACTTATCTAAATAACTACATACCCACTTATCTAAATAACTACATACCTACTTATGTAAATATCTACATGCCTATTTATCTAAATATCTATACTCCTACTTATCTAAATAACCACATACCTAAATAACTGTATACCTACCGGCTCTGCGGCGAAGGGCTAACGAACACAATTCGTAATCCTGCTTACCGCGTTCGAAACACCGCTGCGGGCTATGTGGAAGCAGACCGACTTGCATTGTTTTGTATGAAATGGTATGGGTGCCGGTCACTCAGAAAGCAATAGAAAAACAATGAACGTAAACTTTCCAAGAAATCACAAACAGCCAAAAAAAAATTGCTGGAGTTGACTGCGACGCACTGTAAAAGATATACAGCTAACTAACCTACCTATCTAAATAACTAAATATCTACCTAAATAACTACTAGTTAAATAACTAAATCCCAGGCTTTGTGCTATGGAGAGGCAATAACTCCATCCCTGGTCTTAACCGGTCTCGGAATCAAAGCGAGAGGCAACTGTTACGGGTTATAAGTCCTTGTCAGTTGGCGTAGACATGGGGCGCCACGCGTTGCCTCTGACGGTCGGAGACACCTACAGGTGTCACTGATCAGCTACCACCCGCCTCAAGCTGAGCAGCCCCCGGCCAATTGGGTGCTGATCCGCCACAGCCTGCCTGCTTCAATGGGTGCTTGGTGCTAGGACAAAATCTGAATCTCAGGCTGTAAAACCAATGCACCAGGTACTAATAAAAAGAATAGTAATTGGCCTTACCAGCCACACTCGCCACCGCCATGTATCGTAGTTATTAAGCCTTTTTGAAGCACAATGTACCAAACTATCGTCTGTGATGACGGAAAGGTGCCAATGATGAATGATGGAAATAACTACATACCTACATACCTAAATAACTACTTTCTTCATTCATGTGTGGTGCCGAATGTTGGACAGACCATCGTCTCATTGTCTCGAAAATAAACATTCACATCAGCCCACCACGGCGTCCTCAAGGGGTGAAAATGCAATAAAAGCTTAAACCAGCCTAAACAGCAAGAAAATGCAGCAGTCGTTTGAAAATATGCTGGAAGACCGCCTCAAGCCCAATGCTGCAGCTAAACAGGATACAGAAACAGAATGGAGAGCCCTAAAGGACATAATTTACAACACTGCTATGGAAATTCTGGTCCAGCCCCGCGAAAGCATAAAGAGTGGTTTGATGAAAATTCCGAAGACATCAACCAATTGCTGGCCGAGAAACATCTTCTCCTCAAGGCACATTTGAATGACCCGAAGTCAACATCAAAAAAAGATGCTTTCAAGAACATTCAGAGAGTAGTGCAGCAGAAACTTCGGCACATGCGGGACTCCAGGCTGAGCAGCAAAGCTGATGAAATTCAGGGCTTTGCTGACAGACATGATATGAAAAACTTCTACGACTCACTGAAAGTGGTCTATGGTCCTACATCACCAGGCATAGTTTCCCTCCTCAGTGCAGATGGGGGAACACTGGTCACCGATAAGAAAGAAATCCTTCAACGCTGGGCAGAGCATTTCAGCAACATCTTAAATGCAACTTCCATCTTCGATGATGAAACCATCAACTGCCTTCCTCAAGTTCCCACCAATGAGACACTTGATGACCTGCCAACCATAGTGGAAGTAAACAAAGTCATCCAGCAACTCTCCAGCGGCAAGGCACCTGGTCCTGACTCCATCCCAGCAGAGATATACAAGGCAGGTGGGCCGGTCCTAAAAGAGCAGCTTCACCAAGTCTTCACAAACATATGGGTGGACGAGACCATGCCACAAGATTTCAAGGACGCGTCAATAGTCCACCTTTACAAACGTAAAGGAAACCGCCAATCCCGTGAACGAACGAACACGAACGAACAAACTTTATTTTCAAAGGGTTAAGAATTGGGCACGCAGGCCCGTCTAACATTCTGCCCTTCTGTCAATCGCTTTCATACATTATTTTATTCACACATCATTCAAGAGTTGTTAGCCGCAGAGCCGATAGGTATACAGTTATTTAGGTATGTGGTTATTTAGATAAGTAGGAGTATAGATATTTAGATAAATAGGCATGTAGATATTTACATAAGTAGGTATGTAGTTATTTAGATAAGTGGGTGTGTAGTTATTTAGATAAGTAGGTATGTGGTAATTTAGATAAGTGGGTATATACTTATTTAGATAAGTGGATATGTAGTTATTAGGATAAGTAGGTATGTAGTTACGAGGATAAGTTAATAAGTAAGTCACAAATGGCTGTAGAAAAATAACTGCATATGATAACAACTTGAAACCAGTTTATTTGTATATATATACATTGTCCCTTTATTTCTCAACATAATTTCCACCAACATTGATGCACTTATCCCATCGTTTTATCAGTCCTCCCAAACCGGCTGCATAGAACTGCGTGCTTTGTTTCAATTTATCGGCCATCCCACAGAACTGTGTGACTTAATTATTGATTCACTCTCGTAAAATTTTCTACCCATTTATGCACCACTTTCAATGACAAACATTTGTCAGCATAAACACTGACAACCCACCTTGGCGGGAGACATTTCGCGAATGACGCCGAAGTTGAATGTGATGTGAAAACACGGTTTAGAAAACATAGCACGCAGTTCTATGCAACGGGTTAGGGAGAACTGATAAAACGATGGGATAAGTGCATCAATGTTGGTGGAAATTATGTTGAGAAATAAAGGGATAAAGTATGTATAAAAATAAACTTGTTCCAAGTTGTTATCATATTTAGTTATTTTTCTACAGCCATTTGTGACTTACTTATTAACTTACCCTTATATTTAGATACGTTTGCATGTAGTTATTTAGATAAGTAGGCATGTTGTAAGTTAGAAAAATAGGGATGTAGTTATTTAGATAAGTAGGTATGTAGTTATTTAGATAAGTAGGTATATAGTTTTTTAGATAAGTAGGTATGTAGTTTTTTAGATAAGTATGTAGGTAGTTATTTAGATAAGTAGGTATGTAGTTATTTTGATAAGTATGTATGTAGTTATTTAGATAAGTAGGTATGCAGTTATTTAGAAAAGTAAGGATGTAGTTATTTAGATAAGTAGGTATGTAGTTATTTAGATAAGTAGGTATGTAGTTAATAAGATAGGGATGTAGTCATTTATGTAGGTACGTTTGTAGTTATTGGGTGAGTCGTTGACACCTTGCAGTCTTTACAGAAGAAAGTATGTGAGTTGGAATGTGGCCAATATTCTATCACAATGTCTGGGCAGAGCTTCAGAGGATCATGTGGCGCCCAAACGACATGACCTCTCTCTCGGCCTAACCTTGTGTTGTCCAGAGGAATGGGTAACCAATACGTCTGGCACAAGGTAGGCTGCAAACACTGTCGGCGCAGCGTCAAAACCACCGCGACCTCTTCACCACGAGCAGGTGGCGAGTTATGGCCAGACCCTGACACCCAAGGGACCCGGCTTAGAGACGTTCAGCCAAGACCCACAGGTGAGGGCCTCGTACGAGCCCGGACCATAAGGGCGCGCACATCTGTCGATCACAAGTGTCCGGACCTGTGTAAAGCGTTCACTATCGTCAGACTCTCCACCTGACTTTAAGCGGACCCCGCGACCAGCGGGAATAGGCCCGCCAGAGCTGCCGCAGGAGATATTGCCTGTCTATTGCAAGCAAATCCCCCATCCTTCCATTGTGCGGATCTCGCGACCGGCGAGAATAGGCCCGCCGGAGATTATGCTCGTCTGCTGCGAACAAATCTCTACCGAGAGACTGAATAAGTAAAGAAACGATAAAAGTGATTGATTAAAAAAAGAGATTTTTAATAAGATTATTAATAAAATTAAGATAAAAGAGATTGGGTGAGTAGATATGCAGTTATTTAGGTATGTAGTTATTAAGGTAATGTTAGGTCTTAGTCAGATATGACTGAGCTACCGAATGACAGTAGACGGTACTACCTGCTTCTGTTAGCGCCGAATGTTAGGCGGCGATCACCAAACCCGACACCCCACATTATGCCAACGGCTTCGGGATGAAGAGCGCAAATGGGAGGGTACAAGCCTTATCCAGGTGTGAGGAAATGCAACCTAAAGACAAAATGTCATGTCAGGGCAGACCAGGCCCTAAGCCTTGGTTGGTAACTGGTCTAGGATCGAAGCTCCGACAGGCAGACAGTTAGTGCATTGCTTTGCTAATACGGCAGCTTCTGCAGCTTGTCTTGTTCCAGACTTTTTAGTTTTACCTTTCCTCTTGAGTAAACTAGTCAGGCCGAGAGAGGGATCATGCTGCATGGGCAACCCATGGTCTCTAAATTCAGCCCAGGCTTTGTGTTATGGAGAGATATCCCTATTTTACAAACTATCGTCTGTCAAGACGGCAAGGTGCCAGTCAGTCAGTCAGTTATTAAGGTAGCGATGTAGTCATTTAGGTAGGTACGTTTGTAGTTATTGGTAGGTATGTAGTCATTTAGATAATTAGGTATGTAGTTATTTAGGTAGGTAGGTATGCTGTTATTTAGATAGGTAGGTATGTAGTTTTCAGGTGGGTGGGTACGCAGTTATTTAAAAAAGTAGGTGGGAGTCTCTGTGGGGAAGTGGTCAAGCCGTTTAATTCGTGCTCCGAAGGTTGTGGGTTCGATTCCGGGCCGCGCCCTTCGGTTTACGAGTTAAATGTTTCGGAGACTCCTGTGGGTCGTCGCTAAAAGCTACGGAGTTCGTGCTTTGTGCGACGCTTTCCGCGCTGCGGAAAGAGACCGAGCCATATGGGATAAAACCCGGTGCGATGAAGTCGACCCTGTCGACTTTTAAGTTAAAAAAAGTAGGTATGAAGTTATTTAAACGTAGGTATTTAGATAGATGCCGGCTTCGTGGCTTAGAGGTTATGACTTTTCTCCGTAATCTCGTATACTCTCGTCGGTAGCGTGATGACGGTTTGAATCAGCAGTGGTTCGAATCGCATCAGTAACTTACGGGGTATGTGAGCCGGCCGCTCAGAAACCAATAGCAAACTACTGAGCGTAATCTTGCCAAGAAATCAATATACAGCTGAAAGATGCTGGTGTTGACAGCGATGTCCTGTAAAGGATATTCAAAACAACAAAAAACAAAAACAAAAAAAATTAGATAGATATGTGTGCAGTTACTTAGGCAGGTAGGTATATAGTTATTGAGGTAGGTATGTACAAAGTTAGGCATGTAGTTATTTAGGTAGGAAGGAGTGTACTTAATTAAGTAGGTATGTATGTGGTGATCGAGTGAAATGGCGAGTCATGACCGCCCACGCTTTCCGGCATGGCACATGATGGATGGATGTATGTGGTTATTTGTGTAGGTAGTTATGTAGTCATTTAGGTAGGTATGTATTTAAAAAGCTAGGTATGTAGTAATTTTAATTTAAGTAGGTATTGTTATTTATGTAGGTAAGTGGGTCGGTATGTGATTATTTAGGTAGGTAGATATGTGATTATTTAGGTAGCAAGGTATGTGATTATTTAGTTAGGTATGTGATTAGGTAGGTAGGTATGTAGTTATTTAGGTAGGTCCAAAAAAAACCTGTCATTTGCTGCCTATAGTACCTTGCGGTGTAGGTTTAGGGGGGGGGGGATCTTGAGCCTAAGGAATTTAGGCTCGATGGCTAGTGCACTCTCCGCGAACTGTGCATGTTAGAGTTTTCTTTTTGACCCGGACAGAAAAACTCCACACCTTACTGAGGATTCGAAACCGGGTCTCCCGAATGAGAGCCCGGCTTAGGTAGGTAGGTACGTGTTATTTAGGTATGTAGGTGGGTGGGTAGGTAGGTAGGTAGGTGGGTTGGTGGGTAGGTAGGCACGTGTTATTTAGGTAGGTAGGTGGGTGGGTAGGTAAGTGTCAGAGTCTACCGAAGTGCAGGGATGCAGTGACATCGTTACGCCCGCCAGGTGACTTAGTCCCCAGCAGGGATGACGTAACTTCGTTACGCCGCCAGGCGAGTAGTAGTCACCTGCCTGCAAGGTTGCTGGCTGACGAGACGGCCAGCGGTCAGGCAAGGACGCACGCATGTCTCGTGAAGCCACCTCAGGTGGGGAGGCAAGTTGCGAGCTATAGGCAGACAGCTCTGGGACGTCGACTGGACCGGACGCATGATGAGAGAAAGGCGTTGTGTGGTTTCTGTGCCTGAAAGTCGAGTGTCTGGACATCTTGAGAGTTAGACTATGAGCTGTATTGTGGATGTAAGTGTATTGAAGTATCAAGTATATCTTGTTGTGATCATCGTACTGTATATGATCTGTAAATAAATCCATTGAACGTGTCGTTGAGTCTTGAGTCAAATCACGTTGTACTTGTACTGTCTCACATGTGTTAGGTTAGCGAGCCAAGTTTAAGACCCTGACATGTGTGGACGTGGTGGCATTCGTCCGGCTTTGAAATGAACGTGTTTATGTGATTAACGGTTAAAACTAGAGTTTGTGAACTTAGAATTGTTGTCAAACTTGATTGTACATGTAAATGTGATCGTGGAAGGCTCATTTTGATATAGTATTACATTGTTTAAACATGGAGACTAGTTGTAAACGTACGGTGCATACATATTGTTTGATCTTGTAAACGTGTAAAACATTCGTGATTGTTAAATTTGTCACCGTTTTGACCTTGTCGACATTGTGATCTTGTCGCCATTGTGACCTTGTCGCCATCTTGTAAACTTGATGTCTTTGTCCTTACTGAATGTCATCTTGATGTAAGTGATGTGTCATCAATGTTATAGCGTGTTGAGATACATTTAGATTGTCTTTGTAAAGTAAGTTGTGGAAAGCAGAAAGATTTGGAAAGAAAGTGACTTGTGTTTTGAAAAATAATAATTGTTGTTGACGGACAAAATTACGACATACAATTACACTCAACGCCATACAAACCTACTCAATACTTAGTGACAAGCAGGCACACACCATCAAATAGACGCTAATTTATTTCCTCCAAAACAAAGCAGGTTTTCCGTACCATCTGAAACCGTGCGCGTAGAGGTCATTTGTGTTTCGAAGTAGCGACCCTACAGTTCCTAGCCCGATTTCCAACCGTTTTTCACCGCATCCAGGGCACTTGAGTATATTTTTCTTTTCATTTACTTTAAGGATGCACATTTAGGCACGTATTGCCAATAGAATACAATTGTAAATTGTTTACTTTACTAACCACTTATAACAAATTGTGTGGCTGGTATTTCATTGACATTTTCCATCATGTCTTCATTAAATGATTTCATCGATATGGGGTTAAAGTTGAAGTTAACAGGTGATGAGTTAACGAAGTGGAGTGAGAATAAATACTCTGAATACCTACTAGTACAGGAGAAAGCTAATGAACGCGATGAAAGAGCGGCCGAAAGAGCATTAAAAATGGCAGAGACTGAAAGGGCTGCCAAGAAAGTAGAGGCAGAAACAGCCTTAAAGCAAGCCGAATTAGAACTGGCGGCAAAGACAAAGCAAGCTGAGATAGATAGTGAACTCAAGAAAGCAGAAATAGCAGCTCAGAGTAAGAGAGAAGAACTGGAGTTACAGTTAAAGATGAAACAACTTGATACTGAGACTGCCATTAATAAAGAGTATAAGAAATCTGAGAGACTGGAGAAAGAAAACCAGTACAAGAAATATCAAGGTATTGTACGTAATTATACCTCGGGTGACTGCATCGCAGCCTTTACCCAAAATTTTGAAACTTTAATGGAACATTACCAGGTTCCACTGTCTGAATGGAATATTGTTTATATGAGGAGTTTATCAGGGGAGCCTCTTAAAGTCATTGAGACTATCCCCAAAGACCTCAGAAAAGACTACCATTATCTTAAATCAAAGATTATGGCACATTTTATGTTAGACGAAGCAGGTTACAGAGAACAATTCAGCAAATTGAGCCCAAAACCGACTCAAACGTTCTCTGATTACCTCTGCTTAGTCCGAGATATATTTACCAAATGGACTTCAGCAGCAAAAGTTGACAAAAATTATCAAAGATTAGAAGATCTGATCATTAGAGATAACGTCATTTCATCCATTCCATCAGCATTTTCAAAATTTTTGCAGGAGAATGAATGCACTAGTGTAGATGAGATTGAGAGACGTGGTTCGGCGTATTACACAGCCAACAAACATTGCTTTGCCAGTGAAGCTACTGACATAAATTTTGTAGCAGCGGCTAACTATGACAAACCCTACAGTAGGCAGAAACCTCATAGACCTACATCTGAGAAGTATAATCACTGTGATTATTGTAAATACTCTCACCATCAAAGCGAGATGTGCGACAAGAACCCCGCATATAATACTTATCTACAAAACATGGTAAACAGACAAGATAAGGAGCGTAGATCCTTTCCTCTGTAAGGCGTACGGACACAATCGCCATGATTGTAAAGGTAGGCAAATGACCAACAAAGCAAATGCCGCCTTGTTTGACAGTTCATCGTCAGGTGAAGAACAATCAGAGAAACACCCTGTGAACTCAGCACAGGCTTTTGACATGTTTAACGCAAATAAATGTACTGTTTGTAACACCTTTTATGAAGATGGCGTGTTAACATGCGGCCACTCCATTCCTATTGCCAATGAAGAAGCTAATTTGGTAGTAGATTCTAAAGGCAGGATAAACATCCATCACGGATACGTGAATGGCAAGTCTGCTAAAGTCCTTCGAGACACGGGCAGTTCACTTATTGGTCTGAAGAGAACGTTCATAATGCCTACAGACTATACAGTACGTCCACACATGTCAGGGTCTTAAACTTGGCTCGCTAACCTAACACATGTGAGACAGTACAAGTACAACGTGATTTGACTCAAGACTCAACGACACAACGTTCAATGGATTTATTTACAGATCATATACAGTACGATGATCACAACAAGATATACTTGATACTTCAATACACTTACATCCACAATACAGCTCATAGTCTATCTCTCAAGATGTCCAGACACTCGACTTTCAGGCACAGAAACCACACAACGCCTTTCTCTCATCATGCGTCCGTTCCAGTCGACGTCCCAGAGCTGTCTGCCTATAGCTCGCAACTTGCCTCCCCACCTGAGGTGGCTTCACGAGACATGCGTGCGTCCTTGCCTGACCGCTGGCCGTCTCGTCAGCCAGCAACCTTGCAGGCAGGTGACTACTACTCGCCTGGCGGCGTAACGAAGTTCCGTCATCCCTGCTGGGGACTAAGTCACCTGGCGGGCGTAACGATGTCACTGCATCACTGCACTTCGGTAGACTCTGACACGCTCCCCCGGCAACTTCATGAAAGGTGTCATCTTTCATGTATAATATATGTACATACTGGGTTAATATTTTAATCTTGTCAGAGTCAACCCTTCTGTTGTTATATACATTGGTATCATAATACATAGACATACACATCTGCCATAGAAACCTATAAGAAATGGAAGTTGCATTCACCGACATGTGGTGTTCAACCTTTAACACTTGTCAGGTTTCATCATCTCGATGGCTGATTACTTCAATTGCATTATTGACCCAGTCAGATCGGTAGTACCAGCTTCACGCATCTACCTCGCAGCCTTTGAAAAAAAAGTAATAATATGGTTTCTGAAACAAAAAACCATCTAGCTAGACCGAAATGCGGCTTTTACTTAAGTCGCATTAAACGCTCAAACCCTGACCTCATTTGGCCAGGAGCTCTTGTGTTGGTCTGCAATGTCGGCAACACTCTGCCATGCCCAGTAGATGTCTACCTGGTGTGTTAACAATCTGGCAAACACATGGCTATTTTTATACAACACATTACAGTATACATTTCAAATTATGGCCCTTTGTGTACTGATGTAATAGCAACTAAATGAAAGGGGAATAATTTCAACATTTATGACATATAATATTTTACAATAATTATTCTATTTCTTAGCGTCATCGCTTGACGTTTCTTCATCCTAACGAGAAAAAGTCGGTAGTATGAATACATTAATCAAGATATGATTCTTAGATTACACTATATAAATATATAAACACACAATTCGTGTATTCAACTTTGTTGATTCCTAAAGATTTTAGAATCGTCATAGCTTTTTAAACTTTTATGTGTCGTCTGCTAATTTTGCTCTAAATTTCTAACTAATCCGGAAGTACACACGAACACTAAACAGTTGATGTTACAACTTGTAGAACACACTTGTTCCGGTTTGGTGTAGTTACGGAAAGTACAATGTTCTAACAGTTCATGTGTTGGATGTTTCACTGTAAACTCTTCTGGATTTCGCTTGACTGCAGTGGTGTAGCTGTCAATGTTTAGGTCACACTTTCACACAAGGATTTAAAATATCACTGGAAAGTTCCACACGGAGATGTGGACAGTAGGTAGATAGCTGGGTGGGTAGGTAGGTATGTGTTATTTAGGTAGGTAGGTGGGTGGGTAGGTAGGTATGTTGTTATTTAGATACGTCGGTATTTAGTTTCTTCATAAAGTTGTGTAGGTAGTTAAATAGATAGGTAGGTAATAATGCAGGTAGTTAATTAGGTGGTTAGGTTGGTAGGTAAATAGGTAGGTAGTTTGATAGTTAGTTAGGTAGGTAGGTGGCTATGTAAACAAGTAGTGTTTAGGGAGGTAGGTAGTTAGATAGGTAGGTAGTTAAATAGATTGGAAGATAATTATCTAGGGATAAAGGTGTGTAGTTAAAGGGGTAATTAAATAGGCATTTAGTTAGGTAGTTAAGTTATCTAGGTAGTTACATAGGTAGCTAGGTATGCACTTAGGTAGATAGTTAGGTAGGTAATTATTTAGATAGTTATATATTTATTCAGGTAGTTATGTAGGTAATTAAACATATAGGTATTCAGGTAGTAGTTAGATAGATAGGGCCGGTTTCCCTGGCCAAGGGATTAACGACGTTGTTCATAATCCCGTATATTCACGAAGGGAAAACAGCTGCGCGAGATTCGGCAGTGGATCGCGCCGCGCTGGTATCTTACGGGGCTATGTGAGCAGGTCGTTTAGAAATCAATGGCAAACTACTGAAAGTAAAACGTGCCTAGTACATCAACACCAGCTGAAAATGCTGGTGTTGAATGCTACGTCCTGTAAGGGATATGCAACATAAAAAAGATAGGTAGGAAGGTGGGTATTAGGTAGGTAATTACCTAGGTAGTAACGTACGAGGGTTGTTAGTTAGATAGTTAGCTAGGTAGCTAGGTAGGAATTTAAGTAGGTAGGTAGATAATTTAGTGGGTATGCAGTTAAGTAGGTCGTTAGATAGGCAATTAGGCAGGTAGTAAAGCATGTAATTAAGTTGGTAGTTAGATATGTAGTTATGTATGTAATTATTAAGGTAGGTATTACAGTATGCAATTAAGTAGGTAGTTATGCGTGTAAATAGTTAGGTAGTTAGGTAGCTCGTTGTGTAACTAAGTAGGTGTGTAGGTAAGTAGAACAGTGGACAGACAAGTGTGTATGTAGGTAGGTAGATCGGTAGGTAGGTAGGTTGGTAGGCAGGTAGGTAGGCAGGAAGTAAGTAGTATGTAGCTACAAAGATACTAATCACGGTGTTGTGAACTATATATGCTGCACTAAACAATGTCATCTTCAAATAAATACACACATAAACACACAAATAAACCCCCTACAGTTTTCAGCTCCATCAATATGTTTTATTTTTGCAACAGACCGCGACATGAACACAACAGTAACATTGTACACGTGTGATTACTACTACTGAATGTAGGCCCACGAAGCAAGCCGACAGGAATGTACTTTGTTGTTGTCCTTAATTTGCATTCTTGATTGATTTCGCAGTTGGATTTCTGAAACAAAAAATAGTACCAAATAGAATGAGTAATCAACAGATATCTTGTAGATTGGTGTGGGTGATCATGTGGCTCCACACTGTGTAATATCTAGCTTAATGTATGAATTCGCGTGTTAATATTTCTCCAATATCATCATCCTATATCTTTCTTTCTATAAAATTTTCTGATTGTTAGCATTATGTCCTAGTGTTCCTCCACCTTTCTTTCATTTGACAATGTTTTCTTTTTTCATGTGAATGTAACATCTCACAATTGATGAACGATAGACGAGTGATTGGAAGGGTCGAATGTAAGACGGGCCTGCGGACCCAATTTGTGACCCTTTGAAGATACAAATTCAAACACAGTTCGTTCCATAAAACGTTCCAGTTGTTAACATTATGTCCTAGTGTTCCTCTATGGTTATTTCTGTAAAACTTTCTGGTTGTTAACATTATGTATTAGTTTTCCTTTAACTCTCTTTCTTTAAATCTGTCCGGGGTTAAAATTATGTCCTAGTTTTACCGTATCTTTCTTTCTGTAAAGCTTTCTTGTTGTTTACATTATGTCTCAGTTTTCCTCTATCTTTCTGTCTGTTAAACATTCTGTTTATTAACAGCATGTCCTAGTTTTCCGCTGGCTTTATTTCTGTAAAGCTTTCTGACTGTTAACATTATGTAATAGTTTTCCTCTATCTTTCTTTCTGTAAATTTTTCTAGAGAGGACTTATCTGGCACCATGAAAAATATACATTATGAAGACATCAAACGGGTTGAAGATGTTAACCATATTTTGAAAAAGGCAAAAGACACGGCACCAGGGCCAGATGGGGTTAGGTATGGCCAAATGAAGGCTTTGAGCGATGTAGACCTGAAGGAGATGACCGACTGCTTTAACCAGAGCATTAGGACAGCATCAGTACCGCAGGATTGGGTGCACAACTATCTCATCCCTCTCACAAATCCATTCAAGGATCATTCAAAGCTTAGCGGCTTTAGGATCATCACCTTTCAAAATACATTTGGGAAGGTTTTAGAGAAGATAGTCGCTGTCAAGCTGCAAGAGTTTTTGGAAAGGGGGAAACTTCTTCCAAGAGGCCTGGGGAGCTACAAGCCAAGAAAAGATATCTGGTCAAATGCAGCCACTTTTGCCTTTGACGTTTACGAGGGGTTCCAGAGTAGACAGGAAACGATGGCGGCGGCGCTTGATCTCGAGAATGCATACAATAGAGTTAGATATGATATTTTGATGATAGCACTGATGGAGAAGGTGGTCAATCCCTGGTTGGTGAACTGGATAGCAGCCGTCCTGTATTCTCGTCGGGTTGCTCTCCGTCTGGGTGCATGGACCTCAGAGCCACATATGTTAACCCCGGTACTGCCACAGGGATCTGCAATCTCAGCTGTGCTCTTTAACGTGTATACGAGCAAGATTATAAACCTAGAAGCACCAGGGGTTGGAAGGATACTAACATTTGCAGATGATATTCTTGCATATAGGCAGGGGAGAGATAGGGAGCAAACAGCCCAGGAGCTACAGGCTATAGTAGAAAAATTGATTGACTGTTGTACTGAAATGAGTGCTGTCATCCACCCGGAAAAGGCAGCTGTTTTGTGGTGCTCTCTGGACAACAGGATTGTGAGAACTGATGTCCCAAGACTCACTATAGATGGTAGAAGCGTCAACAGAGAGAACAAACTGAAGTATCTGGGAATCACATTTGACATGAGCCTGTCCTTCAAGGACCATATGGAGACTGTTGTGACAAGATCTCAAAAGGGACTCAATGCACTTAAAACTATGGCTGCAATGGACATAGAGCAGAGAATGCTTTTCAAACTACACCAGCACTTGATCCTCTCAGTGATTGATTATGGACTAGTACTGCTCACTGTCTCAAAGAGTCAGATGGTGAAGTTAGAGCGTATACAGAACGAAGCTATGCGGGTCATTCTGGGATGCACACAGAGATACCCCAGTAGTGTGTAGGCATTACATCCTTGGTTAGCCGTCTGTTGCAGGTAGGTTCAAGGTGATGCAGGCGAAGGCATACCTCAGAGTAGCTGCAGACACAGATCACCTGTTGCATGAGGCGCTGGATGCAGTTAAGGGTCAGTGACTGACAAGAGGGAAACCATAGATTGCTCAGGCGGAGGATACGATCAGACAGGTGTGCCCTTCGGAGATCATTAGGCGAGGAGAAGAGTGGGTCAGAGTGCCAGCGGAGCAGTCAGACTTGTGCAGAGTTATAATCACATTGAGCCGGGAGTGCAGGGAATGGCCAGCAGGGGCCACGAAGTGGAAATCCAGCATCTAATTCAGGATAATGCTCGCTCGGGTGATATGATTATCTACACAGATGGTTCGGGGTCGAGAGGTAGGAGAAGTACCTGAGGGTTCATAGCAAAAACTAATGGCCGACGTTTGGTGCAGGAGAGCCTGGCATATGATACCACAACATATAGCTTAAGAATGGAGGTGGAGGCGGTCACTGCAGCTTTCCGCTGGATCGAGAATACGACACACACACACACACACACACACACACACACACACACACACACATCGTGATTGTAACTGACTCAGAAAGCATGCTGTGGAAGGTGAGGACATGCACGCTTCGTGTAGAGTGGGCTTGCTTCGCTTCAGAGGTCATGGGTGGCAAGTATCGCCTGGATCTTTTCTCCGGTGCACACTGGTGTGCTGGGGAATGAACAGATTGGCTGGCTTTGCAAACCTTGGTGGAATATTGATGCATGACAAGGCAGACGTGGTTGCGGCCTTGTGGGAGCATGTGTACACCTCGGAGGAGCAAATGGACCATCATAGTATGGCAAGAATGAGGCAACGACGAGAGACGAGGGGATCTGGCCGACGCTCGACGCTCAGAGGAAAGGCGAGACGGACATATAATAAGATTGCTGCTGGTACTATTGGTGTTGGAACTCTTCGCTGGCTGCTGAGGATGGGGACGGAGCGCCTATGAGAATGCCCCGAATGATGTTATGTCGGTTCCTAGATCAATCAATCAATCAATCTTTTCGGTTCGTTAACATTATATCCTAACTATCCTCTATCTTTCTTACTGTAAAACTTTCCGGTTTGTAAACAGTATGTCCTAATTGTCCTCTATCTGTCTTTCTGTAATACTTTCTGATTGTTAACATTATGTCCTAATTGTCCTCTATCTGTCTTTCTGTAAAACTTTCTGATTGTTAACATTATGTCCTAATTGTCCTCTATCTGTCTTTCTGTAAAACTTTCTGATTGTTAACATTATGTCCTTATTGCCCTCTATATGTCTTTCTGTAAAACTTTCTGATTGTTAACATTATGTCCTAATTATTCTCTATCTGTCTTTCTTTAAAACTGCCCGGTATGTTAATATTATGTCCTGGTCTTCCTCTTCTATGGCGTGATTAAATAAAGTCGAATGTCTCTTTCTGGTGGCTGTGAGAAGTTTGTGTCATAGTCTCATTATAAACATGCAGATAACTCACAGCTATCTCAAAACGTCAATACGGATGATAGAGTATTTATTGCAGACAGCGAACAGGATCTGCAACATTTAGTAGATGCGGTCGTTGCACACAGTGAACATCTAGGGTTAGAATTAAATTGTCAGAAGACACAGATTTTAGTCGTCACTAGGAAAAACGAAATATTACAATGTAATATACAAGTAAATGGGGGTATTCTTAAACAAATGAATCGGTACAATAATCTCGGAACAATCATAACATCTGATGGGAGATGCCTTGAAGAAGTCAGAGTAAGAATCGCCATGCAAAAGGCAGTCTTTTGCAAGAAGAAAAACATACTGACCAATAAAATGATGTCATTTGCAATGAGAAAAAAGAGTATTGAAGTGCTACATAGAATCTGTACTTCTGTATGGATGGGAAGTGTGGACAATGAGCAGACAGGTTGAAAAACATCTGATGGCTGTAGAAATGTGGTTTCTGAGGAAAATGCAAAGAATACATTGGGCAGACAGAAAAACCACGACCAGGTACTACAAGATACAAATGAAAACCGTAAACTGATAAGAGAAATTAGACGTAAACAGTCAACAGTTTTCGGACACGTTATGAGAAGAAATAAATCGGAGAACTTGGTGACAACTGGCAATATTGAGTAGAAACAAAACCCAAAGAAAAGGCAGAGAAGTAAATACCTAGATGACTTAGCCACGTGGTATGGTCGAAACAAGAACACTGAGCTGATCCACGACTCTGGTGATCGTGTGAGATGGCGAATCATGACCGCCCACGCTTATCGGCATGGCACATGATGATGATAACAGAAATTAAGCATTGTGTTTCTCACTACCATTGACAGCTTGCTATTGGCTATATTGAACAGATGTCAGTTACTACGTAGAGCGTGCTATTCTACTAGGGGATTCAAATGAAAACCTTAAAAGTGTTATAGAAATTATAGTAACCATAGTGACCAAATTATTTCAATGTTCATTGTTTTTTATTTTTGTTTTTTAAAGACAATAAAACAAGGACAATTGAAATATTTTAGTTACTTGAAACGTCACGAAAGTTTGAAGAGAATAATAATGGAGGGGTAATTGCCTGGGAAGAGAGGAAGAGGAAGGACAAAGAGAAGATGGGTGCAGGATGATGGCAGATGGGTGTTTCGGGCGCGGAACACCTTGCTTGTGATCGAGAACATTTCCGGAAGGTTGTTATGTGAGCGAGATTCCGTAAAGGATATGCTACTGAATGAATGACTTACTATGTAACCTGTCAATATTCTTGTTGAGGTGGAAGAGTGTTGAGCTCGTGGCATCACGGTGGAAACGAAGACGGGGACGTCAAAAAGACATTTTAAAAATGCCGCACAACGTTTGACATTCACCATAGGTGAGCAGCGTTCTGTTATCCGTGTTGTTGTTGTTGTTGTTTTTTTTTTTTTTCAGTGAAGGGATGAAACCTACAGAAATTCATCGGCGAATGAAGGTCCAGTATGGACATGCATGCCTGACAGTCCAGCAAGTGTGTGAGTGGAGCAGGAAGTTTCAAAACGGCGTGACTTATGCGAAGAGTACAGCAGGTGATGCATGAGTGGTTACACGCGCTAAAAAGGGAATTTGATTCTACAGGAATCCAAGCACTTTATCGGCGTTGGAGGACTTGCATTGAACGCAGTGGTGACTGTGGGGAAAAGTGATACATTTGTTCTTTACTTGTTCAGAATATATTCTCTCAAACACACACACACACACACACACACACACACCACACACATACAGAGACAGAGAGAGAGAAAGAGAGAGAGAGAGAGAGAGAGAGAGAGAGAGAGAGAAAGAGAGAGATAAGGCTTTCCTTTGAAGCCCCCTCATATGTTGAGACTACATCATTACATATTAATAAACGACAGATGACACAGCACTAGGTCGGGAATATATTTAATGACCTAGGAAACCGTCATTTGAAGCCGTCATAGGCTGGCTAGCCAAGCGTTTCATTTTACTGCTTCTATCGCATGCTGTTATTTTATACTGTGAATGCATATGATATAAATTCATTATAGTGCGTTTTCACGTTGTGGTTATTATGTTGTGATGCCTCGCATCATCACTCGTGCCTATGTTTATGACTTGTGTACCAGTATGGATGTCTGACATAGAAATTGGAGATTGATTGGGGCCAAAGAGCGCAGGGGGTTTATGATTGATGATTGAATGTTACTTTTTCAGACAGTATTCATACTGTGTATGTGCGTCACTGTTATCACGTTTCGTGCCGTACGATACATGCATGTGACTTCTTCTTTTGGGTATCTGCGTGTGTGAAAGTGTGTATGTGTCGATTGTGTGATAATGGGAAAGAGTGTATTTGTGTGCTTTGCTTTATGTATGAATGAGGATGAATGGGAGAGAGAGAGAGAGAGAGAGAGAGAGAGAGAGAGAGAGAGAGAGAGAGAGAGAGAGAGAGAGAGAGAGAGTATGTATAAGTAAAGATTTCTTAGTGAGTTTGTGATTGTGTGTGAGTATATGTGAAACCGAGGGAATGTGAATGTGTATGTTATTGGGTGTGTGCATAACTGTGAG
This sequence comes from Cepaea hortensis, assembly GCA_963921405.1. Classification (NCBI taxonomy): domain Eukaryota; kingdom Metazoa; phylum Mollusca; class Gastropoda; order Stylommatophora; family Helicidae; genus Cepaea; species Cepaea hortensis. The sequence continues at coordinate 67,926,574 of OY992897.1, read as the reverse complement.
AGTTTGTGTAAATGATGTAAGTATGTATATAGGTATGTATGTATGTGTTTGTGCATGTGTGCGTGTCTGTTTGTGTGTATGTGTGTCTGCCTACCACTTCTTCTTCTTCTTCTTCTTCTTCTTCTTCTTCTTCTTCTTCATCTTCATCTTCTTCTTCTTCTTCTTCTTCATCTTCTTCTTCTTCTTCTTCTTCTTCTTCTTCTTCTTCTTCTTCTTCTTCTTCTTCTTCTGTTACCTAATATGAGACAGACATCGACCATCCCGACTCTCTCAACTTCTCTGTTCTGGTATAATTTCATTAAATTGGTGTTTCTAGTCAAAGTATTTGCTGCCAAACTATTGAAGCTCTCCGCGTGCATGTTTCTCTGTCATCAACTGCCTCGTTTGCCGACTATTTTATCATACAAGGCTATATTTCTACTCCACACCGTCTGTTGACTTGACATACACATGTCAATTGTCTTCTTATTATGACTTAAATGAGTGTTCCTGTAAAATACCACTATCATGTTGCAGGTCTCTTACGGAATACCACTCCTATATAGGGCCGCCGAAAAGACTCTCGATCGTGATAAAGATCTTATTCCTCATATTAATGCCCTGCGTGTCTTTAAAATCCTATATCCGGCATAGAATTGGTCGAATCCCACCCCTTCCTAGACTTGTCTTTCTAAACCACTGTTATTTTTAACACAGACAACTCTCACAACCTCATCGTTCGTCTTCGTCTCTGTTTATGATTTTCTCAACTTGCTTCTAGTCAATCACACCCACTCTGTCATGTTTCTTCACCATCTCAATCCAAATTATCCTGCTGCCACCTTGCCTTCTTGACAGACGACAGTTTGTTACATTGTGCTTCAAAAATAGGCATAATAGCTACAGCCCATGGCAGGGACCAGGGAAGGAGTTATACCTCTCCATAGCATACATTCATTCATACAGCAGCATCTCTTTTGCAGAACCTCGCTCTCATAACAACCTTCCGGAAAATGTATCGGTCATAAGTAAGATGCCCCTCGTCCAATACACCAATCTTGAGATTATCTGCCTCATCCTGCACCTATCTTATCTTTGGCCTTCCTCGTCCTCTCTTCTCGGGCATATACCCCCCCCCCCCCACCCATTATTGTTCTCTCCAAACTTTCATGACGCTCCAAGTGATCAAAATATTAAAATGTTTTTTGTTTCATTGTCTTTAGTAGCCAACCTTCTTCAACATTCACATCTTTACATGTGGATGCATTTGTTTTTCTCTGTATCCAAGATATTCTTAGAATCCGTCTATAACATTTATATTTAACGGCATTTATATGCTGTTCAGCTTGTTTAGTAAGTGTCCAGGTCTCACAGGCGTATTTTGCATCTATAGAACAAAGCCTGGGCTAAATTGTAGAGACCACGTGTTCCCCATGCAGCATAATCCTTCTCTCGGCCTGCCTAGTTTACTCCAGAGGAAAGGTACCACCAATACGTCTGGAACAAGACAATCTGCCCGATCAGCAAATCAATACTCTAGCTGTCAGCCTGTCGGAGCTTCCATCCTAGACCATTATCCTAATGAAACAGGCTTGTCCTCCACAAAGATTCCAGCCATTGCCTTCTACACCAGTCTTTCGCGATCTTCCTGAGGAAACTCAGGGAGTCGCTAAAAAAAACATGCATGGGTGAACGCCTGTCTCCGCCACGCCATTGTCTTTGTTACTGCCATGACTTTCAGGGTTAAAATGTGTTTGCAGTATGCATTTCGTGAACTTTCCCAAGGCGACCAGATGAAACGCGTTAAAGTTACTTTGAAGATATCGTTCACAGCTTTTGGAATGCATCACGATGCATAGGAGACTGCTGCCAAAGACCGAAATTAAAGGCGTTCATTATTACGCAAGGATGTAGACTGGACTCCAAAAAAAAAAAAACAACAACGCAGGAGATCCCCTTCCTGGAACAACAAGCACTCTTTGTCCACATTATCAGAGAACATTTCGAGCCAAAATAATTCCCGCCATCTTAGAATTCACGGCACACAACTTTCAAGCCGACTGGATGAAATGAATGGTCAGCATCCTACTTGATGGACAAACACAGGCATATGCAGAATAACAGGCCACACTAAAAGATTCATTACACGGCCCAGTCTCAATGGAAACAATAAACTACATTGCCCATAAGAAGCTAAGATACATGAATCTAGTTGACTTGCGGATGGCAGGAGATTGTCTTGGGGTCGCAGAAGTAGCCATCCGGGCAGACTACTGTTAGAGCCTCCCCCCCCCCCCCCGGAAGCAACAGAGCAGAGCAATTCTGTCCTGGCTCTAAGACAATAGAACAAAGAAAAGTATCAGCTGCGATACAGTATATGCAACACTGTTTAAGAATGCTAGCGGTAACTCAGTTATATGTAACTTAAGTTATGGGGATATTGAATTTAATCATAAGAGATGAACAGATGTCTTTGCAATCGATATCTTTTTATTGGTCAGTATGTTTTCCATCTTGCAAAAGGCTACCTTCCTCATTGCGATTCTACTTCTAATCTCTTCAAGGTAACTCCCATCAGATGTTATGGCTGTTCCAAGATAATTGTACTGGTTCATTTGTTTAAGAATATTCTCATTTACCCGTATATTACCAGCTTTGTGGCGAAGGCGTGACGAACGCAGTTCGTAAGCTTGCATACCGCATTCAAAACACAGCTGCGGACGATATGGCAGCAGACCGCCCGGTTTTCGCGTTGGTTTTCATACAAATGTATGAGTACCGGTTGTTGCAGTGAGTAATTGCACACTACTGAACGTAAACATACAATAAATCATAAAAAGCCAAATAATTTCGTGGTTGACTGGAACGTCCTGTAAATGATATGCAACTAACCCGTCTATTACATTGTGGTATTTCTTTCTTCTTCAGTTTAATTCTAACGTTGTTCAATATGTACAATTACCTCATCTCTCCATTAGTGCCAAGGTCACCACCAGTGCCAGGCCATCAGCACTACCAAGGCCATGATCACTGCCAAGGTCACCGGCAGTGCCAAGAAGGATGAATTCGTTTCTATTTCTGAAATGTGAACATAAATTTGTCATACTCGAGTCATTGACAACAGTTTACTGCATTTATAATGTGCCATGCCAATAAGCGTGGTCGGTCATGTTTCACCATCACACTCGTTCACCAGAGTCGTTTATCAGCTCCGTGTTCTTGCCTCGACATGCCAATGGTCAAGCCATCCAGGTATTTACTTCTCTGACTTCCCCTTGTTCTCTTCCCCTCGATCTTGTCAGTTGTCACCACGTTCTCTAATTTACTTCTTTTCATAATGTGACCAAAACATGTGCCTGTCGACGTCTAATTGCTGTAATCAGTGCACGAATTTCATTTGTTTTTTGTTGGACTTGGTCACTGGTCTTTTTCTTTTGTGTCCATGGTAAACAGATTACAGCATTCATTGAAAACAGCTTAGTTATATTTCGGCCTTTGAAAACGTTTGTGCTCATTTATTGATAATACGTCGGTCATTCTTTAGTCTTTGAAAACAATTTACATAATTGATTAAACTATCGTCCATCAAGACACCAGGGTGCCAATGTGTGTGTGAATGGCCGTTGGCGTATGCTTGCATTTCTTTTGCTCCTGATGCTTTTTCTGAAGGGTCTGGATATTGTTTCGTTCCTTTTGTATCCCTCTGAGGAGCATCTTAGTCATGGACTTCAGTTCCTATAAATGGGACAGAACTCGCTCCATTTGTTTGCAGTACCTTCAGCATGTCATCATGATCCGCGCAAGTAAAACGCCCATTTCGCTGTGGTGATTTGTTTTGTTTTTTTTTCTGTCAGAAGGACCTTATTTCTCTGCTCTTGGAGTAGTTTCTTATCTGCAAGTGACGTCATGGTTTGCTTCTTGACACATTCATCGCGCTATATTATAGGATATATTGGGGGTGATGACGATGTTATTTGGCTTCACCTTGATGAAAATATTGGAAGCCTAATTATCTCCTTACTTTCCAAGGCGGTCGGCGCTTCTTCTTTTTGAAGTTCGCAATTTGGATGTCGGTATCTGTCTTTGTCAGCGGGCACTCACTGTAAGGCTGTCTTTTTCTGCAGATGCGTGCGTTGTGCCAAACTTTCGGACATAGCCAGTAGTGCATAACCTTGGCAACGTAGCACTTCGGATGCTGGGCATGTCTAACAGTTGGTCATCACTGGACATCACATTAAACGAGGAGATGCTAGAACAAGTAAAATGTCTCCTCTATCTTGGTCATCACAGTAAAAGAGGAGGTACTAGAACAAGTAACACTTATCTTGGACACGAAATAACAGACTATTGCAGAAATGAAACAGAAATCAAAAAGAGAATAAGGAATGGCCAAAAATGCTTTCAGCAGCGTGAAATCAGTATTAACATCTAGAGAGATTAACAACGCATTAAAACTCAGAATTGTCAAACACTATTATATGGCGCGGAAGCCTTAACAATAAACAAGCAATTAGAAAGTCGAATAGATGCCCTGATGACGTGGATATACAGAAGAAAATGTCGTATTTCATGGAAACAAAAAAAAAAAAAAAAAAAATCAAATACACAGGTTCTAGTAAACCTGAAAATGAAAAGAGTGTTGATAAAAGTACTTCAATAGAGATAAGTGAAATATTTGGGCTACGTTAAAAGACGTAACGCTCTTATAAAAAAATACTGGATTGCAAGGTTGAGGGTAAGCGAGCAAGAGGTAGACAACGATACAAGTGGGAAGATGACATCAAGAGATGAACGAACAGCAATCTGACAGAATTGACAGTCAGGTCGAGAAACAGAGTTGGAGATCCATGGCAGCAAACCTTCATTGTGGAGACGGCAACTGATTGATTGATTGATTAATTGATTGATTGATATGGCGATCAATTGATGCATGTCTTCTTCTTCTTCTTCTGCGTTCATCCGGAGTTTTTTTTTCGGATGCGATTGCGTTGTGCCTGTTTACAGCAAAGCTGCGTTCTTGCGCCGTTAGGCCGACACATCCGACTTCTGCGGGCATTTGTTGACCGGGTTAACCATCCCGGGGGTTTCTTAGAACGTTTTACTCTCACTGTTGTGGTGTTATCCCCCATCCCAGCTGGCCCATATAGAACAGCCAAAGACATCCTGGTCAGCCCTCAAGGGAAGGCAGGGGCAGACCATGGGCATTCCCCGCCATCCAAGGAGGTTCCATACTTGCAGAGCCAACACATAGTGCTCTAGTACTGGGCTCACCCAAAGAATCGTCACGTCCTGCACATGGCTGCTTAGCCTCACTTCCGTATATTGGGCCTTCCGTTCACCATAGGCTGTTCTTCCGGAAACCAGAAGAATGCAGTCTGCAGATGACATCCACACAGTGAGCTTTTGATTCGGACTTTCCACGTAATGGATTTGCTAGCCAAGCAATATTCCATTTCGTGCCACTAGGAAACTTTTCCACCTTTTACGAACCGACACAGTGAGCTTTCGATTTGGACTTTCCACATAATGGATTTGCTATCCAAGCAATATTCCATTTCATGCCTCTGGGTCGCTGTTGTAACCGACATACCTGTGGTATGAAGTGTGGCAGTCTGAATACTTCTTCATGCACCTTTAAATGTCAACCTGTATGTGGTTAAAGTAAGCTGCGGTCAACTTGAGCTTGTTGATATCTCCAAAGAGCTTGTCCTCAAATGAAGTAGGTGTGGGCCAAAATATCTTTCTCTGTTCTGCATATGTTGGGCAATCCTGCAGCAAATGTTTTGCTGTCATTTTTCCAGTTCGACAATTACATTCATCGGTATCTCCTATCTTTAGTTTACTGAACAAGTGGTATTTCAGCCTGTTATGTCCTGTGTGGAGTCTGAAGATTGCTACTTGGTCTCTTCTGTCGAGTTTGTAATATGCATCATCCTTCTGGTGGCCTGGATGCCCTGATTCCCATTTGGTTCTATAGGTGCTTTTTAGCAACCTCTTTGCCTCATTATAAGTTATGTCTATGTCAGGCTGTGGTAGTCGTCCGCCCTATTTTGCCAGTCTGTCAGCCTCTTCATTTACAGGTATACTGCAATGTGATGGGATCCACTCAATTACAACTTTTTTGGATTTCTGGCATAGACCATGGAGTGTTGCTCTTAGGTCAGCTAGTTCTGTGCTGTTATTGCTCTTCAGTATTGAGACGGCTGACTTTGCATCTGTGAAGATAGCTATTTGCTTCTCTTTATTTTCCTCCACCAAGAGCATTTCTGCTGCAGTTTTGAGGGCCTTTACCTCCGCTTTGAAGTTACTTGAAAATTTTCCAGTTGCCACTGAATGTGTTTTTTCACTCCATTTTTTAAATTTAGAATTCCCCCTCCTCCATTCTCTATTGAATTTTTGGCTGATCCATCTGTATATGCATGGGACCAATTGCTGCTTGGGTAATGTTTTTTTTATGTAGTTTAGGGTTATTTCTCTTCTTTCGGTTTCATGCTGAGTGTTCGTTTTCTGAATACCAGGAATGTTTTCTATCATCTCAGGCAGTTGCTGCTGTCTCCAAGCTGGGAACTTGTCTGCATTGTAAATGGGTTTGACTGTTGATATGTTAAGTATAGGATCTGCCCTAATCTTTCGTTTTGCAGTTTCTACAAAGTTGCTAAGCTTCAGTCTTCCCTTTCCAAAATCATTAATCCTTTTTATACATAGGGTGGTCTGTCAATCTTCTACATTTTACTGCTTGTTGCTGGGCTCTGCTATCTCTTCTATCTTGCATTGGTTGTAAACAAGTGATCTTTTCTAGTTCATTAATAGGCGTTGTATTCAGGCTTCCAGTAATGATTCGCATTCTTTGATTTTGGACTCTACTTATTTTGTTAAAGTTTGACTTAGCTGCTGTTGCCCAAACTGCAATGCCATATTCCAGTACTGGCCTCACCCGTCCAGTATATAACTTCTTGAGAACTTTCTCATCTGATCCCTGCGTTGTACTAGCAAGCTTTTTCATGATTGCCATTCTTTGCCTTGCTCTTGTTCGATTTTTTCTCAACCTGTGTTTTCCATGTCAGGCGACGATCAAAGGTGACTCCTAGATAGTTTGGATTTTCTTCATGATGCAATATTTTTCCATTCAATACCAGCTTAGGTTACTGAGTTTTATTTGAGAGGGAGAACACTGTGCATGTTGTTTTCTCCTCACTTATCTTCACTAGCCATGATTTTGACCGGTCCTCTAGCGCTAATAGGGCTTGCTGTATTCTGCTGTTAGCTGTACTAGTATATTCTTCCGATGTCCATATGGCTAGGTCATCTGCAAAGGATGATGTGTGTACTCTGGCTGGAAAATTTTCCGTATGTCATTTATACATGCTAGGAATAATGTTGGTGAAAGAACTCCTCCTTGGGGGACACCTTGCTCCAACAGCATCATTTTGCTGGTTTGTCCTTGTACTTTTGTCCTGGCAGTTCTGTTCTCAAGGTAGTGGCTGATCCATTTGTACATTTTATCACAAACATGCATTTTTTGCAGTTTTACTTTCAGTCCTTCCTTCCAGACTTTATCAAATGCTTTTTCTAAATCTATCCAGACCGCTAGTGTATGCTTTTTCTCTTGGAAGGCATCCTCTATTTCCTGAGCAATATAGGTTATTTGATCTTCAGTGGATCTGTACTTTCTGAATCCTGCTTGGTGTGGTGTTAAGAGTTGATTTTCTTCCAGATGCCATGTTAGCCTGCCATTGATTATGTGTTCCATTAATTTTTCTACACAACTAAGTAGACTGACAGGTCGATAGCCATTTGGTTCTTCCAGGTCTTTTCCTTTCTTTGGGACTGGTATTAGTATAGCTTCCTTCCATACCTGTGGAACTATTCCCCTCTTCCAGCTGTAATTTATGACTGCTAGTAGTTTCTTTTTTGCCTTAGTGCCTAGTCCTATTAGCATTTCATTTGTGATTCCATCCTTTCCTGGTGATTTCTTCCTTTTTAGGGTATTCATTGCCTGTTCCATTTCTTCCATTGTTAGATTTGCCATCATATATTCTGCTGCTGTCTCTGTATTACTATGATGTATCTGTTTATCTTTGATTGATTTCTTCTGTTTGGTTGTAATATCAATGTGGTTTGCACTGGCATAGTGTTTCATTAGTGCATTTGCAGCCTTTTTTTCCCGTAAGCAAGGCATTTCCTTGTTTAATTGTTATTTGTTTGTTTCTAGGTCCTTCATTGTTCATGGCTTTCACTAGGTTCCATAATTTGTTTCCATCCCTGTCGAAATTCAGGTTTTCTGTTTTTTACCTCCAACAATCTCTTGTTGTTTGATTTACTGTTCTTTTATATTTTGCTGAGATGGCTTTGAGAGAGATGTTCGCTTCCGTTGTTTGTTCTCTCTCTGCGGTCTTCCTGGCATCTTCAAATCTGTCCTCCAAAATTTGTAGTTCTTCAGTCCAGTATGGTTGGTGATTTTTCCTCGCTCCTCTTGGAATAGACTCAGTGGCTGCCTGTATTATTGCTCTGTTTAGACTTTCCACCATTTGCTTCATGTTGCCATATTGTGTATTTATGTTTTCACAATATTTGTCCGTTAGTATGGCAAATCTGTCCCAATCTGCTCGTTTGTAATTCCAGCGGGGCAATGGCTTTTGCTCCTGTAGAACATACTACATATTCATTTCAACCTTGATTGGTCTGTGGTCACTACCTGCTAATTGGTCAAGCACATGGCGATCGATTTTGTGGAGGATGTCTCCTGTGCAGAAAGCTAAGTCTGGAGTAGAAGTGGTAATCCATCTTCTGGAGTAGAAGCTCGGTGTGTCATTCGCTTTGTTGAGTAGATGGAGATTTGAGTCTATTTCCCAGTCCTCCACTTCATCTCCTCTTTTGTCAGTATCTGGGTATCCCCATCGTTCTGAACGGCTATTAAAGTCTCCGACAATAATGCAATTTGTGTCAGTTATTTTCATGTTTAAGAGTGTAAGATCCTTATCTACTGGGCTATACAGATTGTAAATTCTTATTTTCACGTCCTTTATCATTATATCAACACCTATAATTTCCGTTTGGTTGTCAGAGATCACAGATACTTCGCTGCAAGGTATTGAATTTCGTGTAAGTATTAGAACTCCTCCGCTGTGTCCTTCGCGGTCGAAACGTGTGGCCTGATATCCTCTGACTGAGAATTTGCGATTGGCGTTGAGGTGTGTCTCTTGAATGCATGCCACATCTTTTCTATCTTTATGAAGACGCTGTGTTAGGGAGACTTTCTTGTTATAATATCCTTCGTTATTCTACTGTAGTATGTTGAGTGTTCGGGGTGTTTGGTCAATAGCTCTTAACGTACTCCTCTGTGCCTTGGCTTCACAGCACAGGGGAAGGTGACCACCAGTAGTCATGGGTGGACCCCCTCGAGGCAGGGGGCCCGGCACTATCACCGCCTGATGGGACTTCGCGGGATTAGCACCATAACGATTAATTTAAATTTGTGACATCATGAATTAAGTTACGTTGCACTGCTTTGTCAAGCCTGTGGCTCAGTACATCCGATTTCGACGAGCATTTGTTCGGGGTGCTTTCCCTAGCCTTTGACTGTCCCCAGTCTACCTACAAGGCAGCAGGTGTGTGTGTCACTTGGTCTGGTCCCTCTCCCTTGACCTGTCCGACATGGGTGACCCTACCAGTAGCTGTGCTACCGTCGACATAGCTCTTGGGATCATTGGAACACACAAGCCCGTATACCTCGTCAAGGTGGACACACGGCAGAGGGGGATACATGTCTACCTACCACAATTGTCGGGATGTTTGATTTCGTCAGCATTCGTTCTGTCGTCATATAATGAGAAGAGAGAATCTGTTAAACATTGTAACGGAGAACGTATAGTTTAGAATGTAACACGAACGCGTATACTTACCACACGAGAAGAAGGTTACTCTACAAGATAACGTTGACGGTACTCTACTGGCACGTTTCTCCTTAGTCTGGTATCTGAAATGGAGTGAACAATGAAAGAAATGCGCATATTTTATACCTAGATTCTGGAATAGGGTTCCTTATAAGACGTGGGCGGTTGTGTGCGCGTGTGCGTAACTGTGTGTGTGTGCTTAGGTTGCCGGACTTCCAAAGCTGATGTGTCACAGTTCACACACCCTCAGTTGATGTGTGCCAGTTCCAACAACCACAACTGCCGTTTCACAGTGCCCACACGTAAGCAAAAGATAAAGTAAAACTTGTTATTTCAATATCATTATTTTCTGCATGGATTTTCAAACTTTGTGCACACTGCGTGACATACAGTGACAGACAGAAAATGCAATGAGCAAGTTCTACAGACAAACAAACGGAAACCGTAAAATAATTGGAGAAATTATACATAGTAAAGATTTTTTGGCCACCTTGAGAAAAAGCAAAAAAAAAAAAAAAACATAACTAGTTAACTTGCCGACAACTGGTAAGATTGAAGGGGCAAGAAGAGGGAGAAGGCAAAGAAGTAAGTATCTGGATAACTTTGCCACATGACGCTGTCGAGACAAGAACACTGAGCTAATCCACAACACTGTTGATCGTGTGAGATGGCGAAACATGACGCCCACGCCTGTGACCATGAAACAAGATGATGATGATGTATCTATGCTAACTAGCCTTATCAGATGACGAGATCGAAAATAGATGTAATAAGACAAACCAACTCATTGGACAAATGGTGCCAATACTAAAGAACAAATATGAATCAATAACTACTAAGAAAGAACTTTACAACACAATCTTTCTACCAACTCTATGTTACCAATGCCAAACCTGGACATTGACAGAAAAAGAGAAAAGAAAAATCACAACAACAGAAATGACATTACTGAGAAGAATACTCAATGTATCAAGAATAGATAAGATCAGAAATGAAGCAATCAGGACTAAAGTGGGGGTTGTAACTGCTCTAGATTTTATTATAAGGCAGCAAGTCAAGTGGTTTGGTCATGCAAGTAGGTTACCAACTAACAGTATACCATAACAAGCAATGATGTACAGACCAGATGGAAGCAGAGGAAGAGGCCGACCACATAAACATTGGACGGAGGGAATAGCAGAGTCCATGGGAATATCCATACATGAAGCCCATAAGCGGGAACTCTCCCGCTGTTTATACTTCACATCGACACCGCAAGGTACAAGAGAAACATGATGAGATGAGAAGAGATGATGAGCCAGCCTTATGAAATATATCACTTCCATTGAATGTCAGTCAGAGGACCGAAATGTTGCATTGATCCAGATCTGGTGTGTGGTAGGAACGGTTGGAATGTGAGCCACATGTTAGGACGAGCTTGTCTGCGACGGACATGTGGCGTCTGAGTCTCTTATAGTAAAAACTTTGAGCTACCGTATAACAATAGACGGTACTACCTGCTTTCTGTTAGCGCCGAACGTTGGGCGGCACTTACCAAACCCGACACCCCACATTGTGTCAACGGCTTCGGGCGGAAGAGCGCAATTGGGAGGGTTCCCTAGTGCGAGGAAATGCAACCTAAAGACAAAATGTCATGGCAGGGCAGACCAGATCCTAAGCCTTGGTTGGCGGCTGGTCTAGGATCGAAGCTCCGACAGGCGGAAAGTTAGAGCATTGCTTTTCTGATCAGGCAGCGTCTGCAGCTTGTCTTGTTCCAACTGTAGAGGTGTTACCTTTCCTCTGGAGTGAACTAGGCAGGCCGAGAGAGGGATCATGATGCATGGGCAACACATGATCTCTATATTTTAGCCCAGGCTTTGTGCTATGGAGAGGCAGTAACTCCATCCCTGGTCTTAACTGGTCTCGGAATCAAAGCAAGAGGCAACTGTTATGGGTTATAAGTCCCTGTCAATTGGCGCAGACATGGGGCGCCACGCGTTGCCTCTGACGGCTGTGGGAGACACCTACAGGTGTCACTGATCAGCTACCGCCCTCCTCAAGCTGGGCAGCCCCCGGCCAATTGGGTACTGATCCGCCATAGCCTGCCTGCTTCAATTGGTGCTTGGGGCTAGGACAAAATCTGAATTGCAGGCTATAAAACAAATGCACCAGGTACAAATAAAAAGAAAAATAGAAACCTCAAGCTACGGCTTGCAACCTGGAACATGAGAACCATGTGTCCAGGATTTTCCACTGACATGACCAATATTGACGATGTGAGAAAAACGGATGTCATTGATGCCGAACTCAATCGTCTTAACATTGATATTGCTGGCCTGCGGGAGACTTGCCTCGCTGAGGAATGGTCACTCAGCGAAAACAATTACACCTTTTTTGGGAAGGGTAGAGGGCAGGCAGAAACAAGGCAACACAGTGTGGGCTTTGCTGTGAAGAATTCGCTACTGGGAATGATTGAAATTTCAGCAGGAGGAAATGAAAGACTATTATCCCCGCGTTTGGCAACCTCTTGTGGTTTTGCCTCCATTATTACTGCATATGCACCGACACTCGATTCCTCTGATGATGTGAAGGATTCGTTCTATGAGGAGTTAGACTCCGTGATCAAGGCAGTTCCAAAATCTGACTACATTTATATGCTCGGTGATTTCAATGCTCGTGTGGGCAAGGACTCGAGTTCATGGCCAGTGTGCCTTGGAAAATACAACATCGGTCGCATGAATGAAAATGGGCAAAGGCTGCTGGAGCATTGCACCAGTAATGACCTATGTATTACAAACTCCTTTTTTAAAACAAAAGAGATGCACAAGGTCACATGGAAACATCCAATATCCGGTCATTGCCACCAGCTGCACTTCATCATCACACGGATACAACATCTGAACCATACATCATTGACTCGAAGATACCACAGTGCTGACTGTGATACGGATGATTCATTGATTATTGCAAGGGTTAGACTGAGACCAAAGAGAATCTACACAGCTAAACACAAATCTAGCCCCAGGATTAATATTATTAACACTCACGATCCTGAAAAGTGCTTTCAGTTTCAACAGCAACTTGAGGACGCTTTCACTGATACACCAGAAAATTATACAGTAAATGAAAAGTGGGGTCAACTTAAGGAAACTCTTTATAAAACTGCTATAGGGGATACGGGCAATGTGGATCTTAAGAGGCAGGACTGGTTTGCGGAAACAGCGATATTCTGCAGCCCTTGATTGATAAAAAGAAGATAGCTCTCTTAAGAAACAAGGAAAGACCAACGCGTAACACTCTGAATGAGCTAAGGCAAGCTAAGAAGGATGTGCAAAAGGCTGCCAAGCATTGTGCAAATGATTATTGGATCAAGTTATGTCTTCTTCTTCTTCTTCAGCGTTCTGAGCCATTGAGGTTGTTTGCTGCAGATACAATCCGTCTCAATTCGTCCCTCTTATGTGAGTCCATTCAAATTGTGAATGATAAGGGAAACATAAGAAGCATGTATGAAGGAATAAAGAAAGCCTGTGGTCCACTGATCAAAAGAAGTGCACCATTGAAAACCTTGACTGTTTGGAGCTTTACTCAAGTGAGACCAAACTAGCGGACGATGCCCTCAACGCCATAGAGGCTCTACCAACTCTTGACCACCTGGACATACTTCCCACCATAACAGAAGTTAAGTGTGCTATAAATGAACTTGCATCTGGCAAGGCTCCAGGTAAGGATGGGATTCCAATAGAGGTTATCAGGAGTGGGCATGACACACTCACTCTACAGATCCACCAGCTAATAGAGCTATGCTGGCGAGAAGGACAAGTCCCACAGGATTTCAAAACTTCAAGCATCATAACACTGTACAAGAACAAGGGCGATCGGAGCGACTGCATCAACTATAGGGTTATTTCACTTCTGTGTATTGTTGGAAATAATGTTACAGCTTTCTCACATTCCTGTGCCAACTTTGGGCTTAATATCAACTTGGAGAAGACTGTAGTTATGTACCAGCCAGCTCCAGGGATTAGTCACACTGTGCCGAATATCAAAGTGAATGGTCATAGACTAAGTGTTGTGGACAAATTCACCTATCTTTGCAGCACTGTGTCACAAGCTGCCACAATTGATGACGAAGTGAATGCAAGAATCTCCAAGACTGTACAAGAATGTATGGGACAGAACTGGAATAAGCCTGCAAACAAAGCTAAATGTCTACAAAGCAGTTGTATTATCCACACTGCTATATGCTTGTGAAACCTGGACTGTTTATCAGCGACACGCTATGAAATTAAACCACTTCCACACAGTCTGCCTAAGGGAGCTACTGAAGATTAAATGGCAAGACAAGATCCCAGACACTGAAGTCCTAGAAAGAGCGTCCATGCCCAGTATCCACACTCTATTGATGAAGAATCAGATTCGTTGGGCTGGTCATTTGACTCGCATGCCAGATCACAGGCTCCCTAAACGAATTTTTTACAGCGAACTGCGTTGTGGTAAACGCTCCAAAGGTGGCCAGAGGAAACCCATTAAAGACACTCTGAAAATCTCTCTGAATGCTTTTGGAATTCCTCATGACACCTGGGAGACTGCAGCCAGTGGCGTGCATCATTACACAAGGGTGCAGTCATGTGTGAGGCAACCAGGACTGCAAGAGCTGTAAAGAAAAGGCAGGACAGAAAAACCACCGCAAGAAATCCTCCTCCAGAAACGTCAAGCATTCTTTGTCCACATTGTCGAAAAACATTTTGAGCTAAAATAGGCCTTATCAGCCATCTTAGAACCCACGGCTCCATACTTTCAACCCCACTGGATGAAATGAATGGTCATCATCATTCTTGATGGACAAACAACTGTCAAAAAAACTGTCATTTACTGCCAATATAGTACCTTGCGGTGTATGGCAGAGGGGTCTTTGGGCCTGAGGAATAAAGGCCGCCTGGCTAGTGCAGTCGCCGCGAACTGTGCAGGTTAGGATTTTCTTTTTGCCCCCGACAGAAAAAAATCCGACACCTTACCGAGGGATCGAACCCGGGACTCCCGAATGAGAGTCCGGCGTTCTAGCCTCTCGGCCAGCCGCTTCTCGGAAAAACAACAATTGTTGAAAAAGTATTTGCCAGAATTGTTCTGCGCAGACTTCAAATCCTAGGAGATCACAGTGTGGCTTTCGACAGAACCGGTCTACCATTGATATGATATTCTCATTGCGACAAATGCAAGAAAAATGCCGTGAACAGAATCAACCACTGCTTATTGCCTTCATCGACCTCACAAAGGCATTTGATTTGGTCAGTTGTGAGGGTCTGTTCAAGGCGCTAAAGAAGATTGGCTGCCCACCAACTCTTCTGTCCATTGTGGAATCGTTCCACACAGGCATGAAGG
Organism: Cepaea hortensis; assembly: GCA_963921405.1. Taxonomy (NCBI): domain Eukaryota; kingdom Metazoa; phylum Mollusca; class Gastropoda; order Stylommatophora; family Helicidae; genus Cepaea; species Cepaea hortensis. The sequence goes on along the minus strand of OY992897.1, from coordinate 67,911,344 downwards.
GTATAATCAAGTTTGATTGTGCAACATCTGAAGAGTTTGAAATCAAGAGTGAAGTTAAGCAAGGTTGTGTACTAGCTCCCACCCTCTTTGGAATATACTTTTCACTTCTACTAAAATATGCCTTTCGTGATCAGGATAGTGGTATATACATTCACTCACGCTCAGATGGCGGCTTCTACAATGCTCAGAGATTGAAGGCCAAGACCAAAATTAGGAGAGTACTGATCAGAGAGTTGCTTTTTGCAGATGATGCTGCAGTTACGACTCACTCTGAGGAAGAATTGCAATGTCTACTTTCTGCATTCTCCAATGTTTGTTTTGAATTTAGTTTAACAATTAGCAAAAAGAAGACAGATTATGTCACAAGGTGCACATGGGGGTACCATCAATCTTTATTGACGATGCCGAACTAGAGATGGTAGACCATTTTACATATCTAGGATCAGTGGTAAATAGCAGATTATCCCTAGATCAGGAAATCAACATCCGGATTGGTAAGGCAGCAACAACAATGAACAGGTTAAGAAAAAGAGTCTGGGAGAACATGAAGCTAACTGCTAAAACAAAAGTCTTTGTCTATCAAGCTTGTGTCCTTAGTACTCAACTTAGGACAACTTACTCACACCAAGAGAAACGTTTAAATAGCTTTCATATGCAGTGTCTGCGAAGAATTCTTGGTATTAAGTGGCAAGACAAAATCACAAATACTGAAGAATTGGAAAGATCAGGTTGTGAGACGGTTTATTCCATGCTCAGTCTTCGTAGACTTAAATGGATAGGACATCTTAGGATGATGGATGATGGTAGAATACCAAAGGACATCTTTTTTGGTGAATTACAGATGGGTAAGAGATCTCAGGGTCGGCCTCTACCACGATACAAAGATGTGTGTAAGTGGGAGATGATTGATACAGGCATTGATAATGCACATTGGGAGCAGGTCGCCGCTGAACGTGTTGCATGGAGGGCAAACATCAGAAATGGAATAAAGACAAAGGAGAAAATTATTGCAGAAAAGTCACACACCGAGCGTGTGAGACGTAAGATGGTGCATGATGGTGGAAATGACCACGTGTTCACATGCACCCACTGTGAACGGACATTTACAGCGCGAATTGATCTTATCAGTCACATTCGCTACCGCCATAGGTAAAAGTTATGATGCCTTTTTAAAACACAAACTATCGTCTGTCAAGACGGCAAGGTGCCAATGTATAGTAAAAACATTATACACATCTATAAGAGAACGACACACAGTGTTCTTGGCTCACATAATGATACGAGAGGCATTGAAGAAATATGAGACTGAAAATAGTAGAAAGTGAGACAGAAGCTGACTGTCGTCTTAATAGACGATAGTTTGTAACACGGAGTTACACCTCTCCATAACACAAAGCCTGGGCTGAGTTTAGAGACCATGTGTTGACCATGCAGCATGATCCCTCTCTCGGCCTGCCTAGTTTACTCCAGAGGAAAGCCAACACCAATACATCTGGAGCAATATAAGCTGCAGAAGCTGCCGGATCAGCAAAGCAATGCTCTACCTGCCCGCCTGTAGGAGCTTCTAGCCAACGCCATTTGCCGATCAAGGCTTAGGGCCTTGTCTGCCCTGCCATGACATTTAGTCTTAAGGTTGCATTTCCTCGCACTAGGTAAGGCATATATCCTCCAAATTGCGCTTCTCCGCCCGAAGCCGTTGGCACAGTTTGAAGTGTCTGGCGAAGTGGTCAAGCCGTCTGGATCGGCTCCGAAATTTGTGGGTTCAATTGCCGGCTGTGTCCTGTGTTTCACGAGTGCATTTTTTCAGAGACTCCTGGGGATCGTTGCTGGAGCTACGGAGTTCGTGCTTTGTGCGACGCTTTCCGCGCTGCGGAATGAGACCGGGCCATATGGAATTAAAACCCGGTGCAATGAAGTCAACAATGTCGACTTTTAAGCGACTATAAGCGAAGTGTCTGGTTTGGAGAGCCCCTCCCAACATTCGGCGCTAAAAGAAAGCAGGTAGTACCGTCTACTGTCATACGGTAGCTCAGTCTTATCTGACTAAGACCTGACTGGTAGTAGCAGAGGCAGATCGATAGAAATTGAGTTAAAGATCTACCAAAAGTATTTCAGGATCCTCGCCGTTGCAACGGAGTTCGTGCATTGAGCTGAGTTTCTCCAGACTCAGGTTTGAGTTAGGAGGAAAACGGAGCACTTATGGGTTAAGCCCGTTTGCCGTGATGTTGATCCGACGACGAAATTAGACTAAACTAACACATTTATGCTACATGAGGTAACGGCTGCCAATGCACTTCTGTGGGCTCATTCAAGCAACATTGACAACTCGTCATGACACAGTAATGCAGACTGGAGAATGAGTACAAATCTCTGGCGTCCTTGCGTCAACACTTGTTTATTCGGAATCTATACAACAGCGTGTACGTAATCACGGAAGTCTCTTTTCCAGTTTGTAGGAAGGCAGAGAACGTCCTATTATTTATTGTGATTATCGACGTAAAAAGTAATTAGTAATTTAGTCCCAAATGCTGACAGCAATCGTTACAGGGGTGCACATGATTCTAAAGTCACACACGAGGAGTTACTCTTAATTCCTATGCCAACTTACTTACGCCCTTGATCTGGACGACTGGCCCTTTGATTCATGATACCTGTCTCAATCGCTGGGCCTACTTTCTGACAATTCTATGCTGTCTAATATGTCACAAAATGTCTGTTGCGTACTTCCATGTTTCACATCGATGGCCTGACTACCATCGTGACGTTTTTCACAGTGACGTCACATTCCGATATTCACGTGGGATTCTCGACATGACAAACTCGCCTACTTTCACTTTCGTTTTCCGTGTCCCAACGTTGAATTCTATTGAACCTTTTTGTACGTTCCATCTTCTCCCACGATTTAATGGACCATGATACTGTTTCCTCCTTACTACTAATCCAGCTCGTTCTTATTTACAAATCTACCTCTTGCTCGCTTGCCCTCACGTGGGATTCTCGACATGACAAACTCGCCTACTTTCACTTTCGTTTTCCGTGTCCCAACGTTGAATTCTATTGAACCTTTTTGTACGTTCCATCTTCTCCCACGATTTAATGGACCATGATACTGTTTCCTCCTTACTACTAATCCAGCTCGTTCTTATTTACAAATCTACCTCTTGCTCGCTTGCCCTCAACCCTGCCTTCCAGTATGATTTTATAAGAGTATCGTGTCTTTTAACGTGGCCAAAATATGTCACTTGTCTCCTCTTTATTCCTTCATCAACTCTCTCTTCATTCCCAGTGTTTCTAGGACCTCTGCATTTGATTGTTTTTGTTTCCATGAAATACGACCTATTCGTCTGTACATCCATATCTCCAGGGCTTCTATGCGACTTTCTAATTGCTTGTTCAATGTTTAGGCTTCCGAGGCATACAGTAGCATTGGATATACGTAGCATTTGACAATTCTCATTTTTAATGCGTTATTAATCTCTCTAGATGTTAATACTGATTTCATGCCGTTGAAAGCATTTTTGGCCATTCCTATTCTCTTTTTGATTTCCATTTCACTTCTGCCATCATCTGTTATTATATGTCCAAGATAAGAGAAACTTGTTACTTGTTCTAGTATCTGCCCGTTTACTGTGATGGTCATTGATGACCTTTCCTTTTCACTGCTAATTATCATAGTTTTTGTTTTTTGGATGTTAATATCTGTCACGATGCTCTTTATGATAAGTCGATGTTCTTGATGATAAGTTCGTGATATGGTCGTTGTCTAGGTAACGATACTCCTGGTGTGTCAATTGAGCTCTCTCACTGTCTTACACTATGACTCACCCCCGCAGTGCACATTCACCAGTCAGTAAACAAGATCGAGTTTGGCGCACATAATCCTTTAATACAGAAATAACACAGACCCACGGACAAACGGAACATGTTTATAAATCCATAACACAATGTAATCTATAGAATATCAATATCCTCCTCACAACATCAACACGCACACATCACTGTCATCTCACGGCCTGCTCAATCTCCAATTCATAAGACAGGTACTCCAGCTACTATCCACGGCTGGATCTCACACAATACCACCCACCCACTGGGTCGGAGCCTCTGCTCACTATGTAACCCACTCTGGGTTTTAGGACTGCATTCACAGCTCGGAGAATCGCACAACACAGTTCTCCATCGACTACCGACTCGTTCGGTATTTAAAACTCAACTCCCTGAAGTCCCTTGACTTCACACACAAATACACTATCTCTCGCCCCATCCACCCTAGGGGTTTTTCTCTACCCTCACTATTTTATTTCTCAGGACTGGCTGTTTATTCTCATAGCCAGGTCAGACACTTTACTATCTCCCACTTTCACCCATTCTTTCTCATGCCCGGTCACTCACCTCATTGTCAATGACCCGGGCTTATGTCATCACCCCCCTCTTAAAAGAAAACTTCGTTTTCAAATATTGGGAGACTAAAACTTACTAAACATGTGACCCAGACATATTGCCTGGGTAGCCCTAAGTATGGCTCCATCTCACTTTAGCTACCACCCTAAATAATACATGAAATGCTCATTGTACACTCCTATATTCCTCACACATCAATACAAACAACTTTCTCTCTTGTATCCCAATACATGAACTAAAACATGGCATAGTAATAAACATATCATCTAAAACATCATGTTTGTGTACCCGCAGGTCTCTTACTACTCTACGACCACACAATACTATTTGTGTACCGAGCCTATATCAGGTGGTTCTGTCCTTGCATTAACCCCCCTCTGATTCCTGTCGGTGCTGTGTCTACCTTTCATGTACCCATGTCTCATGGTACCTCTACAATTACAACATCTGTTTGCTATCCCTAGCCCTGGGTCAGTAATGTCGCGAACACTCTTTTGACCTGACTCAACTTTCCTATCTGCATATTGCCCCGTTACACTTGAGTCTCTGTTTAGTCTGAACTCTTTATTCAATCTTGGCCCATATATCTGGCACCTTGCTTTGTGCTGCATACGCCTTATGCCTATGTGCCCTGCACATGCACTATCCTGAGCTTTTCTAGTATATCGGTCTCTATGTGCTAAAGGTACTGCTACTTGCCCACGTGCAGTTCTGCTATCTGAAAACCTGCGAGTGAGAACATTGTTCTTCCTCTCGAAGCACCATCTATCTTTCTTTGACTGCTTATGTTCTACTCTCCTACACCCTTGGGAACATTTGTTCAGAGTAGTATCTTGTCTCTGGGAGTCACTAGCACTATATTTGGGATCCATTTTCATCTGCTCAACTGTACTACCCTTGTCTTTAGTCCCTATGTTTACTTCAAGTGCCTCTTCTACCTCAGGTATACTCTCTAATTTACGTTCTCTTGTGGTAACTACCTCGTTACTGCTTACACTATATTTTTGGTCCCAATAAACTACTTCCTCTTCTGTACAATCTTTAACTCCTATAACATTTCCTATGATCAAATCAGCCACTGGTGAGTCCAAAACACACGCTGTCACTCTTCCAGTGATATATGGTGTTTTTACTGTTATTATGGCTAATGGGTAGAACTCTATTGTGCCGTTGAATGTTATGCATCTAATATTTTTCCCTGTATAATCCGAGGGATCTATTAAACTTTGCCTCACTCCGATAGACGTACATCCGGAATCCCTAATTGTTAACGCTGGTCTATCATTGACGAATCCCTGATGCAGCTTCATACTTCCTCCTTCATGCACTGCTGATCCTGCTTTCACTGTATGACCACATATTAGGACTGGCTGACTGTCTTTTTCAAAAAGAGGTTTGCACCCACTACAATCAATCTTCATTTTTCAGCGTCTCAATTACTTGCGCTGCATTTGAGTGCGCTGTTTCTCTCATCCTACATTGATGGCTGACATGCCCCTTCTTTCCACATTTGAAACAGATGATCTCCTTCCTTGCGTTACTTGTTGGCTCACTGGCTGGCTGCACGTCACACTCCGCTGCCTTGTGTCTCCAGCTCCCACAATTCCAACATTCGGCATAATTTGGACGTCTCTGGAAATTCCCTCTTCTATATGGGTACCGTCCTACTCTACCAACATTGTTTCCTCGGAAACCATTATCTTGAAGTTCTTGCTGCTCACCTTTCTGCGCTGAATCCACACTTTTCGCCCTTGGTCTGATGACTGTATTCTGGTCCTGTTTATTGTACGCTGCACAGACTATTTCCTCACTCATTAGTTTCCCAATAGATACGTTAGGATGTGCAGTCATGTAGTTTTGCCCTAACTGAGACATTGTGTCTATGTCCTTTGGCTTACGTTCCTCAAAGAAAGCCACTAAATTGGTATTACATGAAGCTAATACTTTGTCTCTTAACACTAAATCTACTAATTTATTAAAATCTTTCCCTACTTCTGCGTGTTCCATCCATTTGTTAAATGTGTTCTTTACTGTGTTAACAAAGTCTGTGAAATCTTGATTTGTCTCTGGCACTAACTGTCTAAACTTTGTTCTTTATCCATGTTCAGTTAGTTGGAACTTTGTCAGCAAACGTTGACGTAAGATAGTGTAGTTGTTTCTTTCCTCTACTGGTAAATTGAACATGGTGTCTAGTGCCTTACCCGTAAGAAACTCGCGCGGCCGCATCGCATACTCCGCTTCTGGAATGCCTAATGTTTTTACAGACGATTCGAATCTCCCCAGATAGGATTCAAGACAATCCCGGTCCGTAAAATATGGCAGTTTTAATCTCTGTGACGACTGCGAAGGTCTTCTGCTTTCCTCACTTGGACCTTTCGAAGATAGTTCTAATTTTCTGAGAGCAATTTCAGCTTCCATCTTAATCTTCTATTTCTCAATTTCCACCGCATTTGTTTGTTTGAACTTTTCAAGTTCCATTTGTGTCTCTCTCTCTTCCTGTAGACGCTTGCTTTCTATTTCAGCTAACTTTACTTCCTGTGGGCGTTTGTTTTCCATTTCAGCTAGTTTTACTTGTGTCTGTTTCTCTTCCTGTAGACGCTTGTTTTCTATTTCAGCTAACTTTACTTCCTGTAGACGCTTGTTTTCCATTTCAGCTAGTTTTACTTGTGTCTCTTTCTCTTCCCGTAGACGCTTTGCCTTGTGTTCATTATGCCTCTCCTCTCTTTCCGTCTGTTTTTGTTCTTTTGCTTCTGCATACTCCTGTAACTCTTTACCTTTCAGGCCTATTCGTTCACCTGCTTCAATATATTCCTTTAAAGTAGGCATATTGTACTTGTGGACACGTTGCTGTCTGTCAGCCAACTATAAATGTGACGACTCTTCTGTTAGTCTTTGTCACTTCCCTACGTACACCAGCACTCCCTGTGTACATAAATTCGTAGTGCTAAAATATCACTCTATACTCACCCAGTCACTCTATAAGCACTAGGTAGTGAGGGGGAAATATTACCTATACTACCTCGTATATATATATATATATATATATATATATATATATATATATATATATATATATATATATATATATCTCCAATAGCTGTCAAAATATTTCTGGAAATATTGTTAAACATACATAAATATACAAACGAATGGATGATAATAATAACTGATGTTTATAAACGCTAGACGCATAGGCTAGTGACACGCATACAGATGATTACATAGAAATAAAAACCACTAACATCGACATGCCCATGTAAAAACACAACTGTGCGCGTAATATATAAATATAAACCGACACCGACCACTAGACAGTAGAAATAACGAAAGATCACGATAATAACATATATCCGACCACAACAAATAGCATATGTAAATATAACGAAAAGAAGAAAGAAAAAGAGAGAAAAAAAAATTATAGCGTAAAAATATACACAAATCTGACGTCAGACAACTCGGCTCTAGATATTGAATAGGACTATTCCAATGCCACTGCACGACACGTTAACTCATTAACGTTTTCCTTACAAAAAATATCTTAAGCACCAGAAAATATCCACGTTTTGCAAGGCCTATCCTGGTGTAGATAGAGATCGCAAACAGTGCCTATGCAACAACTACATATAATAAAATATCCATATATATATATATATATATATATATATATATATATATATATATATATATATATATATATATATATATATAAGTAGACAAACGATAACGACAGTCAAGACGATGAGAGAGCAAACAAGATATCCAACTGGTTGGCCGATAAATCTGTCCTTATTGATCCGTCGCCAAAAGTTCTTATTTTAATAATTTTTTTCCACAATATGCTGAGAATGTATATTAGTAAATGTTCCGAAATGTCTACGATATTCCAAATTTGTTGTGTGGTGACTTAATTTTACGTAGTGATCACAAGTCCAAACCGTCGAAAAAATTGAAGATGATGATTGATTATCCATAATGTTCTGTCTCAACACAGTCCGTAACGTTCTTGTACTTTCCTTGGACGTGGTGGCCCACTCTAATAATCCAAAAGTCTTTTCTACCTTCGTTGCGGAGATGGCGCTTTGCTGTATCATAAACGTTATAGATTTCCGTCACCCGACAAGGTTCACCAAAAAACAAACAAAATTGGCAGCAAACGTTCAGCACTTTAACTTGTATATATAACTCCTTACTGGCAAAGAAATCCGACCATGGTTGCGATGACGCCAAGTTAAAAATGTTTGCTCATAACAGAATAATGATGACAAAGGGCTTGAACAAAGACGAAACATAAAGTCTGGCTTTCTTTCAAAACAACCTTGTTTTGTTCATTCACAATGAGTCATCTTGACCACAATAGGCCGTAGAAATTTTCCTGAGTACCTTTACTCCTTCCACCCCCAACCCACAATGTCACCTCAATTTCTCTTTATCACCCTCAGTGAAAAATTCCTCCGTAAAAAACAGTTTCCACACAACCTTGACAGCCCCACTCTGGCTACTCTTTTTCACACTGTGGAGAGTCACACTTCATCTGTCTGTAAACTGATTCATATCAATAATTTTCTCTGTGTATTCTACACATTCATTAACTCTTCCCTTCCCGGGAGTTCAATGTTCTCGTAAACAGCGCTGACCCGATTTATCCGTGGAGACTCACAATTTCCACCTGCACTCTCTTAGCGCCGCGCCGCCTCGTCTTTTAACGGCGTCGACAAATCTTGACCAGTCAACATGCGACCACACGGTGCGTTCCCTCGCCACACACACCTGTCAACATCTTTGAATTTTCAATCCTGTCCTGTCCTACACACACCTAGGACTGACCTCTTCTTGTCGCAAACACGTTTTTGTCCCACGCGACATTTACCTGTGCTGTCTGGTGGCGCTTCTGTCTCTTGACCTATAAACACATGCGCCTAGCCTCTCAACCCGACATTCCGTGCTGTTTGTGACTAGTGACTACACCCGTCACCGTAATCGACTCTCCCAGTTGATCTGTGCTGCGTTAATTCTCTGACACCCCTGCTCGCTTCAGCGATATGGTTGGTATCCTATTCACCTGTAGTGAACTTGACGTGAACTGACTGTTTGCTTGTGATTTCTGCCGCGTATATTCCCCGCGCGCTTACTAGTTTGATGGAACGAAGTCACAGATAATAACTCCTCTCTTTCAGCGAAGAGCCCACAGATATCTCAGAATGACACCCATGTCTATAATGTTCTTGATCGTACGTAGTCTTCCAGATAATCAATATATCCCCGTCGTCCTTGACCGGAGAGACCCCAGATGTCACGATGCTCTTATGATAAGTCGATGTTCTTGATGATAAGTTCGTGATATGGTCGTTGTCTAGGTAACGATACTCCTGGTGTGTCAATTGAGCTCTCTCACCCCCGCAGTGCACATTCACCAGTCAGTAAACAAGATCGAGTTTGGCGCACATAATCCTTTAATACATAAATAACACAGACCCACGGACAAACGGAACATGTTTATAAATCCATAACACAATGTAATCTATAGAATATCAATATCCTCCTCACAACATCAACACGCACACATCACTGTCTTCTCACGGCCTGCTCAATCTCCAATTCATAAGGCAGGTAATCCAGCTACTATCCACGACTGGATCTCACACAATACGACCCACCCACTGGGTCGGAGCCTCTGCTCACTATGTAACCCACTCTGGGTTTTAGGACTGCATTCACAGCTCGGAGAATCGCACAAAACAGTTCTCCAGCGACTACCGACTCGTTCGGTATTTAAAACTCAACTCCCTGAAGTCCCATGACTTCACACACACATACACTATCTCTCGCCTTATCCACCCTAGGGGATTTTCTCTACCCTCACTATTTTATTTCTCAGGACTGGCTGTTTATTCTCATAGCCAGGTCAGACACTTTACTATCTCCCACTTTCACCCATTCTTTCTCATGCCCGGTCACTCACCTCATTGTCAATGACCCAGGCTTATGTCAATATCTAAGCCACATTCTGCATTGTGCCTGTTTACTTCTAACACTAGGTCTTGCAACTCTTGCACACTTTCTGCAAGTAACACGGTATTGTCAGCATATCTAAGATTGTTTATGATTCTTCCATTGATGCTGAGTCCAGACATTTCAACTTGTTTAAAAATTATTTCTGTGTATAGGTTAAAGAGGCTTGGGAACAGTACACATCCCTGCCGTCCCCTCTTTTTATCTCTACAGGCGGAGAATAGTTATTACAGCATCTAATAGACGCCACTTGTTCCCAGTACAAGTTACTAATAAATCTGATGTCCTTTCCGTCTACTCCTGTATCTTGAAGGCACGTAATTAGTCGTTCATGTTGTACTCTATTAAAAGCTTTCTTGTAGTCTATAAAACAAACATATATACTTTTTTTGAACTTCTATATATTTTTCAATTAACATCCTCAAACAGATAATTGCTTCTCTGGTGCCGCTGTTTTTGCGAACCCAAATTGTTCTTCAGCTACTTCCTCATCTATTTTATGTTGAATTCTTTCTTGTATGACCTTGAGTTATGTGGCTCATTAAGCTAATAGTTCTGTAATCCTCACACTCAACAGCTCTTGGCTTCTTCGGTAGTGTGATGAAAATGGATGTTTTCAAATCCTTGGGGATGTACCCAGCAGTATTATATATATATATATATATATATATATATATATATATATATATATATATATATATATATATATATATATGTGTGTGTGTGTGTGTGTGTGTGTGTGTGTGTGTGTGTGTGTGTGTATATATAATTACACAATTCTGTGATAGTTTCAATGCCAAAGCTGGATAAGGATTTGATCATCTCTGTTGTTATCTTGTCAGGACCTGCAGCCTTTCCTTCTTTCATCTTTTTAATAGCCTTTTCTACTTCAGCCGTTAATATTTTTGGTGTTTCTTGAGTATTATACAATGTTGGTCTACTGACCCTGTTGTCGCAGAATAAATCTTTTGTGTACTCTGTCCATCTTTTTATGTCAGTGTTAGTAATTATAATTTCTCAATTTTGTACTCTGATACACCCGTTTCCTGTTATATTAGTTTTCTTCTTTGTAAATCTTTTTATGTGTTCATGTAATTCTTTTGAATTGTGTTTTATTTCTAGATCCTCCATTGCTTTGCATACTATTTATTATTATTCTGAAACAGCAAATGTAGCGATGTTTGAATTCATATTGATAAACTATTGTTTTCGGTAATTGGAATTCCCCCCCCCCCCCCCCCCCCCAAAAAAAATACATTTAAAAAAATATAAAAAATACCGTACAGTATCTTTTAGAATTGCCCAATCGAACCCTCGTAACTTCTCCATTTCAAAAGATGGACGGAAGTGAATGTGTAAAAATGTTGAATGTTGTATATGAAATAAGGTTTTCAAATGGGTTTTCCCAAAGTGCATCATTTTTTCTTTCTTTTACTATTTGGATTATACTATTACCTCTACCCCGTTCAACGTCAATGAGAAGTTATATTACGGTCAATCCCTGGCTCAGATTAATAATCGCGTGATTGAGCCAGCCACAAATAGAGGCTGCCTACGGTTTTACCCTCAAATGATATTAATTTAAAGGTGTGCCATAGGCCGAAGTCGAATTGTAGCTTATAGCATAGTGACGAAATGTCACTCAGAAAGACGTGACGATCGTGGATCATGACCCACGTGGCGTGCGAAATTGTCACCGGTGCGATCACACGTGATCGCGAAGGTGACAAGGGCATTCAAATTCATTCGCGCCGTGGATGTTAGGGTGATCGGACGCACCACGATGTAGAAGATGGTGATGGCCACAGAATGCGCCTACCATGTTATTATTTGTGTAGATAGGTGTAAATTGTAATTTAGTGTCGTGTAATTCTGTGTGCAAATGTGGAGTCTAAACTGTTTATTAGATTCAGGAATAAATCGAAGAAAATCGCACTTGTGTTGCGTTTAAAAGAGATGTGAAGTTGAGGATCGACAGAAAGAATAGTTTTAAAAAATTCATCCTGGGAATGACTGAATGAAGATGATACCCCTAGAAAGTTCGCTACTCAATCACAGAGAAAGATTATTCATCAGGACCTATATATGGGTATCCAGACATTTAATATTTTTCATTCGCTCACTGACATTCAAAAGACATCTATGTCAAAAGTTATCTGTCAGTAGCTCCTTGGCAAGGTGATTATTGTCCAAAGTGTGTAATGGCTTATAGATAACTTTCAAAGTCTTCTTAATAAGGGCTCGATATTCCCCCAGGACCATAGCCGCGCAATCAGGTCCCACGTCCATGTGTGTCATTCGGATGACCGCGTCTGTTGGTGGCCCTGGCAAGATCTAGTGCAGATACTACACTTTTATCGTATCCAAAAAACCGAGAAGCCAGATGCATTCTTTTATAAAGGCATATGGCCTGATACAGACCGATCAGTTTTATTTTCCTGGATGAAATAATAGAAATAATAACAATAACAATGTTGAAAAACAGCGATAATTACACCCATCGTATGTTAAATGCCGGCTCGCTGACGAAGGTTTTACGGACGCAGTTCATGATTCCGCATACCTGCGTTCGAAACCACTGCGCGCGATTTGGCAGCAGTCCGCGTTGCGTTGTTTTTATTTAAACATAATGGTATGGGTGCCGGTAGCTCAGAAAGCAATGGCAAACTACTGAAAGTAAACTTGCCAAGAGATCACAACAGTAAAACATGCTGGTGATAACTGTAACGTCCTGTAAAGAATATGCAATTAATTTTTTTAAAATATGTTAAGTTAAAAAAGGTGGGGGGGGGGGGGGTAATTACGTATCGCTTATTAACATAGCTGTGAAAATTTGTGTTTGAGTGTGCTGATTATTTAAAAATTTGCTTACTTATTTTAGGGCTCATGATACCCCCAGGAGCAAGAGCCGCCCCATGAGGTTCCAAGTCCCTGTATATCATTGGGATAACCTCTTCTACTGGTAGCCATAGCCAGGTAAAGTGCAGATAAGTCAGTCTACTCTTATCACTGTCGTGATACAAGAATCTCGGTGACGATCTTTACTAAGATACAAAGATGTCTGTAAGCAGGACATGGTTGATACAAGAATTTATATTGCACATTTGGAGCAAGTCACCACCGAACGTTTTGTATGGAGGGCAAAGATTAGAAATGGAATAAAGACAAAGTATAAAATGATTGCTGATGGTGCGTGAAGGTGGACATGACCATGTATTCACATGCATCCCTTGTTGATGAAAATTCACAGTGCGAATTGGTCTGATTAGTCACATTCGCTACCATCATGCGATGTAGTTGTCATGCCTTCTTGAAGCACAATGTAACAACCTATGGTCTGTCAAGACGCCAGGTGCCAGTCAGTCAGATAAAAGAACAGAAGATACAGTTTGATCTTAGCCAAATTGCCGTGAAGCAATCCAAAGTGATGAATTTAAGGAATTTGGCATTTTCAGGCCGGTCATAATTGTAGCCCTTATTTCCACTGTTTATGGCTTCTTGTTCTCCGTACATTTCTTCGTGACATAGTAAGCAAAACAGGTGCAGATGCGATTAACCTAAATTTCAAATGGCAATATTTTATTGGTCAGTATGTTTTCCATCTTGCAAAAGGCTACATTCGTCATGGCGATTCATGTTCTAATCTCTTCAGACTGTTCCGAGATAATTGTACTGATTCACTTGCTTAAGAGTATCCCCAATTTCATGTGTTTTACATTTAGGTATTTTCTTCTTCCTACTGACGACCATAATCTGTGTCTACTTACAATTTAATCCCAACCCTATTTGTTCACTGTGTGCAACAACCACGTCTACTTAATGTCATGATACAATAGCACAACCTACATTTTTATTTAAGGGCTCTTAGCCCCACTAGGGTCTACAAGGTGTGGACTGCTTCTGGCCCTGATGCCAGCTTTGTTAAGGTCGGTTAGCTTCTCCCAGGAGGGGTGAAAAGTGAAAATTAGTAGCCTGCCGATGACCCGCAGACTACACAATTCAACCCCACTGTCACTTGTTGTAGACTAGGAAACCATGACCTCGAGGTCAGAGGTCTGGCTCGCCATTGAGGACGGACTCCCCTTGGTCAGATTTTTGTCCTAAACCTGCGTCTGGCCTAGCAAGCCAGCAGGGGATGTTCATACTGCTCGTAGTAAAACTAAGAAGTAATCTCGATACATGAAGCCCATGAACGGGCACTGTCCCTCTGTTTATACTTCACCTCGACACCGCAAGGTACAAGAGGAAAAAGATGAGATGATATGATATAAGTCCCACTATGTGCCATTTATCTTAGCCAAATAGACAAGAAACAACCAAAAGGATGAAAATTAAGGATTTATTTATTTAAAAATAATGGTATTTTATGATAATGGGTATTGTAATGATCAATTATGCCTTGACGTAAATACCGTTCTTCTGAACAATAATAATAAATGAAGATCTACGCCGAAGCAGTTATACTCGTCAATGCGTAACGATAACAAGATCTCAAAGTCTCTCACCTTAATGAACTGGTAAACAGGAACATAAAACACGCAGGTCAGCAAACGATTCAAGTCCTTTAATTTTCGGCCTTTCAGAATCATAAGATAAAAATTCCAGTGGCCTCGAAGCGCTCCCTTACGACAGGGACAACATCTACTAAAAATTAACCAGGAATATATATCAAACTCTGTACCATTTGCCCTGACAGTCTGTCTTCCATTCCACAGTTCGTTTAGATCTTTGTTGTCTCGTTCGTTCAAGATTCGTCTAGATCCGTTTCAATGTTCTTCTATCCATCCTTGGATTCTTATCAACAATCGTTCCCACTTGTTCTTCACTTGAAGATCCTTACATCACCGCATCCAAATATCCACTTGTCAACGAATTCCGTTCCACACTTGAAACCACAACTGGTTCTTACTATCTCTCCACAGCGTATGCCCTTGGTCGTTAGGTTTACGTTTTTCGTGACGCATCCTGTCTCATTTTTCCCCTAGTGCACTGTCCACTTTACTATCCCTTGGGATTATCATTTTTATCCTTTTTTCATGATGTGTATCTGCCATCGATATATGGCAAATTATGTTTAATGTGTTCAGTGATGCACAAGACACAAAATGAATTGTATGCATCAGCTAAGTGAGTCCAAGATTGACTTCCGTTCCTGAATCAATGATATGGTTTCCTTAATCTTCTAGCTTGTCTTTCAGACTCCGGAAGTGTCAGGATATCGCCCTCACCAACTAGTCCTTTCACATTGCGAGTTTTTACATAATAATAATAATAATAATAATAATAATAATAATAATAATAATAATAATAATAATAATAATAATAATAATAGCAATCTCATTTCATTTCCTATTGTACCTTGCGGTGTCGATGTGAAGTATAAATTGCGGGAAAGTACCCGCTTATGAGCGTCAGGTATCGATATTCCCATGGACCCTGTTATTCCCTGCGTCCATCGTTTACGTGGTCGGCCTCTTCCTCTGCTTCCCTCTGGTCTGTACATCATTGCTTGTTGTGTTATACTGTTAGTTGGTAACCTACTTGCATGGCCACACCATTTGACTTGCTGCTTTATAATAAAATCTAGCACAGCTATATCCCCACCTTAGTCCTGATTTCTTCATTATTGGTAACATAGATGTCACAGCCCCATATTACACACGAAACTAAATTAAATATTACACATGAAACTGGATCACATATAACACATTGGCCACACAGCTCGGCGCACGCTTGGTGCGCATGCGCTGTGTAAGGGGGAAGACGGTAGAGGTCATTGTGGTTGTTTATAGGGAGCGTTTAAGATGGCGATAGAAAGGGTCGGGTTTTGGCAGAAGTTTAGGGGGTGTGTTATTAAATGTTATTAGTAGCTAGACGGTTTACCGGGTTACCGGTGATTAGGTGGTCCTTGGGTTATGTATGTTTATTTATGTTTTGTGTAGCTAACGCCTATAAGCAATAAACATTAGTTTAATGTTATCACAGCATTGTGTCTGTTGATTTACGTTACAAGCAGATTGGGTCGGTCAGTTCTGCGACATAGCCAGCCGACATTGCTCTGAAGTCTGAATATTTCTAGATGTTGTTTGTTCCGTTTCTAGATGTTTTCTAGCGAGCTACGCCATCATTTCCGAACACACCACGGACAGATGTAAAAACATGTCACTGCACTGTACATAATAATGCCGACACCAGAATGCCAACACAAAATTACTCTACGAATATACAGTTCGTCGTCGATGGAAGACCACCGTCGATGAAGTCACTAGAAGACCAGCAGCGACACATTTCTGCATAAGGCAAATGCCCGTCAATTCTGCGACACAGCAGTTCACGGTCAAAACAATCTCGGGCAGGTGTAAAAGCATCTCACACGAAATCCACAGGTCACAGTGTCGAGCCGCGTACTCAATTCAGTAACAGGGCGACTGAACTGGCAAGATTGATGGCAAGAGAGCAGCCATGACCACCCGCTCACCGGCATGGCATTTGATGATGATGAGTTCCCACTATGTTTCTTTTTACACTTTGATCTAAGCCAAAATGCCGTGAAACAATCCTAAGTGCTGAATATTAAGGATGTGTGGCCCTAAACAGCCCTGCCAAAAATACAAAGCGTTGCAAAATATCGTGGCTGTATTATCAAAGAATAAAACCATTTGATGTAATATCGTGGAGAAATTTTTTTTAATGTTTTATAAAATTCTCGCGCATGTAAAATAAAGCTTGTACTTTTACAAAATCTTAATATGATTATCCGATTTTTTTATGCAGCATATAATTGTCATTAATTGCTGTGGAAATTTTATTAACAACATTATATGAATATTACAATTATGTAAAATACATAATACATTTATGTAACTTTTAATAATGTTCCTCAGGGGAAGAAAATGATTTGTTATTATGTCCCGTTCTACTACATGTCTTCCGTTTACTGTGGTTTTATTCCGTTAATAAAAGTGTGTATTTACAAAGTGCAACGTGTCTTTTCTTTACATTTGCAAATACAACAAGAACCCATACGTCAAATGCAGCAAGACTGTCTAAATGTTTTTGTAATGACTGCATACTATTTATTATTATTCTGAAACGGCGAATGTAGCGATGTTTGAGTTCATATTGATAAACTGTTGTTTTCGGTAATTGCAATTAAAAAATAACTCTCAGTATCTTTTAAAATTACCCAATAAAATCCTCGTAAATTCTACAATTTAATAGATGGATGGAAGTGAATGTGTAAAATTGTTGAATGTTGTAAATGAAATAAGGTTTTCATATGAACATGCCTAAAGTACATAATATTTTTAAAAATTTCTTTTGCGATTTCTATTATACCATTACCCTTACCCCGTTCAACGTCAAAGAGGGTTTTATTGGGCTTAATCATAGATTAATAATCATAGCCAGGTCAAGTGCAGGTAAATCAGTCTACCCTTAATCACTGTCGTGATACAATAATCTCGTTGTCGTCGTTAATCTCTACTACGATACAAAGATGTGTGTAAGCGGGACATGATTGATACTGGCATTGATAATGCACATTGGGAGCAATTCGCCGCCAAACGTGATGCATGGACGACAAAGATAAAAATCGTATAAAGACAAGGAAGAAACTGATCACCGATAGGTCCGTTACTGAGCGTGTAAGATGTAAGATGGTGCGTGATAGTGGCAATGACAATGTGCTCACAAGCATACATTGTGGAAAAACATTTACAGTGCGAACTGTTTCGAAAGTCACATTTGTTATCGCCATGCGTTGTAGTTATTATGCCTTCTTGAAGCACAATGTAACAAACTATCGTCTGTCAAAACGACCAGGTGCCAGTCAGTCAGATACAAGAACAGAAGCTACACTTTGATCTTAGCCAAAATGCCGTGAAGCAATCCAAAGAGATTAATTCAATGATTTCTGGCCTTTTAAACTCCGGACACATCCCCCCTCCCCCATTTCCACAGTTATGGCTTCTTGTTCTCCAAACCTGTCTTCATGATATAAGCCAAACATGTGCATATGAGATTAACCAACAATTTTTTGGTCAGTATGTTTTCCATCTTGCGAAAGGCTACACTCGCCAAGGCGATACTTGTTCTAATCTCTTCAAGGCATCTCCCATCAGATGTTATGACTGTTCCAAGATAATTTTACCGATTCAGTTGCTTAAGAATATTCCCATTTATTTGTATATTACATTGCGGTAATCCACTCTCCCTACTGACGACCATAATCTGTGTCTTCTCACAATTTAATTCCAACCCTAGTTGTTCACTGTGTGCAACAACCGCATCTACTTAATGTCCTGATACAAGAACATAAACTACATTTTTATATAAGGCCTCTCCAGTCCCACTAGGACCTACATGGTGTGGACTGCGGCCAGCAAGGATAGGATCGGCTAGCCTCTCCCGGGGGGGGGGGGTGAACAGAGAAAATAAGTAGCCTGCCGATGACTCGCCGACTACACAAGTCAACCCACCTCTTTGTGGTGTAGACCGGGAAACCATGATCACGAGGTCATGAGCCAGAAGGTCTCTGGCTCGCCAGGGGGGAGTGACACCCCTTGGTCAAATGTATGTCCTAAATCTGCGCCTGGCCTAGCAAGCCAGCAGGGGATTTTCATGCTGCTGGTAGAAAAACTATGAAGTAATCTTGATACGTGAAGCCAATGAACGGACACTGTCAGGCTGTATATACTTCACCCCGACACCGCAAGGTACAATGACAATGTGTGTTTGAGTCTGCTGATTATTTTAATAAATTGCTTAATTATTTTAGGGCTCAGGATACCCCAAGGAGCAAGAGCCGCTCCATGAGGTTCCAAGTCCCTGTATGTCATTGGGATAACCACTTCTGCTGGTGGCCATGGCCAGATCAAGTGCAGATAAGTCAGACTACCCTTAATCACTGTCGTGATACACGAATCTCGGTGACGGTCTCTACTTAGATACAAAGAGGTGTGTAAACGGGACATGATTGATACTGGCATAGATATTGCACCTTGGGAGAAAGTCGCCTCTGATTGTGTTGCATGGATGGCAGCGATCATAAATGGAATAAAGACACAGGAGAAAATGATTGCAGATAGGTCCACACTGAACTTGTGAGACATAAGTTGGTCCGTGATGGTGGAAATGACCATGTATTCACATGCATCCATTGTTGATGAACATTTACTGCGCGAGTTGGTCTGATCAGTCACATTCGCTACCGCCATGCGTTGTAGTTATTATGCCTTCTTGAAGCACAATGTAACCATCTATCGTCTGTCAAGACGGCCAGGTGCCAATCAGTCAGATACAAGAACAGAAGCTACACTTTGATCTTAGCCAAATTGCCCTGAAACAATCCAGAATGATGAACTTAAAGATTTTTTACCTTTAACAGGTCGGACACACCACCCTTTCTGCCTATTCTCACTCCCATAACAACTTTCCGGAAAACTTCTCGATCATAAGCGAGATGTCCCGAGTCCGATACACCCATCTGGAGATCATCCACCACATCCTGCACCCATCTTCTCTTTGGCTTTCCTCTTCTTCTCTTCCCAGGCATATACCCCTCCATTATTGTTCTCTCCAAACTTTCGTGACGTTTCAGGTGACCAAAATGTTTCAATGTTCTTTGTTATATCGTCTTTAATAGCCAATCCTCTTCAATATTAAGCTCTTGAAGTATGGATGCATTTGTTCTTTGCTTTACCCAAGATATTCTTAGAACCCGTCTATAACATTTATATTCAAAGGCGATATTCAGCTTATTTAGTAAGTGTCCAGATCTCACAGGCGTATGTTGCAATGAGAAAGATGCATGTAGTTCTATCTGTTCCACTCCACAAATTATTCAGTTGTTGTAGTCTTTGAAGAGCAATCGATAGTCGTCGTTTAATTTCTTTCCTTGTGTCACCATTGTTGGTCATCAACGACCCAAGATTATACACCACCTCCAATCTTTCCTCATTAACACATATTTATTAATCCATAGAAGTTTTATCCGTATGCTTTTTGCTATGTTAAGATATAATTTGTGATTTTCAATATTTCTTTGGGTTGAGGTTATTAGATTTTCTATTCCATTTTGTGATGTGGATAGTAATACTGTATCATCAGCTTGTACCATTATGTGGACCAGTTAAAGTAAGACTGAAGAGAGGAAAAAGTGGTTAAGACCATGAGACTTAATAAAGAGGATTTGAAGGTGGATAAAGAAATTCAAGCACAATACAGAGTAACTGTGAAAAATAGGTACAATGCAGTGGCTAAAATACATATAGTGTGTGTGTGTGTTTTTTTGTTTTTTTTTGGGCCTCAATATAAAATTCAATATCTCAGTAACCAACTGAGGGAAAATGATGAGATTTAGCATATAACCTTATCAATATGTCCACTTAACAAAAAAGTTTTTGTTCTGGAGATTGTACAGCAGATTTCAATGTTTGTTTATATGCGGTATATAATTTATGGCTCCCGCATTCATGCTATCATTTTAAGAGTATTACAGCTTCAGCAAGACACACCCCCGCTCTTTTCGAAATTGTCTGGCGGGTTTCGTTTTGGCACAAAAAGCGCGAAGTTAAATGGGTTTGTTCAGAGGTGTCTCAAATGGGGGTTCTTTCATGAAACGTGATTATATAAATAAACTAGCTGACTCGGCCTGGCTTCGCAAAGCTACTGGCGGGGATCTATCTATCTATCTATCTATCTATCTATCTATCTATCTATCTATCTGTCTGTCTGTCTGTCTGTCTGTCTGTCTGTCTGTCTGTCTGTCTGTCTGTCTGTCTGTCTGTCTGTCTGTCTGTCTGTCTGTCTGTCTGTCTGTCTGTCTGTCTGTCTGTCTGTCTGTCTGTCTGTCTGTCTGTCTGTCTGTCTGTCTGTCTGTCTGTCTGTCTGTCTGTCTGTCTGTCTGTCTGTCTGTCTGTCTGTCTGTCTGTCTGTCTGTCTGTCTGTCTGTCTGTCTGTCTGTCTGTCTGTCTGTCTGTCTGTCTGTCTGTCTGTCTGTCTGTCTGTCTGTCTGTCTGTCTGTCTGTCTGTCTGTCTGTCTGTCTGTCTGTCTGTCTGTCTGTCTGTCTGTCTGTCTGTCTGTCTGTCTGTCTGTCTGTCTGTCTGTCTGTCTGTCTGTCTGTCTGTCTGTCTGTCTGTCTGTCTGTCTGTCTGTCTGTCTGTCTGTCTGTCTGTCTGTCTGTCTGTCTGTCTGTCTGTCTGTCTGTCTGTCTGTCTGTCTGTCTGTCTGTCTGTCTGTCTGTCTGTCTGTCTGTCTGTCTGTCTGTCTGTCTGTCTGTCTGTCTGTCTGTCTGTCTGTCTGTCTGTCTGTCTGTCTGTCTGTCTGTCTGTCTGTCTGTCTGTCTGTCTGTCTGTCTGTCTGTCTGTCTGTCTGTCTGTCTGTCTGTCTGTCTGTCTGTCTGTCTGTCTGTCTGTCTGTCTACCTTGTCATAATCTCCCCGCCAGTTCTACCACGTCGTCTTCGACGGAGCCGGGCAAGTACGGCCCAACAGTGAACGACGCTAACCACGCTGTGCCAGCGATGGTCAGTTAGTGCAAGCGTGGGACATGAAGTCCACGCTGGGACACAATCCCGCTAAGCGGAAACTCACGGCGAGTTAGCGACAGACAGCTGGGGACTGTGGCACTGGACAGACGGTTTGAATGGAGCTTGTGCGAATTGTGTGTTTGAACGCGAATAGATAGAAAGCCTGTGTGAATATTAGGAGATTGTACGCCTGGGTTCTAGGATTGTAAGTTGTATTGCATTTATAGATCTATTGATTATATTATTCTAAATGCACGATGCATGTAATGATTGTGATGAGTGAGCAGTGTGAATAAAGTGTTTGGATTGTGATGAGTGAGCAGTGTGAATAAAGTGTTTGGAATTGTAGTTGTAGCGTGTCACGTTAAGTTATTCTGTGACTGTGTTTTGTACCGCACTTGTCAAAGAACACGAGCCTGAGTACTTGCTGAATGCAAGACCCTGACAACCTACCTACCTATCTACCTACCTACATACCTACTTATCTATCTACCTATCTATCTATCTATCTGCCTGCCTGCCGGCCGGCCGGCCGGTCGACCCACCGACCCACCGACTGACCCACCGACCCACCGACCCACCGACCGACCCAGCCAGTCAGCCACCCACCCACCCACCCACCTACTTTTCTGCCTACCTACCTACCTACCTTTCTGTCTGTCTGACTGTCTGTCTGTCTGTCCGCGCTATTAAATATTGATAAAAGTTACTGGAAAAAATGTGAGGTCCATGTGTTGAAAGAGGAAGAGGACTATTGGAGAAAGGATGGATTGAATTTTATGCAACCGAGAGCAATCATCAACCTACTGGAATCGTCCGACACAGATTAAGGTCTGAACAGATCGCAGACCTTAATCTACGTACACACTTACTGGGATATTTTGCCCCAACTATTCAGACGAATTGCAGGCCCTAAACATTACAGCATCAGCATCAGCTGAAGAAACAAGAAGGAAATGAAAAATAAGGTAAGAAATATATTCCTTCTACTTTCCTGTTAATTTACAAATTATTTACCCCGTGCCTCTGTAAATTCTCTGTCTTTACTAATATTACACATTGCACCCCTCTTGGAATTCTCCGTGGTGAAGTGGTCAAGCCGTCTGACTCGGGCTCCGAAGGTTGTATGTTCGATTCCGGGCCACGTCCTTCATTTCACGAGTGCATTTTTTCGGAGACTCCCGAGGGTCGTCGCTTGAACTACGTAGTTCGTGCTCTGTGTGACGCTTTCCGCGCTGCGGAAAGAAACTGAGCCATATGGGATAAAAACCCTTTGCAATGCAGCCGACCCTGTCGATTTTAAGCTACTTCTTTCATTACACCCACTCCCTTTGTGTGTCATCTGAATTGGCAGGTCTCCCATTACTGTAAACATAACTTCGTTAGCGAGAAATCACTAGTTGTTCAGCAAAACATCAAAGGAATGTCGCCGCTTTCGATGATTTAAGTTGGTTTTGTACCTATCAAAGACATATTCCTTATGTGGGAGTAAATATAAGACGGCTGGAAATATGTCATAACGATGCAACAGACAGTTTTCAAATTAATTGATCGTGAATGAAGGCATTCAAATCGGAACATACTATAGTATAAATAAATAATGTAAAATGTTAAGGGACTCCATTCATCAAACGAGCAAAGAAATGTTACCGGAGAGAAGCCAAAAAGCTGAGGAAATGGATGACTGAAGAAATCTTAAAGTTGATGGCCGAAAGAAAACAGAGCAAAAATGACAAACAAAAATATGCTAAGATAAATAAAGAAATAAGAGATACACGCGTGAAGGCAAAAGAAATCTGGTTAAACGAGCAGTGCAAGAAAGTTGAATTAAATTATATTAATGATGCAAAAATATTCACAGACAAATCAGTGAACTCACAGGAAAGAAAATAAGAATAAATACAGGGTATTTAAAATCAAAAACAGGAAAGATATTATTGGAGGATGATGCTGTAATGAAGAGGTAGAACGAGTATATAAGAGAATTATATGATGGAGAATGGGAAGAATTAACAGAAAAAAGTAACTTAGAAAGTCCACCTATTTTACAATAAGAAGTAGCTGACGCTATTAAACACGTGAAGAAAGGGAAAACAGCTGGGCCAGATGGAATCACAATAGAAGAATTATAAGTACTGGGAGAATTTGGAGTAGATATATTAACCAAAATGTTGAATGACATTTATAGCAGTGGATATCTACCGAGTGATATGCTGAAGTCGGTATTTATAGCTATACCAAATAGATCAGGAACAATTGAATGCGACGATTTTCGTACAATTAACCTCATAAACCATGTCACTAAGCTTCTACTCAGAATTATAATAAGAAGAACACGAAAGCAAATAATAATGGAAATTTGTGAAGAACAGTATGGATTTGTGGAAGGAAAGGGGACAAACAATGCAATATATACATTACGGACACTAATAGAAAGATCAATAGAAAAACAGAAAGACATATATTTGTATTTCTTAGATTATACTAAGGCATTTCATAAAACACAATGAACTGATTAAAATGTTAGATATTAAAAATGTTGGGAAGGATCTCAGAATAATAAAGACTCCAACTAAATAGTAGCAATTAAATGGCAACTAAAGAGGGCAATTATGGAAAAATATAGCTAAAAGTACGACAGGGATGTGTC
Source organism: Cepaea hortensis (assembly GCA_963921405.1). Classification (NCBI taxonomy): domain Eukaryota; kingdom Metazoa; phylum Mollusca; class Gastropoda; order Stylommatophora; family Helicidae; genus Cepaea; species Cepaea hortensis. The sequence continues at coordinate 67,886,754 of OY992897.1, read as the reverse complement.
TTGTCACCGGATCTCTTCTCCCTTTATAGCGCAGTAATAATGAAAGAGATCACAGAGAAACCATGAATACTAATCGGAGGTTATATTATAAACAATATACGCTATTTAGATGACACAGTATTGGTTGCGGATAATGCAACAGATCTACAACAATTGTTGGATATTGTAGTAATAGAGGGTGCAAAGAAAGGACGCTCCTTGAATATCACGAAAACAATAACAATGGCGATATCAAATAAACAGATGACACCAAAATGTGAAATAGAAATATAAGTGAAAATTCTTAACCAAGTGGATAGTTTTAAATACCTAGGGGCATTTATAACATTAGATGGAAGATGCACAACAAAGATTAAGAGCAGAATGGGGCAAGCAAAGGCTGCTTTTCGCATACAAAAGAACAGGCTCAATGTATCCCATCAACACTCTTTTTCTCGTTTCAATTGACATCTTTTTATCGGTCAGAATGTTTTTCATCTTGCTAAAGGCTTTTTTCGCCATGGCGATACTTGTTCTAATCTCTTAAAGGCATCTCCCATCAGATGTTATGACTGTTCTGAGATAATTGTACCGATTCACTTGTTGAAGAATATTCCCATTTACTTGTATATTACATTGTTGTGCTTCGTTCTTCCTTGTGACGACCATAACCTGTGTCTTTTTACAATTTAATTCTAACCCCAGTTGCTCACTGTGTACAACAACCGCATCTACTAATAGTTGCAGATCATGTGCATTGTCTGCAATCAATACTTTATCATCTGCATGCCTAACGTTATTGATGTTTCGTCCTCCAATGCTGATTCCATTTATATCTTCTACATTTCTGAAATATTTTCACTGTATAGGGAGAAAAGATCTGGAGACATTGCACATCCCTGATTAACACCTCTCTTAATAGGCTGATATTGTCCCACTTCATTATCAATCCTTATGGCAGCTTGTCTTTCCCATCAATTTGTAGATCTGCAAGCATATCCAACATATTGACCTGTCTAACTCTATCAAAAGCCTTTGTGTAGTCAACAAAGCAAAGATGTATATTTTACTTCTATAGCACGTTCAATAACTGTTCACAGCATATACACAGCATTTACTGTACCCTTTCCTTCTACAAATCCACATTGTTCTTCCCCTATTTCAGGTTGTATTTTCCTCCTCACTCTTGGCATGAAAATTCGTAGCAAAATCTTTGTGATGTGACTCATTATACTAATTGTTCTATGTTGATCACATTCCAAGGCTCCTAATTTCTTTGGGATTGCAATAAATTCAGAATTACATAAATCAGAAGGTATATCTCCGGTATCATATAATGTGTTCAGCAGTGTGGTGATTTGATCTATTACATATTCTTCTAAAGCTTTAATCATTTCTGTTGTGATGTTATCTGAACCGTGGGCCTTGCCAGCTTTCGTATATTTAAGAACATTCCAAACCTCCATCTTCAAAATTGATGGCCCTTCATTATTAAATCGAATATCATACTGTTCATCTATGTTATCATCATAAAGGTTTTTCACATAGTCTGACCATACATGTAGAATCTGATCTTGTTCTATTATGATTTTGCCATCTTTAGTTTTTAGACAGCCTGCTGATGTACTTGTTCTTTTAGTATTAAATTCCTGAATTCTTTGTGCACTAATTTGGTATTTTTACTGTTGTGTTGTTTTTCAATTTCTAAGCAATTTTTCTCAAGCCATGCTTCTTTTTTCCTCCTTACATAATATTCTTACTTGTCTGTGAATTTTTTCATATCTCGCAGAATTAGTTTTGTTGAGTTTTCTTCTTTCCATTAGTTGTAAAATTTCTTCAGTCATCCATTTCTTGTTTGATGTTATCTAATTTTTCGTCGTCGTTTAACGTCCTAACATTCCATGTTTGCTAATTTTAATGTCTCTGCCCTTGTCTTGCGATGATCTGTCTCTAGCCGAATCATAGTGAACTAGGCACTTTTAAAGAAAGTAGTTTGTCGTTGCTTTCCTTCCTTGGCAGTGACCATACTGGTCGGAGACGCCAGAAATTGTCTCGTGAAAGAGATCTTCTACTTACCATCGCGAAACTTGAGACCATAACCAACAACTATCTGTCGGCTGCCCTCATAATTTCATCTACCACCTGCCTTCCATGAATTCTTTTGAACACTTCAAATAAACGATATACGAAATAACAACACATATTCCACAGGAAAACACTAAAAACAGCGTCTCCCGAAAAATAAATGCGTCACGTCGTCGCCATCTTACCGGAATGTGTTTACCTATTATTGCTATAATAGTAATAATAATAGTAATAATAGTAGTAGTAATAATAGTAATAGTAGTAATACTAGTCATAATAATAATAATAATAATAATAATAATAATAATAATAATAATAATAATAATAATAAAACAATATATTTAATATGTGAAAGTCTTGTTGTTGTTGTTGTTGTTGTTGTTGCTGCTGTTGTTGTTGTTGTTGCTGTTGTTGTTGTTGCTGTTGTTGTTGTTGTTGTTGTTGTTGTTGTTGTTGTTGCTGCTGCTGCTGCTGTTGTTGTTTGTTTTTAAGATTTAATGGAACAATAATCATTATTGCTTTCAAGTTTTCTCATACATGTTGTTAAACTATTCCTGGCTTCATTGGTGTTGTATTTGGTGTTTATAAGCCAAGACGTATTCTTGTCTCTGCACTGTCTTGCTTGATTACTATCTGAAAACAAAGTTACCAAAATTGTTGTTAACTGGAGTGCTGAAACACAAAGTAATATAGTAATGTAATATGTAAGTGTATAACCGTGTGACATGTAACAGTTACGACGGGCATAATGGGGTTGGTTTCATCATCATGTGCCATGCCGGTAAGTTTTGGCGATCATGTTTTGCCACCTCACTCGATCACCAGAGTCGTGTATCAGTACAGTGTTCTTGTCTCGACCATATAACGTGGCCAATCCATCCAGGTACTTACTTCTCTGCCCTCCCTTTGTTTTCAAGATGGTTGATTGGGTGTGATTTATTAGTTACTTGGTTAGTTAGTCGAATGATCTTCCTCACTGCACATCGAACCATTCTGTTCATAAGTGCAATGATCCCCTCCTCAGTAAATCCCGCAGCGTGTAGCGGATCATGACATCAGTTCTGTGTTTCTCTTTTACCTTGCTGTTCTCGCAGTCTGTCCATGGATGTAGATTCACAATCCTCACTTGGTTCTCGCAAACGACTTATTTCTCGAGAAGCGTTCAGTATATCTGACTGGTCCAAGGCTCTTCCGCCCTCCACAGTAGCCTTACCTGCATGCCTGTCAGCCTGCTCATTTCCTTGTCAACGCGCTCATGCCCTGGCAATGAAACTAATCTTTGCCAGCCGTGACCGCACCAGATACAACAACCACTGATTCGGAACCACCCTATCTCTATCTTCCTGGGAATATTCACTGAGTCACAAAGGAAACATGCCCGAGTGGAGGTCTGTGTCTCTAGCCATGTTATTGCTTTACATGCTGTCATGACTTCCATAGTCAGACTACTTGTGTCAAGGCAAAAGCAACAGAATATTCCTTCATAATCCTCTCTGCAGCCTGAGCTATAAAGGCCCATGAACTTCTCACGCGTCGAACGACCGACCCATCTGAGTAAATGATTGGTTGGTTGGTTGCAGTTGGTTAGATGGATATCTATCAATAAAGTAGTTGATGACCTTTCAATGAAGGTTTTCTGCAATGAATCTCCAACATTGTCTGTCTCTCGCCCTGATTGTGCAATCTGTCAGATTGCTGTTCGTTCACCTCTTGATTTTATCATTTCACGTGTATCGTTGTCTACCTCTTGTTGGTTTGCCTTCAACCTTACCCTCAAGTGTAGTTTTTATAAGAGTGTTATGTCTTTTCACACCTGTCTAGTTGGTCATGTGTTGAAGTACACTTGTTCCTGCAGCGAGGCGCCGTCATCATTTGCAGGTGACAGGTTCTAATCCCGGTCGGTAACTATAACTTTCAATTGTTGTTTCCAAGTGCGTCCTCAAGTCTCTACTTCCTTCTTCTCTCTTCTATGAGAGCCAAACAATACTATGTGTGGTTATTTATGAATTAGAGGAGTGCTGTTCCATAACGAGAATGTAAGACCACATGAAGATTGATAAACCCAAGCGGAACACAATTAAACTAGGGTTGGGTATGCGTTAACAATTGCCTTACAGTCCCAACTTAGCCTTCGGTGATTTTCAGCTGTTTGGTCCATCCGATCTCATTTTGGCGGGAAATATTTCGTAGGTGATGCAGTTGTTGAATGTGAGGTGTGAATGTTACTGAGACGGCTGAGCTCATGCTTGTATGTTCTACTTGTTGCTGCAGCGAGGAGCCGTCATCATTTAGCACTTGTACAATGACAATGAGAGGAGCTGCTGGCCGAGTGACTAGAACGCCGGATTCTCCTTCGGGAGACCCGGGTTCGAATCCTCGGTAAGGTTTGAAATTTTTTTCTGTCGGGGGCAAAAATAAAATCCTAACCTGCGGCGACTGCACTATCTAGGCGGTCTTAATTCCTCAGGCTCAAAGACCCCCCTTGCCATACACCGCAAGGTACTATATTGGCAGTACATGACTGCACTAGCTAGCCGGTCTTAATTCCTCAGGCTCAAAGACCCCCCTTGCCATACACCGCAAGGTACTATATTGGCAGTAAATGACAACATGACAATGGCGGGATAAGCGTATTTATACTGATAGAGATTATAATGAGAATTAAATTGCAACTGTGAATGTAATAATAAATTGTGTAAAAGTCCCTAAATAATATATGGTTTTACAATATCTAGTTATTATATAATTCATGTTTTTAATATGCAGTTTTTCAAGTGCCTATATAAAATACTGTATTATAACATCCAGTTGTTTACGTTTCTACATAATTTATATTTGTATAACATCCAGTTGTTCAAATTCCTAAGTAATTTATATTTCTATAACATCCAGTTGTTCTAGTTTCTAAGTAATTTATATATTTATAACATCCAGTTGTAACCCCACTTGCTGACATCCTTTGAGTGCTGATCAAGTTGACGAAGTACAACAAATAAAGTGCTTGTGACTTCTTATGAGAATGAAACCTGATCAACTACCAATAAGGGCATATAAACAGAAAGGATCACAAGTTAGGGAAACACTAAGAAAACAATGAGTGGACAGTTTGGGAGGAAAGATGAATGATGATGATGCAGATTTAAAAAGAATACCCTAACCTGCACAGTTCAGAGCGACTGCACTAGCTAGGCGGCCTTAATTCCTCAGGCTCATAGAGACCCGAACCACCTCCCCCCCCCACACTCACACCCGCCCCACTCCGCCTCCCCTGTTCTACACAAAGTGTATAGGCAGTAGATGCCAGATGACGCAGCTGATGGCGAGTATGATGAGATTATCGATGATCTTTGTGGTGTTAGCTAATGAAAAGTGATGACAACAAGAGGACACAGATGATGATGATGTTCATGATGGTAATGAGGATAATGAAGCAGGAAATGACGTATTCTGGAGATGACGTTATTGAAGATAGTGATGTTAGTGAAGATGGTGACGTTAACGAGGCTGATGTTGTTGTTGGTTGTGGCGATTGTTGTGATGATGTCGATGATTAAGTGATGATGATTGTGTAGAGGCTGATCATGACGACTGCGACGAAAATGATGATGCTGGCATTGACGCCGTAGACGACGATAAAAATGATGATGATGATGTCGACGATGTTGATGGCAATGATGATGGTTATGACGATAATGATAGTGAGAAAGCAAAGTTTGTACAGTTAACATAACACTAGGTCAAACCAGGTCTCACCTAATATTACTTTGACTTAACACAGCGCAACGAATCCAGGTAGTCTGCAGGACATTCCACGAAGACATAATCTTCCTCATTATCCGTGAGCCATACTTCGTCTGCACACACTTCCCCGGGTTCTGCAAATGAACATTACGACATCATTAAACTTTCCGGACAAGGAAAGTCAGTTTATGGGTATTATAACAGTTTTTTTTTCTAAAGCCCTCTGCTTCCATCGACGTCAAAATGTAATTATTGTGGAAGACTGTTGTATTGGCATTCTGGCAGTGGCCTTAAGTATACATGCGTGTACATACGTTGATTTTGTCGAGACTGTTGTATGTCCCCCTTTTTTACATGGGACAGCGAGTAGCAATTTGTGTGATATTTGCTGGCACAGGAACGGAGCAGTATTTGGTGACCCGTTGCCGAGGAGTTGGAACCAAAACTATTAACGTTAGTTGCATGTTCTTTTATATGCAGTGTTTTGTGTATGTATTTGTTTGCTGATGAAGGCTAGTCGCCGCATGGTCCTGTGTTTTTCGTAATTCTGTTCTGTAAAGCTGCATTACTTTGTGTTATTTTATATTGTTTACATGTGATTTTATATGACGTTGTAATCAACCCCAACATTTATTTGCTGTTTATACTCGTAATTCACTAGGCACATTTTAGGTTATCTTGCTATTGCTTTCTGGACAGCCTACTATCATACTATTAAAATCAAAGCCAGGCCATCTGCTCCTAAAGCAATTGTGAAACTGTATTCACTAATCCCTAAACCACAGTGGCCGACTATGCATATTATCAAATATGTAACATGTCCTTTGCAGGACGTTGTAATCAACCCCCAACCCGAGTGAATCTTCTGGCAAGTTTACGTTCAGTAGTTCCTCGTTGCTTTCTTAACATGAAGTCACCGTTTAAGTCCGAATGACAGATGTAGGGATTAAACCCCCTATCCGGACATCAGCTTACCGGAAATTCAAGCTCAAGCGCATTCAGCCCCGTGATTACATAGACTACTATGAGTTTTCTCATCATTATCGAGTGCCTTGCTGGATGACGTGGTTGATCACGCCTCTCCACAATTGCGATCTCTGACGGCGTGGATCATTTCGTGTGTTGACCCCCTTTCGTGCCGTGAAACAAGACACTTCAAGAATCTTTTCACGCTGTCTGCCTCTATCTTTCTTTCTGCAAATCTTTCCGGTTGTCGTAACATGTTCCAGTCTTTGTCTTCTCATAATGTGGCCAAACAAGACGACTGCCTCTTTCCGATGTTTGTAATAAGGTGTCTTTACGACTCAGCTTTCCTCAAAATGTCAATATTGATCATTTTGGCTATCCACTTACTTTTCATCTCATCTCATCATGTTCCTCTTGTACCTTGCGGTGTCGAGGTGAAGTATAAACTTCGTGAGAGTGCCTGGTTATGGGCTTCGTATATCGACATTCCCATGGATTCTGTTATTCCCTCCGTCCAACGTTTACGTGGTCGGCCTCTTCCTCTGTTGCCATCTGGTCTGTACATCATTGCTTGTTGTGGCATGCTGTTGACTGGTAACCTACTTGCATGGCCAAACCATTTGACTTGCTGATTTCTAATAAAATCTAGAGCAGCTTTTCGGCATTCTTCTATAAAACCACATCTCTGAGGCTTCCGGGGATTTTTTCGCCCGTTTACTAATTGTCCAGGATTCGCAGCTGTATGTTAAAATTGGTTCTAAGTTACGTATGGATTATATAAACAGAAATTCTTAAATATTCCATAAAGATTATG